>MU177969.1:102118-131470 GCA_016695465.1 Suillus americanus | reverse complement strand
GCTGCTGGTGGGCCTTGATCCATATCTCCCACTGACACCTGTGACAGCATAGCAGGGGTCGACACTGGTGGCTCACCAGCTTGTAAGGAGGCATCTCCCACTGATGAGGAGACAGTAGGAGTACCCACAGAGTCCAGGAGAAGGGGTGCAAGGGGAGATGGTGTAGGGTTGCCATAGAATACGTGCTCGTCAAATTGGACATGGCGAGAACGTACGATGCATTTGGCTGAGGGATCCCAGAGAGTGTAGCCCACATTCTGCACATGACCAAGCAGGAAGCAATGTTGCAAGACGAAAGTGTATTTGTGGCGGGTGTCCTCCAGTATGTGCACGTAGGCAAGACATCCAAAAGGGCGGAGATAGCTGATGTCAGGTTTACGGCCGTAGAATGCCTCAAACAGGGTACGGCCAGCAAGAGATGAGGTGGGGAGTATGTTCTTGATATGCACAGAGTTGAGAATGGCCCCGCCCCAGAACGAGTGCAGAAACCCACTCAAGTGATGGGCACTGAGGGCACAGGTGACAATGATCTGGTGACCATGTTCCGCTACACCGTTTTGTTGGGGAGTATAAGGCATCGTGGTCTCATGCTCGATGCCATGTTCTGCAAGATAGCACTGGAAGTCTCTAGATACATATTCACCGCCATTATCGCTCTGAAGGCGCCTGATGCATCTGCCAGATTGGGTCTCTATCCAGGGAGCAAAATGCTGGAAGTGATTAAAGACCTCAGACTTGGCGCGCATGAGGTAGACTACAGAGTATCTCATGTAGTCATCAGTAAATACCACAAAGTAGTAATCACCGGTGGAGGAAATGATGTTGATGGGACCCCAGACATCTGAGTGAACCAGTTCTGCTGTAGCCTGCGCACGACGCGCGATGACAGGAAAGGGGAGCCTTTTATGTTTGCCCATGATGCAGGATACACAGTGGATGGAATCCGCACTGTCAGCGTTGTGATGCAGCGAGTCTGCATCAATATGCATCCCACTAACACTTCCCACAGCCTTCAAGATGGTGGAAAGGCCAGCATGCCCAAGGCAGCGATGCCAAGTGTTGAGTGACAGGGTTGTGGATGTAGATTTCGATAGCATCGCATGAGCGGGAGTGGGAGCTGCTGCATCCATATGGTAGGCAGCATCAAGCACGTACAACCCAGCCCTCTGGTGGACATGAGCAAGGCACGGACCATGTCCATCATCGGAACATAGTGTTCCTCCCTGGGACATCGTCATGAAAGATATGCGGGTAGAGGCAAGGGTAGAGACCAAGATGAGTGTGCAGCGCAGGTCAGGTACATGTAGGAACTCAAGGTCATGCTCTGTTGAAGGTGAGGAATGGTGTGTGGGTGGAGAATGCTCTCTAGTGCTCCTCTGAGTGCGAGCTAAAACTCGTCCCAAGGGGATTGCTACTGAGAAAATATTCCTCTGAGAAAGATGAGCGGAACTATCGACTAGACTTCAGTCTAAGGGCTCAAAAAGGGCTCAAGAGACTAAAGGGGACACAATGGGTGTGTAGGGAGGCTCAAAATGGAGATGAGGCGCCTGAAGAGTGTTATGATGTGCCCAAAATCCAGAAAAACACGGTTGATTTGCTACTAAGTCCAGATACAGTGTATGCCAGTGGTAGTTCAGAAGTAAGTAAGAAAAACTAAGTGCTGACGTGTTTAGTATCTTAAGCGAGTTCCCAGGACACGGAAGCGAATAAGTAGCGCTAAATGTATGTAATGAGGTAGGGAAAAGATGGAGTAGGTGTACCATGATGATATAACCTGTGGATAGGCGCGATAGTGAGAATAATGCAATGAAACACGCACCAATGGACTTTGGAGGATGAGGACAGGACATGCGGAGGACGGGCAATGGATCCTTCGAAGGCGCGCTAGAAGGCGACGAAAAGCGCCAAAGCATGATAAAACGTGCCAAAGCGCGACGAAAGGCGCCTAAAGGCGCCAGGATCCAAGGAATGCGTCGAAATGCACATAAAAGGCGGAGTGTGCTTAAGTGCAAGGAAACGCGCCAAAGCATGTAAATAGGCGAACACGCCAAAGCGCATAATAGGTGACGTGCCAAAGCGCGAAATAGGCGAATGCACCAAAGCGTGAAATAGGTGCTATATCTAGAATGATGCGATTATACCTTGTACACACCCAGGGAGACTTGAGTCTCTACACCGTTTTGGATTTGCTGTGCCGGAGAATAAGTCTCACTGTGCCCCAACCTGGAGCTAAGACTACATGCTCATCAGCCAGCATCACACGGATGGGTTCACGCAGTTTTGTGTAATGGGAAAGCGTGATATTTCAGGTTCCATGTGAGCTGTGGAGGCAGAATCTACATGAAAGGAGCCAGCAGGTAGCATAAGGGTCGACGAGATACTGGCTGAGTGATCCTTTAATGTAAGGACGAATGGGGGTGGTGTGACAGACTCGTCAACTGGGTCTGCCAAGGAGTGTTCTGTGTTAGCAGCGATAGTGGCAGGGGAGGGGGGATGAGATGCTGACTTTGGAGCTTTCTCGTCCTTGGAGAGTTGTGCACGACATTGTGCCCATACATGCCCAGCCTTTTGGCAATGACCACATTTGGGGCGCCACCCAACAATCCACCCATCTCCCTTTGATTTGTCAAAGCCTTTTTGGAGGGACACGGTCACTAGTTTTGGGGGCTGCATTGCCACCTCGGTGGCCAGAGAGCATGGCTACATGCTCTGGTGTGCTGTTAGTCCCGGCGCGGTGCAGCTCCTGAGTCTTCAACCTGTTCACTATGTCGTTGAAGTCCAGCGAGGTGTCACTATTGACAAGGGTTTGGCAGAGAGGGTCGTAGTAATCAGGGAGAGCTCTGAGTAGGGTATGCAAAAAGATCGCATCCAGGATTTTGTACTCATCCTTCGGGGTTGTGGTAGGTGTTGTAGAGGTGGCAGGAGGGACCCATGTTGATGCCACTGAAAGGGCTGCAAGGTCCGACTTTAGTATGATGAGCGTCTGTAACGTCTCGGCAATGGAAGAGCTGTTGTGTGCCTTCGGGAGTGTGAATAAATGATCGAGATACTGATTGAATCGAATGGCCTTTTGAGGAAGATACTTCTTCTCTAGGGCGGTCCAAGCAATATGTGGGTCATCTATATCACGTAGGTACACAAAGTCTTGTGCATCAATGGCCATAGAAAGGGCACTGAGAGCCAAGAGCCATCGCTGTTTGTAGAGCTTTACTCGCTCATCATGTTTCTCCTTGCGGATGATGTTTTGGTCAGGGTCTGTAAGTTGAGCTGGTGTTACAGTCAACGTACGCCCCTATTCATTTTCTTACTTAACCTTGTATTATGTCACGAGCCGCCTTTGCGCCGCCGCTAGACTTATCTCTTATCTCTGACTCGGCTTTCTTATCTTGTACAACACCACGATCGCTGTGCCGTCGCTAGGTGACCTATTCTTGCTATCTCTTATCTGTTGTCTCCTATCTATGACTCATCGCTTACGCGTCCTATTCCCACACCTGCCCTAAATATCTCGTAACCTTATATATACGCGTTCTGCATGTAGTAGTTCTTCACTTTAATCTTACTAGGTTTTACCTGGAACTTCCTTCACTTAAGACCTCCAATCTTAAGTCGTCTGAACCGATATTCAAGTCGAGGACACTCTCCTTGACCTGTCCTAGAACCATCGATCATCGAAGCCTTGACCTTATCTGAGAGTTCCATCTCTTAGTTACGGTTAACGCATCGTTGAACTTTAGCCGAAGCTCTTTTCGAGCCGCTACTGTTCAGAACTATCCTAGTTCGTAACAGCTGGTGGTGACGGTTCCTTCTCGTCTCCACTGATGTACGACCACAGCCTGATACCACCAGCCCACATCTTAAAACCGGTTGCCCATTGGGAATAATTAGAACCATCAAGGGTGAGCTTCTTCATCAGGAAATGTACACATTACTTAACCTTGCCTTAAACAGACTTAAGTTGTACTTTTGCAACTTGGCAAATATGGACCTGCTTGTCCAGAAATTCAACTTCAACATGGTCAGAAAAAAATTGTTCAGTTATATTAGTACATATGTTTTGGTATAGACTGCACTAAAAAAATACAAGATTTACCAGGTGAATGATGCATGAGAGAGGAAACAAATCTAGCCAAGCTGAGAAAGTAACAAAAAAGGAAGTCAAGAAATGTGAGAATTTACTGATGTTGTGTGGATATTTCTTCGTCTTTTGGAGAGAGTCGGAGGAAGACATATAGTTATCAGCAAAAGTTGAGATGGAGAGAACAATGTGTTCGAAGAGAATGCCACTATCCTTTTAGGCAGGGCTCATAACCTGTTAGAGGAGAGAGCTAAAGTAGCACGAGCCTCAGTCAATGGAAGAAAGACTCTGGATTCATGTGGACAAACCTAAAGTAGCGTGAGCCTACAGATACACTAGTAAGCATCATGTACTGTAGAATAGGAATGATATACGCACCTCAGTCAATGGAAGAAAGACTGAGGTGCGATAACGGAGTCCAGCCATCTTAAGTAGCAAGAAAGAAAATAAGAGTAACTAGTTAAGTGACGTGCAATAACAGTTGTGATATACAGGAGTGAAACCGGCTCGGGTGCTCTGACGGATCACCTCTCAACAACGGCATCAGGGAAACGTAATTCGCTACAGAGTGCTACAGAGCGCTACAGAGCGCTCTGTAGCTCAATTGAACCCGCTGATGGGATAGCGAGCGCTTAAGCGATTCGGAGTGCATGTGGAAGCAAAATGCTTCCGCGGGATCAATCATTCCGTCTTTACATATGTTAGAAGTAGGAAGCGAGGTGTCTCGCTCAGTGCAAGGTTAGGGCAATCGACATATCTATGTAATACTTTACTCCACCTAAGTTACAAAGAACGAACTCTACCGAAATAATCCGCGCTTAGTTCTATGGGCGACTATGACCCATTCTGCATATGCACCACTGACAGCAGGTCATAATAGGCCTTCACTTCCATCCATTTATCCCTCAGTTCTGGATGTGCTTCAACATACAACGTCTTCATATTCGGTATGGTCGCCCGCAAAAATTGCGCGACAAGTTCAGTGTGCCCAATAACCGAATCCCGGATGTTGAGCACCTCCAGGAACTGAGCACCAGCCATACTGAGATCGCCGATTGGTAGTTCAGGGATTTCCCTTGCATCCAAGGACAGGTGCACGCGGGTGAGCTGTGGGCAGTATTGGGTCAACGCCGTCAAGGCGTTCAAACTAATGCTGGGGATTATGGAGGACCAAGGTAAGCTGCAGAGTCGAATGTCCTCGAGTTTGCTCCAGGCTTTAGCCGCTGCAATGATGAACTCATCATCTAAATTGAGCGTACCAAGATTGTATAATTGGATGGTGCGGAGATTGCGGCAAGCGAATAGCGGTATAAATGTGGATGGATAGAAAACAAAAGGGGTGTCGGCAACTGTATTAGTTCGCATATTGTGTCGGAGAGAAATTGAACGAATAGACGTGCCGATGGCACTCAAGAATGAAGTGATGACGGAAGATTGTGCTTGGACGTCGTAGGAGACGGAAACATCTTCTAGCTGTGGTGAGGATATAAGTGATATGATAGTTGTACACTGGGGAAGGTCGTATGCCGTGAGACTGAGACGCTGGAGAGCGAGGAAGGTACTATTATTCGCCCTATCGCGTAGTACGTCGACGTCGAAATTAGGGTGAAGATTCAAGACGAGCTCTTGAACATTACGAAGTGATGCGATATTCAGCACGCTCTGTGCAGATATACGAATAGAGCTGGAGACAGCCAACCGACGTAAGTCTGGTAGTCCATGGGCCGAAATGTTCAATTCAAATGGCGTCAATGGAAAGAACGATGAAATTGTGAGGTTTTCGAGGCGGGTAGCCTTCCGAGGAAGATCTTCTAATACCCCGCAAATGACCTGAGGGCACATCTTTCGAGGGAGAGTGAAGGCTAGGTTTGTCAGTTTTGGGGAGAGAAAGTCTCGGATTAAGGTGAAATTGGAGGAATTGCACGACAGGATGGAGAAGTCGAGCGAGGAAAGTGACGGGAACAGAGACTGTGGAGGGCGTTCAGCAAAAAGGAGTGGGAGCGCATCCTCGTGTAGTCTGATCATTTTCGTTTGTTTTGGGTATGAAAAACTCTTCACACGACGTGAATACATGTCAAATCGTGCCCACTCGGATTCAGCAGGCGGTCTCGTGAGATACTATAGGGACTGCAATTGTGAAATTGCATGTCTGTAGCGATATGAGACTCACAAGTATATTGCTGGAGTGAATCTCCCAAGTGCCTCTTGGCAAACACATGATGAGAGGACTTAACGAATGCTGAGTTCGCCAGAGGGTGTCAAGAGCACATTCCATAAAGCAACGGCATGTACGAGCTAGCCTAGCAAGGCCGTTTGTATTTTCCAAGCGCTTCAGGTCCCGCTGACCATCGGTGGCGACGAACTGAATGATGTGAGAAAGAATCTCGTCAATGAGCAGAGACTGATGCATGGTGAACCACAATATTTGGAAGATTCACAACTCTGCAGAGTTTCAACAGAAGTAGATCAGCCAAGGCAACAAGTTACGATGATCCAGCTTTGAATATGAAATAGGCTCACCTACGACGGCGATGCCCCAAAGGCTGGTAATGAAGTTGAGAAAGGGAGTCGAACGGAATATAAAATTTCTCAAGCCCGGTTATTAACTTACCTCATGATAAACGAGGGAAGACTATTTTCCCTCTATTTAGTCTGCGGGAGACTATGACTGAGCGATAAGGAATCGCATTCTTTACGTGATCCGCAGTGACTCCGAGTTTGTGCTGGTACGTGAGCACACATCCAAGAGCTCTTCGGAGGCTAGACTCCAACCGGTGTTAGTAGACATTGCTACTGCATATTAGTATCGCAGGCGTTCAACAGAGAATGACTCTTGACTGGGTACTTGATGCGGCTCAGGCTGTCCGTCGATGAGTCGAAGCATAATAGCTACTTACGACGCTTATAGGATGGCTCGAGTACTAGTAGTAAATTCCCTGCCAAGAACCATGGAACGTTTAATATTTCCCGCTGAAGTGGCAATTCGCCTCCGCATGCACTCCGACCGCTAGCATATCCGCGCCGCTCGGCAGTCTCCTGTTTGCGTGCGTTATTCGCATCTCTCCACTCCTCCTTTTTGCAATTGTACTCCACCTTTTCCAATACGTGCGATTGCTCATTTCTCTCCTAACTATACTCCAGTTCTTAAGAGTGCGATATCGGCGAGGTATTCGAACGCAAAGTTTTGCGAGGAAAAGGCGTCAACAAACGTAATGTACAGACATCTTTTATTATAATTCACAGTCGAAGATGAACGGAGTGCTTGTACTTATGTATAACACACCGCGGAATCACGGACGATGAATCTGATAGGTGAGAACTCGCTTCAGAACACTGTACTTCCATGAATGCTATTAGTATGTATACTAATAAGCAGTGCTCATTGCTTTCTAGGACATTTTGGAACCAGCGTAATAACGTCAATGACTCGGATGAAGCATGCGTGAGCTACGTCGACATCCGGGTTTGCACAGCTAGCTATATCTCAATAACTACTCCACAGTCAAAAAGACAGTGGAAGTTACGAAATTGATAACGGGTCGCTTGGCATGTGTGGCTCTTCGAAGGCGTTATCACGTTTCGCATAATTATTATAGCGTCGTTCGTACTACCCATGAGGCTTCGACTTGTTCCAGGCGGCGTCGTAACAGGCTAAATATGCATGCCGCGTGCACTCGAAGTGTCTATCAAAACGAAGTGTTCGAAGTTTCTCACCATTATCAACAGGTATGACCAGACTGTACTGGAGCGTGCGCGCCTCCCGTGCCTCACAGCAAGTCCTGAACGACTTCGTCGCAAATGTAGATGAGTGGGGAGAGTGTTTCCAAAGTGAGTACTGTCATCGTGACATGGTGATTATGGGCTAGCAACTGTATTGTTAGAGTGATGCTGTCGAAAGAATTTCGACGTACACAATGAACGTGTTGTACACGTGTATGGCTAAGCGACTCGCGCGAGAAACGCGTGTCAGACGTCTTCATGTTAGGTATGTAAAATTGTTATTGGTCTCGCGTTCACTTGTCACGCGTCCGAATTTCAAACTTTTATTATTACATAGTACTAGTTTGAGAACTTCGCGTATATCCAGTCAGACGGACACAAGCACGTTCACAGTGACTGACACGTCGAGTTCTGCATCACCTACAGGTGTCGGAGGAAAATAGGCTCATCCAGCTTGGAGTACTACCACAGACAAGTTGTGCACTCAAAAACGCGATCCAGACTGGTTTAATTACGAGTCTAGGAGGACAGCACAAGATTCATATTGTAAGGGCGCCTTATATGCGACTTGCAAACCTTAGGTGCTGAAATTCGAAAGTGTACCAGCATGTACAATGACGTATTATTATACTATACAATTATTCTATGTGGATATCAGTCATAGTCATATTATAACACTCCTAGTCAGCTTCACAACATGCACGCCCAAACTTTCTCCCACCCATCACGAGCATACTGGCATATCTGAGACTCGGACACCTTTAAACGAATACCATCTGATCGAATACACTCCTCTCCAGGATCGATCTCAGCAAACGCCTCGATTCCCTTGGGAATACAGTCATACTGGTCCCTCAGCAGGGATGCAGACAAACAACGTCAAGCAGAGATTCAAACGGCTTCAGTGCATGAGCCCGGGGGGTGTAGGGCAAGTGAGCTGGTGTGAGATTCCCACCATGGGATACAATCCACATCTTGTGTACACGAGGTGCGTACTCAAATGGAGGTCGTTTCCTTTCTTCCTGTACGCTTTTTGCATACGTACTAGAGCATGCACGAACTTTTCCGCGTGTCGAAGGTCCCGCAGCAATATGGTGTGCAGGAGTTCGGGAAGCACGACGCGCCTGACAATTTTTGAGACGCGACAGAGCGCAAGTGCAGATGAATATAGACCTCTAGCATCATATAAGTCAGCCTGGTCAATCGGTCGCGCAGGATATTCGAAAGATCATGAAGGCAAGGTCAACTGGAAGTTCGGTAAACGGAAATAGGGTAATAGGTTCCATGGCGGGCAAGTGGTAGGATGCGAAGCTGGTTTGAAGGAGCCCTGTCTTTAATACTCGCATTATTATGTACAGCCTCGCCCGCAGCAGTGTACGATAGATGATCGTATGTGGGACCACGCGCAGTGGTCCGGCCTGTCTATAGTAGCATTTATTGTTCCTTCTAGGTCACAACGTACTGATCAACAAAGGCGCGGGTTTAAACGTTTACAAACCTGGCCTGTTGTGCTCTGACCCTGTGAAAATTCTTAACCAGTAGGAATATGTAGCACTGCCACGAAACATAGAATAATTGTCCCGATCAGACCCATCGGGCAGCACATACACGCCGAAGCCTGTGGACCTTAAAACTTTAAACTTAAAGGCCTGACCAGAACCTTTGGAGCCTGGTGATGTGATGCCAATCGGCAGAACTGAGAATCCAAGTAGACACAAACACGGTTACGCAAATGACCGTACATTCTTCGAATCCCAGCACAGTGGTACGACCAACTGCAGTCGTGCAAAGTGGAGCCTTGGCAGGCAAGTTATCTTCGCATATGCTGAAATCAAAAGGGTCTCGTCTTTTCTTTATGAAGAACTGACAATCATCGTTTAAACGAGACTCTAAGCAAGGTTCTCAGCTCAAGTCAGACGGAGCCTCCTCCTTTGCCGTCAATTGCGAAATCGCTCACATGGGTGAAGCCTTCTGCATTGCACCATCTGAAGAGAGACAGAGGCGGGGGTAGCACTTCTAATGCGAATCAGAGCAAGTCAACCTTGATAATATAAATGTATCCGTCAATCTGGGCCAAGATTCACTGGCTAGGTCTGTAGAATGAGCATCATAACAACAATGCATTGATCTTATCCAGTAGGACATTTCTCCCTTTGGTCTCGCTCTTTTTTAATCTCTCGACAACGTCCTCACCAAACCAGCCCTTGACGGTCTGTTTTTCGTCAGCACTTCCTTCTTCCTTGATCCGCTGCAAAAATTCTGCAATAACAAAGGCACCTTCTCCTCCAGCCATGCCTACTGTCGAATCCTTACCAACAATGGACATGAATGCAGACGCGAATGCAGAAGGGGAGAACGACGATGAGCGAATGACGGATTTGCTAGCATGCGAGAAATGCCCGCCCTGGAAAAGGGATTTATACATTCGTGACGTGTGCGGGAGGTCAATTGGATGAAGCTTTGTGGCATCTTCTGAAGGGTATATCGACGCTAATGGTTGAAGGAGGGATTGCATAGCCGAAGACTTGTCTAAGAAACAAACGTTAAAATTGATAAAAATCGAGTGAAATGCACCAACCGCCGTCAGCATAAAGCATGATTTCCAACACTACCAAACTTCCACCGGTATCTCGCGCGGCTTCCGCGCCGTTGTCCTCGACGAACTTGAGCAATCCCTCACTTGCTGCTCCCCGTATTTCACCTTCGCGAATATCCGCACTTTTTTTGCTGGTTTTGCCACGGATGGGGTCTGTCTCAGCAACTATCGCTATTTGGGCAGGTGTGAAATGCCGCCGTGATCGAGGCACAAGCAAGTAGAAAAGAGCACGTCGACCTTGTGGGGTGTTGATGAGTGTAGGGGCGTGGGTGGTGATATCCGAAACAAGGGATTTGGCCGTCAACTTTGTATCACTATAGAAAAGTGTGTCAGGATTCATCATCACTGAGCTAATAAACTAGAAAAACGAACTCGATCACGTCTAAGGCTGTGAAGAGGACGAGCTGAGCCTCATCATCTGTACACATACGCTCAACATGAGGTTTGATGACTTTGATGATTTGTTTTCGGTCCTGTACGACAAACATCAATATTCGCCACTCGAGCCAACATCTGAGTGTACCTTAGCTGTCCCATAAGCGATGAAGTCTCTCACAACCCTGCTGCCGTCCTTTGTATGGACCATCTCGGCAAGGACATCCTGGCAACTGTAGATACAGTGTTAATGAATGATATATCAGTTAATCCTGTATTTACCTTTCGAATATCTCTTTGCGAAGTCTTTCTCGTTCTGACTCATCTTCCGTCTCATTGATGGCACATAAGTATTCCAAAAGCGCCCTGTGAACGATTGCATGGGTTATGGCACCTTTATCGGAATTGTTAAAACTGTCGATAGCGTCATCGATTAGAGGAATACATTATGTTCAATTTCAGATGCTTACATCCTGGTTAGATTTTCTTTCAGTGCTGCCAGCACGCGTTTTCTTCGTTCGCCCTCAAGACCTTCAAGAACTCCAGGGAAGCCTTTTCTAGCATTCGCCTTCTCAGGTTCAGAACCTTGTGTTTGAGAGAACAAAGCGACTTCCTTGCCGTAGAAGTCGCGAAGAAGAATTGAGCGTTCGTATGCATTTGCATAGAGCTCGAAGGAATCAGCAAGAACCACAGATGCCTCCCGGTGCAACAGTAGACGGAGTACGTTGGACTGGAATTCTAGCAAGATAGACGCACGATGTGCTGGACAGAGCCTGATCAACTTGGTCACTAAGAACTACTACCGTCGTCAACAGAAGGCTTATCAGCGAAGATAGACTGGACAAACCTTCGAGTACTTGCTTTGAGCTAATGCCTTGTAATGGCCTTTAAGCTCCATCGCGACCTGGTCCCTCTCCTTTTGCCCACCATATTTCACAACAGTCTGGATAATTCTGCTTGCGTCGTGCTTTAGAACGATATCCTTGACTTTTCCTTGGGTAACCTTCATCAGTTCTTTCACATGTTTCTGTCGTTCCGCGGAGGGTATGCTTTTTTGCCGAGCTAATGACCAGACACGCTTTGCATCTGCAAGTAACTGGGAATGTGGTTTAGCTGCTCGACGCTGTTCCTGCAGTACACGTTGAACTTTATGTGATTCTCTCGCAGCTATTCAGAACGGTATGAATCGTTTGCATTGTGTCTCTGTAATCGTCAACATACCGTTGGGGTCTCTGCTAGAAGCACCATCCACCATCATCTCATCTGGGACTATCTCCTGGTCATCAGCTTCTTCGTCCTCAAAGTTATCTTCTTCTTCTTCATCGTCTTCATCAGACAACTCGTTTGCTGCTGGTATAGGCTGTGTAACAGGTCTACTCCGTTTCTGGACTTTTCCTTCCTCGAATTTCGTCGAGGAAGGATTTTCGGAGTGCTGTTTCTTGGATTTTGGGCCACCTTGTGAGACCGCTGGTCTTTTCTTTGATACGCTTTGCAGGCCAGGCATCGGAAAGGTGGGGACTGAGTGCTGAGCGCTGAGCAGAGAAGCTCTATCAGCTTCAGGTCTTCGAAAGTTTTTGGGCACATGTTCAGCGATCTTGTCCACGTGACTACTTATAGCGCCTAAATTGATTTACGCCCTTTTCTCCGAGCGCTCAACTTGCCTCAAGCCTGTACATACCGAAGTCCTCATCGATGCCAATATTTTTCACCGCGGTGATCAAGACCCTACGTACTTCGTCCCATGTGATCAGATGCCCTAGCCCGTCGAGTACACGGTGACAACGATGCGCTATGTGCGCACTGGCAGCACCGTCACGACTCCTTGCCACTTCAAGTTGTGCATGCGTGGTCGGATAGCGAAGATGTTGATGGCGTAGGACACCATATATGCTACCGGACTAGCTTGGTGTCAGAACGTTGGAGTGGAACATTTTCCACCACCGACTGCAACGGGAAAAACTCAGCTGGCACAATACACTGCAACTTGCTGGCACGCACCCTTATCATGATGCGTACCAGCACTCAGTTATCACTGACATGGATATTGAGGGGAATCGACTCCCGCCTCACATGCGGGACCTCTCTGCATTCGAACTCGTTGATTGCCTGATCTGGACACTATCATGCCATGGCGAAAGAATTCGTCTCATCCCTGAGGACTTTCCCGTTTTCGCTTATGCGCACCAACCTTGGCCGACTGAATCTAGTTGACGATGATTCCAACATTACTGGGTACGTATCCAATACTTGTTGCTCTGATCGAGATCACGCAGCTGAGAGTTCGTCAGGGTATCAGACTGGGATGATTGGGCTTGTTGATTGCACCTGCAATGCGCCGTGATGTGCCCGACCATGATTGCTAGTAACGATCCTCCGTATGAAGGACTTTTTCTGCTAGGACAATCTCCTTTAACCTGTCTGATGACATTCCAACTCGTTTGCCGTCCCTGATGGCAGACGATGAGCTGAAGACTTCTCGGTTGACGATCAAGAGTAAAGGTGTCAGAGTCTACACCCATTGGGCGACAAAGTACGCCTTCTCAATGCTCGATGGATCGAGGCAGCTACTAGGGCTCTGCATGGATCCGTTCTGGCTCACCCTAATATGGCGGGTCTGTCGGAAACACATCGTCATTTATTGGAGATGCTGGGGGGTGGATCTACTTCAGAATGAGTTTGTAGTAAGTCTTTACCCTTGTTTCACTTCCTATTACATATATTTGATAGGGGTGTGCGCCTCCGGTGGTGGGCTCTGGTTTCTCGTGTGTAGCTGGGTTTAGCGGAAGGGCAAGGGCGTCCGGGACCACACATCAGCCACCCTCAATGCACGCCTCGAGTTGGACCTCTGAATCTTGTGAGCAGCCAAGGCTCTGCCTCTGGATAGACTGATCGGGCCGCTGATTCGTGAATGGCGGTCATCGACGTCACTTCGGAATTCTCCATGCTGCATGCATCCTCCTCATGAATGCATGGATAGTGTCATAACAGTCACAATACGTCCACGAGGATTGTGCAAAATTTCCAAGATTAAATCGGCGAAGTACAATTATCATACAGATATATTAATGAAACGCGGTATGAGTTCTTCGTCAACTCTTAACGCCACTTGACACAACGTGTTCTAATCATAGAATACCAAAGCTCTCAGCTCAATGGATTCCCGAGCCGGTGTTCCCTCTGGAGTGTTCGGGTCTTGGAACCCAGTATGAGGGGTCAACCTCGAGACACTGCCATCTTGTATCGAATCAAAGCTGAGACCCTTTCAGCACGACAGAAAGCTTCCTCGAGTTGCTTCGCTCACCATTTGATAAGAACAAACTCATCTGGGGTCATGGCCTTCATGTATTTCCACTGGTGGTTTGGGTTGTATTTGACCCCAAATGTCTCACCCTCCCGGTCAGGGTATAGAAGAGCGACAGGCACCAAGTCTTTCTCCACATCTACACTGCCGAAGTCGCATAGTGCAAGCGGCCAATCCACAGCTGCATGCGATATAGGACGCCAAAGGTTAACGATTTGGAAGCGTTTGCGAAGGAGGGAAGGAGCCTCTGTTGGCGGGAGGTGCCTGTGAACACGAGCAATGGACGATGCAGTCGTTTGGTCCACATGAACCGCGGAGACTGGTTGACGTTTCTGTGGGTCATCACCTGCCTCGCCTGGGCTACGGCGACGAATTGCTGTGACATGAATTAGGGGGCAAGATCTCGTTTCGAATTAGAGGTCAACTTACTGTGATCGAAGATGACAATGCTGGTTGCTCCCGTAACCCTCTTGATGAGGTCGATACTCTCAGGGTAGTATTCGCGTTCAACTTCACCATCAGTTAAGAAGCTGGTGTGCTTCGCTGCTTCTCGCCCATACTGAAATCCTGCATTGTCAAGCTTGTAAAGATCCTCCTTTCCGCGCACGTCCTCAATTTTCATGTCATGAGGCTCCTGGGTCCAGTTGCGAGGCGGCTTTGTCGTGGTGCTATCTGCGTATATTCTATTGTAAGGCCGAGAGCCGTCAAGTGGAGCAGTGAAATACTGGAGGGTGCTGGTGGTGTCAGAAGCCATGGTTAATCTGTTAATGCTGGACGTAAAGCGGAATGGAAGTGTGTTCTGTATCATGAGCAAGTTATATCCTACTTATATACTATGTATGTCTTCAAAGCTTCAAGGGCCGAGGAAGCCGCTTGGCTTACATATCACATTATCAATTCTCCTAGCCCGCTGATTGTTAATGTGGATGAAAACATCTCGTAAGCATGACGCCACCGAAGTGCGGGATATTCAAAGTCTTAGAGGTTCTTACCTTGATTTCTAATGCAAAGACCGCCTAGTATACATATATGACGTGCACAGCACCAATAATGTCGCCATTTGGCATTAAAAACCGGTGAAATAAGTCACTCCTAAAGACCACCGATGAGCCTGGAAATATGTCCTCAAAGGTCGGAGAAGACAGGATCTCGCCCGGAAAGGCATGAAAATTTGTCACATAAGGTCTAGCATGCAGCTGCCGAAGGGGTTAGGGCGTGGATGATTCATACCTGCCACGATATTTGCGGAGAGTGGAATCAGCCAGACTAGATCGATAAAGTTGCAGGCAGTGCGAACGGGGCGCACAGCACTAGTCCAACTAGGAGCCATCAATGCAGAGTCGCTCGCCAAATCCGGATGGCATGGATGGAGTACAAAGGGAAGTCGCATAACGCCCTATAGCTAGGACTGAGTTAGGTCGTGGAATTATAAGGAGCACTCGGTCCAATATTCAGAGACGTGGAGGAGAACACGATTCATGAAGCGCACGCGTACATAAAGCGTTCGAGGACTCGGATGGACAGTAAGTATGTAGTGAACGTTGAGCGTGAAATACTACGTGATAGTATCAGTAATACGTAGAAAATCGGAGACACGTGATCTACAGCAAACAATGATTGATCGTGTATCCGATGCATCCAATGATGTTATGTGAATTTTCCATGTCATGTCTGCTCGCTCGTTCCAAACTGACAACCCAGAACGTATTTCCTCACGCCCACGAAATAATGCACCATATCACAATGATCTGCGATCGCGACAACTGACCATATGAAATCCCCAAAGTTGTGAACGTCACGTCAACCTCTTTTTTCTGTTTATACGCTGGTTCAAGCAGGTTGACTCGTATACGATATTGCCCCTGTTCATAGGACACTTATTTCCTGTTTTCTAACACTTCGTTTGCATTGCGGTACCAATGGCGAGTTTTAAACTTGCTTCACCCTCACAGTCGCATTTCCAACTACCAACGACAACCTCCAGGGTGCCAGTTGCTGTCATCGGTGCATAGACTGGCTGACGCTGCTGTTCACATTTCCTCATCTTGAACACACTCCCTAGTATCTAACTTACCGTCTCCTCCTCGATTGCGCACTGGTTGACTTGTGATTTGTAGGGGTGATGGGCGATGGGTCCTAGCACTTACAAGTGGTGAGTTTTAGTATGATCTATGTCGTTAAGTGTGTTTGCAGTTATACAATCTGAGCTTCCGATATTCGACACCCATACTAGTAGGTAATGTCGACCTTGAATTCCTGGGACAAGCACTCTATCTCAGCATCAAAGAAACCCCCAGTGACGTTGTGAATTCATAAGGTGGTTTGTACTAGTGATGCGGAGGTTCGGTTCTGAACCGCGGTTCGAACCGGACCTTTCATGAACTGGACCGCGGTCCAGTTCAACGTTCAGAGTATAGGCTGAACTGGACCGATGGTCCAGTTCAGCGTTCAGCATTCCTTGAACTCATCGAAAGGGTCCGAACCTTTTTGAACTGCTTCCATTTTAGGCCACTCACACATACGAGATGACATCACCCACGCAATACACTGAACACGACATGATTACTCAAACACGACCGTTGACTCGCGCGACTTTTTCGCTTGGAATCCGATTTGCAAGGACCATGCCACACTACCAAGGTCCGTGAAGGTTTATTTGCCTACCACTAACCAAAACATCACAAAGGAAGCACCTGATAAGGTATGGAGACTTTGGTTAATTTGGTTTAGTGCTAACGGCCACTCGTGGATGCGCTCAACAATTCTCGCTCGTCGATCATCCGAACACTGCATTGCGAATCCTCGTCAAGAACTCGCCACATATTTGACGGCTCCATTGGAAGATGTGGGAGATGTTGTCCGTTGGTGGGGGGTAAGTTATATCCATTGTATCGACTGGTAGTTATTTACTGACGCACCTACCAGCATCATTCTGTGGCGTACCCAACACTCTCCCGCATGGCAAGAGATTACCTTGCAATTCAAGGTTCTGCCACTCCATCAGAACGGGCCTTTTCAAGCGGCAGCATCACAGATCAGAGTCGACGCAACCGGCTCACGCCCGATATCTTTGAGGTGCTCCAATTGTTGAAGAGTGCTTATCACAACAGGCATATCCAGGCTGCAGCTGAGGCTGCCACTCGTGTTGAGCCCCTCGCTCATGTAACTGAAAATGACCTTTCTGTTGTCCTTACTGATCTTTAGTTTTGTTTTGCATTAGTTTCACTTGGTCTTGCTTCATACTAGTAGTGTACCAGTACTCCTTACTACTAGCTATAGTACAATCAAGTAAATTTACAATGCGTTCGACGTTCGAACGCTGAACCGGACGTGAACCGGACGCCGTGAACGCGTTCACAGCGTCCGGTTCAGCGTTCGCAAAATTTCTTGTTGAACTGGACCGAACCGGACTTCCGCAACACTAGTTTGTACGCGGCCAGGGGCAAACAAAAAAGGTGCTGAAGCATCCACGTGTCTGCAACGTTGTGTGTATGAGTACTCGTAACACTTTGTTTTGATAGAATAATGAATATTAATGAATGGTGGTGTCCCTGTATTGAAAGCGAAACTACGAGCGAGCAACGATATGTAATAAGGGTTGAATGATTTCTCGCCCTTCGCTGGATGGAATGGAAAATAGATTGACGTCATTGTATAGGTCATGGCTGTGAGCCGGGAAACAAATTAAATGAGATGAATAGATAGATTTAGGGTGCAATGCATAGTTGCCACGCAGGGGTATATACTACATGCCGCAAGGCGGTGCCCAAGGCCAATAGCTGTCACATTCGGAAGTTCATCGCTCATCAAATTCATTGCTGCTAACCGAAATCTCTCGATAACACCAAATTCTCATCTGTATCTCAAGCGCGGATGCATTCATGCTTGGCTTTATCAGGGGGCCTATCTTTGAATCGCTGCCGCCGTCAGTCATATGATACCCTAGTACTGACACCAGGAGATCTCACCTTTACACCTTTAAACGCACCAAATGCATACCTTGCCCGTATTACCTCATGGCTTCCGCGTCAGCTCTACGAAATCGATTCTGATACCATCAATAACTTTGAAGGGTCACAGAGAATGGAAATCATACTTTCCAGATGACCAGCGAATAATCAGTGGATCTGATGATAAGACTGCTCGGCAATGGGATCTGAAGATGGGCAAGGAGATTGTGAAAGCGCGGGATGTTTGCGAGGGAACATAGGTGCGGTGGCAGTGTCGAGGGATGGACGATTGGTTGTCACTTGTGGTGGAGATGACGATCTCGGGGAGCTGAAAACCTGTAGGTTGAAACAAGGATTATTACTGTAAAGCATTCGGAGGTCACTCAAAGAAGATCAGCTGCATTGATATCTTTTGCGGACAGCATACTGCTAATGAGCGTGTCAGAAGATAAAACAGCGCGGATATGGGGAGGACATGCTGGAGGTGATGGGTGAACATGATATAAAGGGAGCATGGTGGAAAAGTGGCGATGATGGACGTGAAGGAGTATATAAGACTTAAGAAGGTGCGACGGCGGCATAGAAAGGATCGTTGATGTTAATGTTGGGTAAGTCGCGTTCGGTGGGTGCAACAAAGAGAGAAGGGTGTTGGCAAGACGCTAATAGGCTGCAGGATCCTGGCAACCGATGATGGAACCTAGCTGTTGATACTCGCATGTGCAAAGATGATCGATAGCATCCGGTCAATGCACAGACGAAAGGCAGCTCTACATAGCATCAATCTTGGTACTGATCAGAACACACGAGTCGATGGATGATTGTTGGATAATTAGTTTTCTCCATTCAATTCTAGTACTGATATCAGAAGTGCAAGACACCACCTATAGAGAATTCTACGTCACATGATTTCAGTTTTGAGTAACGTTATACGCACGGCCAACCCTTCCAGTAAGTTACCCGTCTTCCCCTCCCCAAGCTTGCCCTCCATTTTGCGTCCCAGCACCATTTCTACCAGGGCCCGCCCGAATCTGCAAGGTTGGTTGGTTGTTCCACGACGCTTCATAATTACCCAAGATGCACCAACCTCAATTTTATCATCCTTCAGGCAACAGCTTGTCCGTGATCACGGTAACGATATAGAGGTGGTGAGATATGTCTGCCATTTCTACGAGGACATCAGTCCACTGGTTTATGAAAGAGTCGATACGAGACTTACCTCTCAGTCGCCCCAGAACACACATCTCTCGCTTCCGACATAACAACTCTAACATCATGCCCATCAGCACCTGCACTATCCAAAATCCTCTTCACAAATGACATCCCGAGCCAACAACGACAAAGACAGCATGCGTCGGGAGCCGGGAAATGTAAGCGGCGATGGGTGAGGGTGGGTAGGACCAGAATGAGAGACCGGGGCTTGGGAGTGGGAGCGCTGGATGCACGATTGGACGGTTCGAAGGTGAGGAGGTTGTCAAGGAATTCAGTCAGTGATAGGCGGATGAGGGAATGTGTTGCCCATTGCGGGAAGGAAGAGACCGGTGCGCTTGCAGTTTGTCGTGTTTTATGATATCCTGGCAAGCTTCGTCTTATTCGCCTTGGGCCATAGCTCGATGAGTTCGTGTTAGTTGCGGACTCGTCGTATGCACAAAGTCCGTGGCCTGCGTGTATCCATCATCAACATCGCCACCAACCAAGTAGCTGACTCACCTACCTGCGCGTCGGCAGCACCTGAGGTTACAGGACTCGTTACCTGCATGTTAAGAACCGCACACTCGCACTTGAGGAATTCTTGTGGAGTATCGGTGCCTTGGCGAGTACTGCTCTTGAAAGGCATTGGGAGAAAAGGGACATGAGCCCGGATTGCATAGGGGATGTGATGGATTTTGTGAGAAGGTGGAGGAGGGGCTGGGAGAACGTACACCTGGCCGCATGAATCATCAGTGTCTAGGTATTCGAGTCAAATGAAAAATGATGCTGAATGCCGATGACGAGTGAAAAAAACTATTTGAAGGGACACCAGTCTTCTTTGTGGAAATGTGGATGTTGGGTGCTTGGAGGTGCAGCGGCTGCGTAGAAAGGGTTAATGATGTGCATATCCATCAGGCGTTTTGGGTTAGTAGAGCAGGATCCTAGCGCTCGTGGAGCCTAGCTGTGAAGTACGAGTCTTGAGCTTGAGGCTGAGCGCTGAGGTCCAAGGATGTCCTTTCACTTGTGGTATGTCGTGGAATACTATTTGGATACGCACTTGATACTTAAGTACTTGACTCATATACTTATAGGACTGCCTGGCCATTTTTGTCATAATCATCCGAGCGTCCTCGATCATCTAAGTATGATTGAGTCAAGAACGCGGTCGAAATTCGAATGCTTATCGCTTTAGCGCTTGCAACACTGCATCAGTACTCATCAGTGCCTTATACTATGAATGACGTGGGACTCTTAACTTCGTTTCAACCGTTATCCACAATGAGCAAAGGCAATTCATCGAGGAATTCGACTCAACAAACCCGCACATCTAGCGAAGCAACACTGGTTCGTGGAGGCTCGGTACGTGGCTTATCAGCATCACTTAGTTCATTCCACTCCAAACACTGACATTGACTCATTCTTCGTCTAGCATCGACCCCGTAGCAAGGTCGGTCGGTTTCTGCAGAAGGTTAAGGACAGCGCGAAGAAGTTAAAGGTCTCGGTGAGTCCAGGAGCATGCGTAACGAGTGTCCTAGAATGCGACTAAGATTGCCATAAGCGCTCGAAAGATTCCCGCAGCCGTAGCCCTGCTCCCTTGAATATCGAGGTAGGTTCTCAAACTTGCCCTTCAGTCTCTGTGCTCTCTAAATTTTTGTGGTCGCGCAGATTCAGGCGGCTCCATCTGGTGAGGAAGTGGAGGCTGATGCCCAATCGGCACCTCAGAATGCGGCTCAAGAGGCTGAAAAGCACATGCATTCACTTTCGGGACTTGAAATAGCTGTGGATTCTGTTGTTCAAGGCGCAAATGAGGATCTCGATGTAGTTGACAATTTCGAGGACACATATCTCCAACCCCTCAAGGTATTCGACGCTGTCATCGGAGAGATTGCGAATGTATGCAGGTCCTCCTCTATCGGAACCGAACTAATCTAGTTCCACAGGTACATCCATGTGCACAGATGGCACTGGGCGTGTTGTCTCGTGCAGCCAAAGTATGTTTTCATTTTCTCTCTCGCTATCTCCCACTGTTGCTCAACAATCATTTGCGCAGATTATTCTAGCGCAAGTGGATCGTGACAAAGCAGTACGCGAACTTCTTGAGAAGTTGTGCCAGGTTTACAGGTTCATAACACAAGACAATATGCTTGACCAAATACCGTCGACGCGCATTATCCTTGGAAAGATTTCTCAGCAGACACGTGAATGCGCCCATTTTATTAAAAAATATCCAGAGACCAAGAAATTTTGTGAGTGTTACATGCTGTTGCGCTTTGTACCGTCTCAAGCTTCTATCATCATCACAGGGAGCAGATTTGGAAAGGACGTCGTCTCGGAAACAGAAGATACGATCAAAAAGTACAATGACGTGTTCGATAGGCTCATGCAAAACTTCCGGGACCAAGTTACTCGCAACGTAACCATACACCGTATGGGTAAGGGTTGGACGTCCTTGTGACTTGACATATACTCATACCTTTTCAGAAGAAACATTGGACCTCAGTGGTATAACTTATGCAGATGGCGCGGGACTAGATACCGGAAAAGAATGCCTCGAAGGCACCCGCACGGAGATCCTTTCCCAGATCACGGAATGGGTCAACAGCACTGGAGACAATGTTCAACGTGTGCTGTGGCTATCTGGCCCTGCAGGCAAGGGTAAATCGTCCATCGCCCACACCATTGCTAAGTGGGTAAATGACGTGGGAGGGCTTGGTTCGTGTTACTGTTTTGACCGCCAGCGAGAAGCAGACCGTCGCCACGAAAAGATCTTTTCCACAATCGCGCGCGACCTGGCAGACCGTGATCCGGAGATGAGGCGGGCATTGGCAGATGCAGTCAAGATGGCAAATTCGCTCAAGAAGACAACGGATATCATCCAGCAATGGCAGAAACTTCTTATCGAACCACTGGAGAAGTCATCTGGGTCAACTGGGGAACCCATCGTGATCGTGATCGATGCACTGGACGAGAGTGGTGGAGTAGAGACGCGGAAAGGCCTCCTCGGCATTCTGGCCGGCAAACATCACAACCCCGCTGTTCCCAAAATCACAGACCTTCCTGGCAACTTCCGCTTCATTGTCACCTCGCGCCCGTTTGATGACATCAAAGACAGGTTTCGTGGTGTTCAGCACATTCGACAGATGTCGATGGATGATATTCCACGAGCAGATGCAGAGCGCGACATCCGTGCTTACGTATCCAAGGAGTTGGAAGGGCTGGATTTCCATGATAGAGAGTTCGCAGTCCTCGCTGAGAAAGCTGATGGACTTTTCGAGTGGGCGCGTCTCGCCTGCGGATATATCAAAGAGTCTGACATGGGGCTGTCTCCAATCGAATGCTACAATGGCGTGGTGTCACGCGATCCTGCTGAGAGAAGCAGGCTGTTGCACGAGATGTATCTCCTCATTTTAACAAATGTCTTGTCCGGGGATACATCTACCCATATGCAGCACCCGTCGAAATTGCGTTCGACAAAGCTAGCGAGATTTCGCTCAGTAATGGGACAAATACTAGGCACAGCTGAACCCCTTCCTGTAGCTTCCCTGAACGCCATGAGGCGCCATTTTCCAATTCCAGAGGATAATTTCGACGTTGAGCTTGTGGTAAAAAGCATGGGCTCCCTCCTTAGCGGCACTACCAACCCAGATTCCCCAATCCGACCCCTTCACGCATCTTTCCGTGATTTCTTAACGGACAATCTGTCCAGCGGAGAATTTTTCATCGACCTGTCAAAGGCGCAACGCGACCTTGCATTCGCGTCGCTTCGAGTGATGGAACACGGTCTTCGCTTCAACATCTGTGATTTAAAGTCGTCATATCTGCCTAATAAGGAAGATCCTGGTCTACAAGAACGAGTCCAAAATTGCATCCCCTTACATCTGTCATATTCATGTCGATTTTGGACGTCACACGTACGAACCACAGCCTTCGACAAGAAGCTTGCGAAAGAAGTGACATTGTTGTTCAACCATGAGCGCCTGTTGTTTTGGCTTGAGTTACTCGCCTTGATCAATGCACTCAGCGGTGCAGTTGCTACCCTTCCGCTCATTCCCTCGTGGCTAAAGGTGAGTACATTGCTGCTAAGTGCCAGATAAAGCACTCACGCGCAACCACAGGGCCATCCCAAATTCAATGATGTCTCGTCGACTGCAATGGACGTACAGAGGTTCATTCAAGTCTTCGGCGGCATAATTTTGCACAGCACGCCACACCTATATGTATCAGCACTTCCATCCTCGCCTGCCAACTCTCCGCTATCAAGAAAGTATTCTGCACGGTTCCCAAATACTCTTCGTGTAGCGTCTGGACGTGATATGAATTGGCCAGCTGTTCAGACGGTGCTCAGGGGGCACACTGATTTAGTTTGGTCGGTCTCATTCTCGCCGGACGGCACTCGCGTCGTCACTGGTTCGGAGGATAAGACTGTTCGGCTGTGGGATGCAGGGACGGGGGAGCCAGTCGGTGAGCCCTTGCGGGGGCACGCTGATCCAGTAAACTCGGTCTCGTTCTCTCCGGACGGCACTCGCATCATCACCGGTTCTTCCGATGGGACTGTTCGGCTGTGGGATGCAGGGACGGGGGAGCCGGTCGGTGAGCCCTTGCGGGGTCACACTGATTCAGTGAGGTCGGTCTCGTTCTCGCTGGACGGCACTCGCATCATCACTGGTTCTTCGGATAATACTGCTCGGCTGTGGGATGCAGGGACGGGGGAGCCAGTCGGCGAGCCCTTGCGGGGGCACACTGATTCAGTTTGGTCGGTCTCATTCTCGCCGGACGGCACTCGCATCGTCACTGGTTCTTGGGATAACACTGTTCGGCTGTGGGATGCAGGGACCGGGAAGCCAGTCGGCGAGCCATTGTGGGGGCACACTTCTTTCGTAAACTCGGTCTCGTTCTCGCCGGACGGCACTCGCATCGTGAGTGGTTCTTACGATAACACTGTTCGGCTGTGGGATGCAGGGACGGGGGAGTCAGTCGGCGAGCCCTTGCGGGGGCACACTTCTTCAGTACACTCGGTCTCGTTCTCGCCGGACGGCACTCGCATCGTCACAGGTTCTTGGGATCACACTGTTCGGCTGTGGGATGCAGGGACGGGGGAGCCAGTCGGTGAGCCCTTGCAGGGGCACACTGATTCAGTTTTGTCGGTCTCATTCTCGCCGGACGGCACTCGCATCATCACTGGTTCGGACGATAACACTGCTCGGCTGTGGGATGCAGGGACGAGGGAGCCGGTCGGCGAGCCCTTGCGGGGGCACACTGATTTAGTTTTGTCGGTCTCGTTCTCGCCGGACGGCACTCGCATCGTCACAGGTGCTTGGGATCACACTGTTCGGCTGTGGGATGCAGGGACGGGGGAGCCAGTCGGTGAGCCCTTGCAGGGGCACACTCATCCAGTAAACTCGGTCTCGTTCTCGCCGGATGGCACTCGCATCGTCACTGGTTCAAGAGATAACACTGCTTGGCTATGGGATGCAGGGACGGGGGAGCCAGTCGGTGAACCCTTGCGTGGGCACTCTCATTATGTAAACTCGGTCTCGTTCTCGCCGGACGGCACTCGCATTGTCACTAGTTCTTGGGATAAAACTGTTCGGCTGTGGGATGCAGGGACGGGGGAGCCAGTCGGCGAGCCCTTGCGGGGCCACACTGGTTCAGTTTGGTCGGCCTCGTTCTCGCCGGACGGCACTCGCATCGTCACTGGTTCTGCGGATAAGACTGTTCGGCTGTGGGATGCAGTGACGGGGGAGCCAATCGGTGAGCCCTTGCGGGGGCACACTTATTCAGTACACTCGGTCTCGTTCTCGCCGGACGGCACTCGCATCGTCACTGGTTCAAGAGATAACACTGTTCGGCTGTGGGATGCAGGGACGGGGGAGCCAGTCGGTGAGCCCTTGCGGGGGCACGCTGATTCAGTAAACTCAGTCTCGTTCTCGCCGGACGGCACTCGCATCGTCACTGGTTCGGACGATAACACTGTTCGGCTGTGGGATGCAGGGACGGGGGAGCCAGTCGGTGAGCCCTTGCGTGGGCACACCGATTTAGTAAGGTCGGCCTCGTTCTCGCCGGACGGCACTCGAATCGTCACTGGTTCGAATGATCACACTGTTCGGCTGTGGGATTCAGTAATGAGCCAGCCGTTGCAACAGTGTCATGTGTCAGATCCTTCAGCATTATCAGATGAACATTGCACGCTCGAGGTCACGACTACTATCCCATTGAACATTTGGAACGATCACCCCATTCGCTTCTCGTCCAACTCTATCCACGCACTTTGCAACACCTCAGAGCTAATGGAGGGAGCATCCCATGACGACCGCAGTTCGACCCCCTTTTTGCTGAATCACGACAGTGGATGGATGGTAGGACCCAAACGTCGCCTATTATTCTGGGTACCGCCGGCCTCTCGAACCCCACTCTATTATAGCCCTACAACTACATTAGTGATACCCAGAGGAGGTCCTGAGCTTGATTTGAGCCGCATGGCACACGGACAACACTGGCAAAAGTGCCGAGAGGAGTGAGTTTCCTCATCACCCTTTCCGTTCCTCGCACTTACTCAAATCAACACTCGCAGATCTTAGTACCAAAGGTGATCGCAGCAATGGAACCAATATAGAGATTTCAGATCTCATTTAGATGTGACTGAGTGTACGGTGGATCGTACTTCGTATTGTATTCTATACCCAGCATCTAGCCCGGGTTTAAGATTGTCCATGCAAACGACTATGTCACATAACGACCCACAAGGCATGTCGATTCCATCAGAGATGCGGTTTCTGGATTGTGTGAAGGTGATATATGGCAAAGATTGGTGCTTCTTCATAGCGGACTGAGAAGCTGAACAAAGGGACATTGCTATTGCAGTCATCCGTCGTGGTTCAAATTCTCGTTGCACCAAGTACATTCAAAGTAATCTAGAAACAAGGTACGACGAAATATGTTAGCTGACTATGTACGCTGTACGGTACAACATGTAATCGCGATATGCACGACGAAGGCGGTGAGGGCGGGAGCACCATGAAAACGATGTATAAGGATGGTGCAAGCTGTGAGGCGTGATTAAAATAACTGCAGGGTAAAGGCGCCAAGCAAGAGTAAGCGAATGGGGGATAAAATCGATGTAATGCGATGTTCTGGCACTATAGATGGCATTCAATCAGACGTGGATAAAGCGTTGGCCGATTCTGGTAAGACGCAACGTACGGCAGCGCACATTAACTTAGGGATCTTACTTGGAAATGATACACATACCAGAGGACTGCATTTTCTTCGAACGAAAGGTGGAATGAGCAGGGAGCCGAGTACCTATCACATTTGTCTGGATGTCTTGACAGACTGACGCACGAGCGCGTCAATGAGTGCCTTCGGGCAGATGTCAGAGCGAACAGCACGGAATTACAAATGAGTACAAGACATCGAAACAAACCAACAGAAACAATGGCGCTTGCTGAACTGGTTCAGAAAGAGATATGAAAGATGGAATAGATTTTCCACAGATTGGGAAAAGCTCTGGGGATTGATGACGAGGCGGGAGAGGTTGACAGGAGCTGAATCGTTCAAGATAAGCCTGATCTGAATCGCGCCTTCAATAGCATAATCCTGTGAATGAAAGAAGACCTACCTCGCTGACACGCAAACGAAGCCAAATGTCACATTGCATTTTGCTGGCCGTCCCTCGCTACATAATGGCAATTTGTCAGGTCTGGCGCCAGCTCGTTCTGAGCCTAAAATGGTACCACACAAATGACTGGGATGATCAGAGAATGAATTAAGGAACATTGCACAGCGATGCACTCACCTAGAACCCAGCCATTTGGTGGTCTGTGAACAAGTCCCATACACTGAAGCAATAGGCCGACACCTGACACAACTGAAGGGGAGTAACGAAACAGGAAGTAAATCGCGAGCGAGCGCGCATACACACGCACAAGCGTTTTTGCGACCGACGGATGCGTACTAATCGCGAGAGTAAAGGAGTGTGCTTAAGGAGACGAGCCAGTTGTTTTGGGAGAAACCCGGAGAAAGCCAGGAGCATGAGCACAACTTAGACGCATGGACCTGCAGCCTTCTCGAACATGTGCGAGTTATAAAACACGTCTACTGATTCAACCTCCCGCCAATGGGATTCTGCAAGAATGACTTCTTGTTCAATGACGCTTCGTAACTCCTCGAGATGCGCCAACATCGATTTAATTATCTTTTGGGCAACAATTTGGGTGTCCGTGTTCACACTTGAGCGAGGTGTAGTCATGATATGGAGGCAGTTAAATTTGCCTAGTGGGCTACTTTATGAGAGAGTAGATACGATACTTACCTCCCAGTCGCCCCAGAACACGCATCTATCGCTTTCAACACAACAACACTAACGTCACATCAGCACTATCCCAAATCCTTCTCACAGACGATGTCCGAGTAATACCTGAGCCAACAACGACAAAGTCAGTATGCGTCAGCAACGTGAGTGGCGATGGGTGAGGGTAGGTAGGACCAAAATAAGTGATTAGAGTTTGAGAGTAGAAACCCTGGAAAGTGCTGGATGCGCGCTTGGAGGGTTTGGATGCCGTGGATGCTGTCAAGGAATTCAGTTAATGCTAGGCGGATGAGGCAGTGTGTTGCCTATCGCGGGAAGGAAGGAACCAATGTGGTTGTGATGCACTTGCAGTTTATCATTTCCTTGCATGTTGGCCCTCCATAGCTCGATAAGTTCGTGGGATGTATTCATCTTACATGTTGCGGACTCTGTCCTATATACCAAGTGTGTGGCCTGTGTGTATCACCGTCATCATCAACATAGTCACCAACCAAGTAAACTGACTCACCTAGCTGCGCGTCGGCAGCGTCTGTCATCGTAGCACTTGGTTAACAATATCATACTCGCGGTAGAGTTTACCTGCCTTGAGCACTTCTGGAGCATCGGTACCTTGGTAAGTATTGCTCTTGAAAGACGTTGGGAGAAAAAGGATATGCAGCACAGATTTCGTAGCAGATGTGGTGAATATTGTAAGAAGGCGGAAGAAGGGAACGTATACCTGAGGAATAGTCAGTAGGTACTCGAGTCAAATGAAGAATGATGTCGAATGTGGGTCCTCGAACTGCGTTACATAATGGCAGTGAATGGGAAATGATGCTAATGATGCATTTTGGATTAGTACAGAGTGTCACAATCACCTTCGACGATCCACCGCATGTCAGGTCGAAATTCGAATGCTTATCACTTTAGCGCTTGCAACACTGGAACAAATATTGCCTCGAGGCGCTACTAGTTTTATATAAATGGTGTGGGTCTCTTATCTTACTTCGCTTCAACCGCTATTCACAATGATCAAAGGCAACTCATCGAGGGATTCGACTCAACAAACCCACACATCTAGTGAAGCAACAGCTCGTGGAGGCTCGGTACGTGGCTTTATGAGTATCATTCCACTCCAAACACTGACATTGACACATTCTTCATCTAGCACCGACCCCGAGGCAAAGTTGGTCGGTTTCTGAAGAAGGTTAAGGACAAGTTAAGGATCTCGGTAAGTGCACAACCATGCGTAACGAGTGTCCTGGAATACGACTGAGAATGTCATAAGCGCTCGAAAGATTCACGCAGCCGCAACCCCGTTCCCCCGAATGTTAATCATGAAGGTGCTTCATCGACCTCAGTACGTTCTCATACTTGCCCTCCAGTCTCTGCGCTCTTTCTAAATCCTGGTGGTCCCGCGAGTTCAGGCGGCTCCATCTACTGTGGAAGTGACTAATACCCAATCGGAACTTCGAGATGTACGAGAGTCTGCAAAACGCATGCGTACCCTTGCAGGGCCTGTGATTACTATGGCATCCGTTGGCCAAGGTGGAGAAGAGGATCTTGATGCTATCGACAGTTTCCAGGACACATATCTCGAACCCCTCAGAATATTTGACAATGTTATCGGCAAGATCGCAGATGTATGGACCTTCCTCTCGATCGCAACCGAACCAATCCCATCCCACAGTTACATCCATATGCAAAGATGGCACTGGGCGTGTTGTCTTGCGCAGCCAAAGTATGTTTCGCTCTATCTCCTTCTATCTCCCACTGCTCAGCAATCATTGGTACAGATTATTCTAGCTCAAGCGGATCGCGACGCAGCGGTATTCAAACTTCTCAAGAAGATATGTG
>MU177969.1:43157-101423 GCA_016695465.1 Suillus americanus | reverse complement strand
CGGAGATGAGGCGGGGATTGGCAGATGCGGTTCAGGCCGCAAGTTCGCTCAGGAAGACAACGGATATCATCCAGCAGTGGCAGAAACTTCTTATCGACCCACTGAAGAAGTCATCTGGGTCAACTGGGGAACCCATCGTGATTGTGATCGATGCACTGGACGAGAGCGGTGGGGTACAGACACGGAAAGGCCTCCTCCGCATTCTAGCTGGCAAACATCAAAACCCTGACGTTCCCAAAATCACAGACCTCCCAGACAATTTCCGCTTCATCATTACCTCTCGCCCGCTTGGTGACATCAATGATGAGTTTCGTGATGTTCAGCACATTCGACCGATGTCGATGGATGATGTTCCACGAGCAGATGCAGAGCGCGACATCCGTGCTTACGTATCCAAGGAGTTGGAAGGGCCTGATTTCCAGGATAGAGAGTTCGCAGTCCTCGCTGAGAAAGCTGATGGACTTTTCGAGTGGGCGCGTCTCGCATGCACACATATCAAAGAGTCCTATGTGGTATCTCGAAAGATTTGCTACGAGGGCGTGGTGTCACGCAATGGTGCTGAGGGAAGCCCGCTATTGCACGACATGTATCGCCTCATTTTAAAAGATATCGTTATCGGGGATCCATCTCTGCTTTTGCAGAAACAGCGTTCGACTGCATTGGCGATATTTCGCTCAGTGATGGGACAAATACTGGTCACAGCTGAACCACTTCCTTTAGCTTCCCTGAACGCCATGAGGCGCCATTTTCCAACGCAAGAGGACAATTTCGACATGGAGTTTGTGGTAAAAAGGATGGGCTCCCTCCTTAGCGGTACCACCAATCCAGGTTCCCCAATCCGACCCCTTCACGCATCCTTCCATGATTTCTTAATGGACGAAACATCCAGCGGAGAGTTTTTCATCGATCTGTCAAAGGCGCAACACGATCTTGCATTCGCGTCGCTTCGAGTGATGCAACATAGTCTTCGCTTCAACATCTGTGATTTAAAGTCGTCGTATCTGCCTAATAAGGAAGATCCCGGTCTACAAGAACGAGTGCAAAAATGCATCCCCTTGCATCTGTCATATTCATGTCGATTTTGGACATTGCACGTACGAAGCACAGCCTTTGACGAGGAACTCGCGAAAGAAGTGAAATTGTTATTTCACCACGAGCGGCTGTTTTTCTGGCTTGAGTTACTCGCCTTGACCGAGGCGCTGGGCGGTGCGGTTCCTGCCCTCTCACTCATTCCCCAGTGGTTGAAGGTGAATGCATTGCTACTGAGCGCCAGATAAAGCGCTCATGCACAACTACAGGGCAATTCCGAATTCAAAGATGTGTCGTCGACTGCAATGGACATACAGAGGTTCATTCAAGTCTTCGGCGGCATAATTTTGCACAGCACGCCACACCTGTATGTATCAGCACTCCCATTTTTGCCTGCAAACTCTCCGCTATCAAGAACGTTTTCCGCACGGTTTCCGAATACTCTTCGTGTAGCATCTGGACGTGATATGAATTGGCCAGCTGTTCAGACTGTGCTCAGGGGGCACACTGCTGCAGTAAGCTCGGTCTCGTTCTCGCCGGACGGCACTCGCATCGTCACTGGTTGGGATGATAAGACTGTTCGGCTGTGGGATGCAGGGACGGGGGAGCCAGTCGGCGAACTCTTGCACAGGCACACTTATTTTATTTGGTCGGTCTCATTCTCGCCGGACGGCACTCGCATCATCACTGGTTCTTCAAATAAGACTGTTCGGCTGTGGGATGCAGGGACGGGGAGGCCGGTCGGTGAGCCCTTGCGGGGGCATACTCGTTCAGTAAGGTCGGTCTCGTTCTTGCTGGACGGCACTCGCATCGTCACTGGTTCAAGGGATTGTACTATTCGGCTGTGGGATGCAGGGACGGGGGAGCCAGTTGGTGAGCCCTTGCGGGGGCACACACATTCAGTTTCGTCGGTCTCATTCTCGCCGAATAGCGCTCGCATTGTCAGTGGTTCGGAGGATAACACTGTTCGGCTGTGGGATGCAAGGACGGGGAAGCCAGTCAGTGAGCCCTTGCGGGGGCACACTCGTTCAGTTTGGTCGGTCTCGTTCTCGCCGGATGGCACTCGCATCGTCACTGGTTCTTCGGATAACACTGTTCGGCTGTGGGATGCAGGGACGGGGGAGCCAGTCGGTGAGCCCTTGCGGGGGCACACTGGTTCAGTTTGGTCGGTCTCTTTCTCGCCGGACGGCACTCGCATCGTTACTGGTTCTTCGGATAACACTGTTCGGCTGTGGGATGCAGGGACGGGGGAGCCAGTTGGTGAGCCCTTGAGGGGGCACACTTCTTCAGTAAGGTCGGTCTCGTTCTCGCCGGACGGCACTCGCATCGTCACTGGTTCTTTGGATCACACTGTTCGAGTGTGGGATGCAAGGATGGGGGAGTCAGTCGGTGAGCCCTCGCGAGGGCACACTGATTTAGCTTGCGGGGGCACACTTTTTCGGTAAACTCGGTCTCGTTCTCGCCGGACAGCACTCGCATCGTCACTGGTTCTTCGGATAACACTGTTAGGCTGTGGGATGCATGGACGGGGGAGCCGGTCGGTGGAGCCGGTCGGTGAGCCCTTGCGGCGGCATTCTCGTTCAGTAATCTTGGTCTCGTTCTCGCCGGACGGCACTCGCATTGTCACTGGTTCGGAAGATCACACTGTTCGGCTGTGGGATCTAGTGATGACCCAGCCGTTGCAACAGTGCGCTGTGTCGGATCCTTCAGCATTATCAGATGAACATTGCATGATCGAGGCTACGACTACCATCAAATTTAACATTTGGCACGATCACCTCATTCGCTTCTCGTCCAACTCTATCCACGCACTCTGCAACTCCTCAGAGCTAACGGAGGGAGCATCGCATGACGACCGCAGTTCGACCCACTTTTTACTGAATCGTGACAGTGGATGGATGGTAGGACCCAAACGTCGCCTGTTATTTTGGGTACCACCGGCTTCTCGAAACCCATTCTATAGCCCTGCAACTGCATTAGTGATACCCAGAGCTCCTGAACTAGATTTGAGCCGCATGGCACACGGACAACACTGGCAAAAGTGCCGAGAGGAGTCAGTGTCTTCAAAATCCTTTCTGTTCCTCACACTTACCCAAATCAACACTTACAGACCTCAGTACCAACGATGATTGCAGCAATGGAACCATTATGGAGATTTCAGATACAATTTAGATGTGACCGAGTGTACAGTGGATCGTACTTCGTATTCTATTCTATGCCCCAGTTTAGGATCGTCCATGCAAACGACGTGGGCTGACTGTGTAGCACTCATGATGTTAGTGCTGGTTTGTGAGCGCATGCAACGATGGACAAAGTATGTCGATTCCATCAGAGATGCGGTTGTGCGTGCGCCATGGATTGTGTTCTTGCGTCCAGACTCTGATTGTGTGTAGCTATTGATAAGTACTGCATCATCATGCTTCTTACTCACTAATTCATCTCTCAAGTTGGGTAAGCATCTTCCTTGAATTTTCCTCTTCAATATGCTCTGACTCCCGCGACCCAGCATCCGTCTCGCACTTCATCCATACGGACAACTTGAACCCAGATGGATGGTATGGACATTGCCTTTTTAGCCATCTGGGCTTCCACTCGCGATCGCTGGCGTCACGAATCATTGCCCTTCATCCAATGCTGCTCCAAGTCCTCTCTGGCCCCTCGCTCCCCGTCTGTTATCCCCCTCACTTTATTCGTTTTCACAAACATGATTTTTCCCATCCCCCCCAGTCAAGTCAAGATAGTAGACGTCACACGGTGGTTATGTCCTGCAAACCAGTTACCAGAGGCGCTATGTTGTCAGTAATCTGGGCTTCTGCTCATTTCTGTCCAAATGGATAATTGCACGCGTTTTTTTGTGCTCAGACAACTGATGGATGCCTTACTAATACTTTGTCAGGTGCGCTTTCCTCCTCGTTCAGCACACCACATCTCCTTGCCATGCGAATCCGCGATAAAGGTCAATGCTCGAGCCGTAAGTCGAATCATGCTTGAATTAGCGATATCGTGCCAGTAGTACCCACAACAAGAATGGACCTTGATATTCGACAATCTAATGTGACGATAAATCACAACATAATCCAGTTGCAGAGAACATCGATAGCCGACCTTCACCCTTCAAAGCTTCACGCATGATTCATACTACCTCCCTGCTGCCAAGATGGATGATATGGAGGCGGGCATGCCTCTGGTCTTATCCATGACCTTCAGTCATTCAGCAAAAAGGGTTCGATCGACTCACAAGGGCCATCAAAGGTAGACAGTGGAGAAGGGCCATCAGCGAAGAGTCCATTCAGCGACTACCTAATGGCTTCCTAGGCACGCCCTGAGCCAACCATGTAAGTTCAAAGCCAAATTCTATCGTATCGCGTCGCTGAGAGTTACTCGATTTCGAATAAACCAAACAGAAGCCAGCCGCAAAAACTTGGAATGGTAGCAAGATCAGGGATCTGATTCCTGGTACATTCAACAGATCCTCTAGACAAGTACGCCTGTCTGCCCTCCCTTCAAGTTTGTATGTCTAATCGAAGCCTTATCTAGCCTATCTGATCATCTCACTCTTCTTAGTCATTGTGCGTCCATTTAGCACAGAGTTGGACTTTGTCCGCGGCCATAATCAAACACCCAAGCTTCCCATCCAAGTCTTCCCGCCATCGATATACTTCATGTCCCCATCGATACCTAAAAGCATCAATTGATCACAATCGCTCCTCGCGATCATCCTGTGTTGACTCGTTCCTCATACCGATCACACACAAGTTGTTTTCCTTATTGGTCGTTTCAACCTCATCCCTATTTTACTGCACTCTCTGATCAAACTTCCATGCTCCTGACATCCCATTCGAAGTTGCCAGTGTACTCGGGTTGGTCACTGGTGCACGGCAGTCTAACGAAAATCTCTTTCTCAAACGAGCACCTGAGCGGATTCAGAACAAAGCCGTTTGTCTCCAATCGTCTCCGTCTCCGTCCGTCTGGCGAGTGAACGACGAGTCCGGCGGAAACTTTCAAGTCATCATTTGTTTGCCGTGGGAGCGACTGTGATCGATGCCAACGGGTGCATGTATGCATGTACGCATGCCTGTATCTCGTTCGGCGCTTTACTTTGGGGGCTGAGCTGACCGGGTGTGCTTTAACAGATCGTTGCAAGCGCCCTTCTACAGATCTGACGCACAATTTTCAGTCGCGTGGGTGAACGCTACTAACGTGGAATCAGCTGTCTGGGCAATTCATACTGATCATCGTTGTATTTTAGGATCAGGACTGGGTCGGTTGCTAGACGTTCCGGATAATTTCAGCTTGCCACTTGGGCGGGCGGTTCACTGGCTTCCAGTAGCGATACAACAAGAAGTGGGTTTGTTTACATAAACCTCGTCTTAAATATACTTTGAAACATCATAACTTGAATAAATACGACACCGGATCCTCGACCGAATATCTCCTCCATGCAGGAGACTCGGCAAGAATTTCCCTACACAGTACCACTCGTTGGTACATGTACATGCTCCTGGAAGACGATCGAATCCATGCTAGTCTCTGCGCCGGAGTTAGCCACGAGTTTTGCGTGATATTCTCGAACGCTAAGGATGAGGCGTGGTCCCAACATAAACATCTGCACGACCAACAAAATTTCAATAGCACCATTGAGAATTTCAACTCCCCTAGAATTCGAATTCTACAGGAATGATGAGATATGATTACAAACAGATGTCAGCGACAGGTCGGCGCACCACGAGCTCTGGAGAGAGAAGACCGAGCTGGAGGCAAGAGACACAAACAAAGCTAGCACGTGCGGAACTTGAGTAGGGAAAGATAATTGCATTCATATTACAAGCTCACCTTGCAAAATAAAGCACGTGTGATTTTATCAGCACTCTGAAACAGTCTCCGATGATCGATCCTGTCGATGGGCCGAGTCGTCGCAGGTCACGGAAGTGTTTCACGGCAATCCAGACTGAAAGACACAGTGCGAGGACCTCCCAAACTGTGTTGAGTGTCCAAATCATTGAAGTCAGAAGCTGGACGTCCGCCTCAAATCCATAATAGCACATATATGTATCAGAGAGGATCAGCTCCTCTGGTGTTCGTCCAATGAGCTGTGTTTTTCAAGCCAACAAGTAAAGCTTACCCGCTACAACATGCTTGAGTACCATTGCCGCGAGTACTCCGCAGGCGATGTTAACAGCCAGGAAGATAACAACAAGGAAGATAAGCATGTTTCTAGATCTCTGATACATGGCATGTAACCGAGCAATCATGATGACTTGCGTCGTGTTACAGTTGAGTCAATGTCACTGAGGTATTGCAGCTCACCACCCAGCATGGCAGTTACGACTACACTTGTCCCATTTGTTGCGTAGTCCACGATATTGCCTGAAACACCAATTAGTGATCACCTTGTACTAGGATCAGATGCTCCGACTCACACCTGTGTGGTCATCATGTTGAGCCAAGTTCAATGGTAAGAATCTCACTCACCCCTACATATGGTTGCAGTTAATTGAATGGGGATAAGATGGTTGCGGAATACTCACTGCATCTGTCAGCGAAACCAATGGCATATTATCTGTGTGCCGCCGGTCGGAAGAATCGAACATAATGCATATGAGACATACCCAGAACGCTGATACTGGTAATGAGAGATGGACTATTAGCAAAGCACCAACTTGTTGGCCTCAAAACATACACAGAATATGGTATTCCAATGTAGCGTATCTGGGGCATTTAGGAGTCAGCCAACCATGCTATAACATAACATGTGGTACGAACAACCATGTACAACATAGTCATGAGGGACCAGCGTTGCCTCTGCCCCAAATTCACTGTCTTCTGTTGCTTTTCTTCTGATAAAGGACTCTGTAACTCACCCAGATCAGTTCAATCTATGACACCATTCTTAGCAAGTTGGCTACTCCGGTAATACTAGCATCGACCTACCTCTTGTCCGAGTGATAGCGCTGGAAAGATCATGAAAATATCAGCGGTTTTCGAACACAGTTCTGCTCACCCCAATCGTATACCACCACGACGCCGGCGGCAACTGCGAAACCGCAAGTCAATGTGAAGTAGATCGAGAGACACCACTCGGTAACTGATATGACGAACCGGTCCAATAGCTGAAAAAAATATTCGAATTGATCAATGGCCACCAACTGGGATCATCTGAGACTACGGTCATATTCGAGGGATGGGTGTGAGCGAGTGGGGGATGCTGGGGGTGGATAACGATTTACATAGTATTCGTGCTACATGATATACCACCATTCAGCGCTTGTAGCATAACGGGATATTTATTCCTGTCTCAATACCCTTTATCATATGGTTGAAGTAAGTATAACATTGCGATGCGAGATCAAGCAAGAAGTGGACGTCCCAAAGTAAATTTTGATTTGCAGTCACGTTGGCCGATTTGCTCGGCATAATAAATGTCTGCGTATATTCAAGCTCCGAATCCACAGGTTCATGCGACTTTTGTCACGGCCATCGGATCTCATGGCATTCATTCAAGCTCTACGGCACCGGGTAGCCTAAGCAAGGCTAATTCTCCGGAATCTCCAATCCTTCTGGACTCCTGGAGAATTAGCCTTGCTCAAGTAGCTTTAAAGACGAAGTGCGGTTTTTGAGGGTGCAGGGATGCACCAACTGCCAGGTAGGCAATTGTACCCAAGTACTGCAGCTGCCCTGAATTGTCAAATTTTAGGCTTTGTACGCTACAAATGTACTCCGGTCTTTCGACTCATTCCTCCATAATTACAAAAGACAGCTTCTCGTCATTCGATAGTCTTCGTTCACCAAGTACTGCTCTACAATCATTCGTGCCTCTCCACAGGTACATATAATGCTACCTGCCAACGTTAGGGCCCTGAACGTTCTGAACCCACGGGTGGCGTGTGGTGTGCGGGTTAAACGTTACCCTTCCACGGTACATAACGCTGCCTGTCAATCCGACTCAACGTTCACACTTTCCAACACCCAGACCGTTTTATAACTAGTATGGCGTTATATCTGCACAGTTATTGTTTGCGCGTTCCGTGTTTGCGTGAGGCCAGGCTCCCATGATGGCAGTACTTGCTAGTCAGAACCATGGTCCAGGACGGTTCTTGGTTCTGTTCTATTTTGGTCTTCCGACGGCCTGACTTCCCTACCCGACGTATATACGACCTGCAATACTTTTGCGTGTGTTTTGCTTCGCTAGAATTTTTTTGGGTTCGGTTCGAGTTCAAACCCCCAAACCGAACCGTTCGCGAGGGTCCGGTTCTGGTTTCGATGATTTTGTTGAACCAGACCGCGGCAGCACTACTTGTGTAAGGATTGTACATTCTCTACGCGCCGACCGAGCTTCAAAACGAAGATGCCGAACGGACCATGCGTTCGAAGTCGTCCACGTGACTCAATGATGCGAAGAGCGTTACTCTTCCGAGTCACGCGGATACATCCCTCTCCATTCTCTTTCATTACCTTACCTTGTGCTCAGACTCCTTGTCTCACCGAAGTATTTTCACCTCGCCATATGCTCCTTGTTCTCGTTCCGGCCTAGTCAAGTATTCGAAAACGTATATATACCGCTCATGTACACTCATACCTACAGCGAATCCTAGAGTCAGATCCCCGCTCCAAGTACGACCGAAAGCCTCATAGAAAGTCTCCGTCTCAAACGTCTAACTATTCGTCTCTATCCTATCTAACTTGTCTCGTTTTCTGCATCGTTTTGTTCACAATTCCCCGTCGAACTCACACTCAGCCTTACACTTGAAGGATGCATGGATAGTGTCATGATAGCCACAATATTAATATGTCCACGAGGATTGGGCAAAATTTCAAAGAGTGAAACCGGCACAGTACAACTACGCATACAGATATATCAACGAAACGTGGTATGAGTTCTTCGTCAATTCTTAACGCCACTTGACAATACGTATTCTAATCATAGAATACCAGAGCTCTCAGCTCGACGGATTCCCGAAGTGGCGTTCCCTCTGGAGTGTTCGGGTCTTGGAACCCAGTATGAGGGGTCAACCTCGCAACACTCCCATCTTGTATCGAGTCATAGCTGACACCCTTTTAGCACGACGGAAAGCTCCCCCAAGTTATTTCGCTCACCATTTGATAAGAACAAACTCTTCAGGGGTCATGGCCTTCATGTATTTCCATTGGTGGTTTGGGTTGTATTTGACAGAAAATGTCTCGGTCTCACGGTCAGAGTATATAAGAGCGACAGGGACCATGTCTTTCTCGAAATCGACACTGCGGAAGTCGCATAGTGCAATCGGCCAATCTACAGCTGCATGCGATATAGGACGCCAAAGGTTCACGATTTGGAAGCGTCTGCGAAGGAGGGAAGGAACTTCTGTTGGCGGGAGATGCGTATGAACACGAGCAATGGACGACGTAGTCGTTTGGTCCACATGAACCGAGGAGATTGGTTGAAGTTTCTGTGGGTTATCGCCTGACTCGCCTGGGCGATGGCGACGAACATCTATGACATGAATTAGGCGTCAAGACCTCGTTTCACATTGATAGTCAACGTACGGTGATCGAAGATGACAATGCTGGTTGCTCCTGTAACTCTCTTGATGAGGTCGATGCCCTCAGGGTAGTATTCGCGCTCAATCTCATCATCATTCAAGAAGCTGGTATGTTTCGGTGCTTCTCGCCCATACTGAAATCCGGCATTGTCAAGCTTGTAAAGTTCCTCCTTCCCCCGCACGTCCTCAATTTGCATATCGTGCGGCTCCTGGGTCCAGTTGCGGGCCGGCTTTGTCATGGTGCTATATGCGTTGAATCTATTGCGGTAAGGGAGGGAGCCGTCAAGTGGAGCGACGAAGTAGTTGAGGGTGCCGATGGTGTCAGAAGCCATGGTTAATCCGTTAATACTGAATGTAAAGCGGAATGTAAGTTTCCTTGGTATCACGAGCAAGTTATATCCTACTTATATGTCTTCAAGGCCCGAGGAAGCCACTTGGTTTTCTCTAGGGCGTAGCTATTTTGACGTGACGCGCATGTGATGCGGCACTGACGTGGCAGTGAGGAGCCTTGACGTGCCAGTGCAAATCTCCCCATGTTCTACATTCGGTACTTCCACGTTTAACTGGCGCACATGCTTCAGCTGGCAGCGAAGGGTGACGTTTCACGGGCGCAATTCTTCTTCAGCCGGCAGCGAGGGAGCTACAACATCGGATAACTCGTCTGCAGACGTAGCATCAGAGTTATCAGAGTTATCGCTGAATAAGGGGCCACGCTGTCAATCGCAAAAGTTAGAGACCTATTGAACAGAGCGGGTGATATTTGCTTACTTCAAGTTCACTCTCGTTGTAATCTCTTGGGCCAGAACTCATTCATTAGGAATGTTGAGATACGCGTTTTCTCTGAGCCATAGGAGTTGAGGCTGGAGAAATGACTCCTCGGACACTCGGAGTACCACTGTCCGTAGAATGCTTAGTGAATGATTTTATTACTGCCTATGGACAAATACAGTGTGCATATAATTCTGTTAGGACGAAAGCAGACACTGTTAGAAAATCAATTATTGTGACAGGTTGGAAATATACCTAAGTTACACTAACAGTCGAAAGTATTGATGCGCAGACCCGGTGGGATTTGACGCAGCTCTAGTACTGACGCGGACGAGGCGTAGGTTTGACGCGGCAGTGACGAGGCAGTGACACGTTTTGACGCGGCACAATTTGCTTGACGCGGCATAGGTAAGTGTGGAGGTTTACATCATGTGGTATGGAGTCTGCGAAGATGTTGGGGAGACTTGTCGTGGTATGAGTCACGTGCTCGACCCAGTCTCATTAATCTGAATGAGGGCGGTCCAACGAATAATACTTACGCTTCTAAGTCACCTTACATTCTCTCTCTGGTCGTCACAAATAACACTGTTTAGCTTAAGGGTGAGTAGGTGTCTTATGTCTGAATCTCGCTCCACGGAAAGATGGAAGTAATAGGTGCTTGCTAGAGACCGCGTTCTATTAGCTCCCGTCCCGTCTGCTCGTGCCTCAGCGCTCTTCATACGACTTTGGATCCATCACTCATCCTGCAGTTCGGTGGCGCCATATATTTTCCTCGACATGAACAATCAGCCGGCCAGGAGAATTCATAATGTGATATGTAAGCTAAGCGACTTCCTCAGCCCTTGAAGACAGAGTCAACTTGCTGATGCATACTTCCATCCCGCTTTACATCCAACACCAATTGCAACGAACTAACCATGGCTTCTGGCGCCATCGGCACCCTCAACTACGTCATCGCTCCACTTGACGGCTCACGCACGCAGACACTAGCGCCACGGCAAAGCTGGCCAGGAGCTGCAAATTGAGGACGTGCGCGGGAAGGAGAGACTTTACAAGCTCGACAATGCCGGAATTCAATATGGGCAAGAAGCGCCAAAGCATGCCAGCTTCTTGAATGACGATGAGATTCAGCGCGAATTCTACTAACTTGACCTGATCAAGAGGGTCACGGGCGCAACCAGCAATATTGTCATCTTCGATCACAGTGAGTCGACCATTAATTGTTCGGTCTATATTCGTTCCTAATCCTTCTGTCGACAACGATAGTAGTTCTTGGTAACTAAGTTGATCAGACTCTGTCTGGCACATCGAACATCTATCTTGCTCTAATTCCAGTCCAACGTACTCCGTCTACCGTTGCACCGGGAGGCATCTGCGGTTCTTGCCGATTCCTTCGAGCTTTATCTTTATGCAAACGTTCGATTCTTCTTCACGACTTCTATGGAAAGGAAGTCGCTTTGTTTTTTCAAACACAAGATTCTTAACCTGAGAAAGCGAATGCTAGCAAAGGCTTTCTTGGGCCTCTTGAAGGCCTTGAGGGCGAGAGAAGAAAACGCGTATTAGCAGCACTGAAAAAAAATCTAACCATAATGTAAGCATCTGAAAATGAACATCGTGTAATCCTCCAATCGATGCCAAATTTACCGATTTCAATGAAGGTGGCATAACCCATGCAATCTTTCATGATGCCGAATCCAGATAGTATGGATGGAATTAGACTGGTGACCAGCCCGTCTATGAGGCAAGGGCAACCAGTCTAGGATGGAGTACAAAGGGGAAGTTGAACAGCATCAACACGAGCCCTGTAGCTGGGCCTCAGTTAGGTCGCGGGATTATGAGGGATACCTCTTCTTCGACCGTCAGTGTTTCTTCTTCTTTGATCACGTTCTCCTGTCTTTCTGCGTCACTTTGCTCTGCCTCTTTCGCCTTTCATAGGCATTTTGTTCTTATAGGCGTTAGTGGGGCTAGCGGGAGACGCACTCAGAGTAAGTCACGAATAATAATACTATATTGATGCTATATGTACCTAGCGGGCGCGAGACGCCCTAGGATACATCAGTGCGAATGACGAACAAGTAAAAAAACATTGCACACCTCAGGAATTCACGAAGAACAATACTGAATATTGAGGTGTGATGGGAGAAGGCACGAACTATATATGAGAGACCATGAGCTCAAGACTAGGTAACAGAACCGGCGAATGGTCGTGCGCAGTGTTCGTATGGTCAAGAAGCAAGAAGGCGCCAAGACGGATTTGCGTTACATGTGGTGTCGAACGAGATAACGTCAAGAAGGCAATACGAAGTCTAAAAGGTAAAAAGAACCTGATGCCAATAGTTCTCTTGCAAGCTTCATCTGATAAAAAACCACTCTGCTACAAATTTAGGCTAAGTAGTATATCAAGCTTTCTCTGAATCATGATAATTCCGATAAAATGGCATATAGGTACAAACAAACAAAACGCGGTACAAGTTATTAACGATACTTAACAATACATACATGTTCTAATCATAGAATACCAGAGCTCTCAGCTCAATGGATTCCCGAGGCGGCGCTCCCTCTGGAGTGTTCGGGTCTTGGAACCCAGTATGAGGGGTCAACCTCGCCACACTCCCATCTTGTATCGAATCAGAGCTGACACCCTTTTAGCACGACGGAAAGCACCCCGAGTGACTGCACTCACCATTTGATAAGAACAAACTCTTCTGGGGTCATCGCCTTCAAGTATTTCCACTGATGGTTTGGGTTGTATTTCACTCCGAATGTCTCGCCCTCGCGGTCAGGGTATATGAGAGCGACGGGCACCAAATCTTTCTCAAAATCGACACTGCGGAAGTCGCACAGTGCAAGCGGCCAATCTACAGCTGCATGCGATATAGGACGCCAAAGGTTTATGATTTGGAAGCGTCTGCGAAGGAAGGAAGGAGCTTCTGTTGGCGGGAGGTGCCTATGAACACGAGCAGTAGCCGCCGCAGGTGTTTGGTCCACATGAGCCGCGGAGACTGGTTGACGTCTCCCTGGGTTATCACCTGGCTCGCCTGGGCGACGGCGACGAACAGCTATGACATGAATTAGGAATCAAGACGTCGTTTCAAATTGGTGGTTAGCTCACTGTGATCGAAGATGACAATTTTGGTTGCTCCCGTAACCCTCTTGATGAGATCGATGCTCTCAGGGTAGTATTCGCGCTCGATCTCATCATCATTCAAGAAGCTAGAATGCTTCGCTGCTTCTCGCCCATACTGAAATCCGGCATTGTCAAGCTTGTAAAGTTCCTCCTTGCCGCGCACGTCCTCGATTTGCATATCATGCGGCCCCAGGGTGTAGTTGCGAGCCAGCTTTCCCGTGGCGCTATCTGCGTTGACTCTATTGTAAGGCCGAGAGCCGTCAAGTGGAGCGATGAAGTAGTTGAGGGTGCTGATGGTGTCAGAAGCCATGGTTACTCTGTTGATGCTAGATGTAAAGCGGAATGGAAATGACCTCAGTCTCAAGAGCTAGTTATACAGTGAACTTAAACCCTACTTATATGTCTTCAAAGGCCGAGGAACCCGCTCAGCTTATATCACATTATCAATTCTCCTGTCCCGCTGATTGTTAATGTGCATGAAAATATCTCATAAGCAAAGCGCCACCGAAATGCGGGATATCCAAAGTCGTAGAGCGTCTTACCTTCATTACTAAGGCCCTCCCACCTAAGACCATCTAGTATACATGTGACGTGCACAGCAGCAATAATTAATGATGATGTTGCCATTTGGCGTCGAAAGCAGGTGACATAAGTTAAGACCACCGGTGAAGCCTATTATGTAAATATGTCCTCAAGGTCGAACAAGACAGGATCCAGCCAAAGTGATAATTTATCACATAAGGCAGGGCATGCAGCTGCCGAAGGGAAACGGACGTTGATGGTCCATATCTCCCACAATATTTGTGGAGAGTGAAATCAGCCAGGCTGGATTGATTAAGTTGCAGGTGCGAGCGAATGCGGCGCACAGTACTGGGAGCCATCAATGCAAAGTCGCTCGCCGGATCCAGATAGCGTGGATGGAGTACAAAGAGGAAGTCGCACAGGATCGACACGAGCCCTATAGCTAGTAGTAGTGTTAGTGGAATTTTGAGGAGCACTCAGCCCAACATTCAGAGACGTAGAGGAGAACACGATTCAGAAAGCGCACGGATACATAAAGCTTTGAAGATTCGGATGGGCTAGTGAACCGTAAGCGCTGAGCGTTAGACTCTGCTGTACAAATGATTGGGTTGTGTGTAGCTGCTGAAGCGCTGAAGCACTGAAGCACTGAAGTTTGGAAGTTTGAAGCGCTGACACTCTCTTGGGCCTTGGCTGACTAATAAGCATTCGCCCCATTCTGGATCCACTGGCACTAAGACAACCGTTCCCGATAAAAACAACTGGCAACGACCTCGACGCCCCCGAATTCAGTTACTGTTGTTTCTTCTTCTGATACGTCCTAAAGTTACACTTTCTTCCATTTATTTTGTTTGTTTCATCTGCCTCTTCCCCGATCACATCCTCCCGTCCTTCTGCGTCTCGTTGCTCTGCTTCTTTCACTTGGAGCTTCTTCTCATGTGGATCTTGGTCTCTTGCAAGCTTCGTCAGGAAACCCATCTGCTACACATTTAGGCTAAGTACGTCAAACTTTCTCTGATTCATGATAATCGATAAAATGGGACATAGATACAACAAAGAAACGCGGTATGAGTTATCAACGCCACTTGATAATACGTGTTCTAATCATAGAATACCAGGGCTCTCAGCTCGATGGATTCCCGAAGCGGCGTTCCCTCTGGAGTGTTCGGGTCTTGGAATCCAGTATGAGGGGTCAACCTCGCAACACTGCCATCTTGTATCGAGTCGAAGCTGACACCCTTTTAGCATGACGGAAAGCTCTCCCAAGTTACTTCACTCACCATTTGATAAGAACAAACTCTTCAGGGGTCATGGCCTTCATGTATTTCCACTGGTGGTTTGCGTTGTGTTTCACCCCAAGTGTCTCACCCTCGCGGTCAGGGTATATGAGAGCGACGGGCACCAAGTCTTTCTGCACATCAATACTGCGGAAGTCGCATAGTGCAAGCGGCCAATCTACAGCTGCATGCGATATAGGACGCCAGAGGTTTATGATTTGGAAGCGTCTGCGAAGGAGAGACGGAGCTTCTGTTGGAGGGAGATGTCTATGAACACGAGCAATGGACGACGCAGTCGTTTGGTCCACATGAACCAGGGGGACTGGTTGACGTTTCTGTGGGCTGTCATCTATCTCGCCTGGGCGACGGCGACGAATAGCTGTGATATGGATTAGGCGTCAAGACGTCGATTCAAATCAGTGGCCGACGTACTGTGATCGAAGATGACAATGCTGGTTGCTCCCGTAACTCTCTTGATAAGGTCGATGCTCTCAGGATAGTATTCGCGCTCAATGTCACTATCGTTCAAGAAGCTGGTATGCTTCGCCGCTTCTCGCCCGTACTGAAATCCAGCATTGTCAAGTTTGTAAAGTTCCTCCTTCCCGCGCAAGTTCTCGATTTCCATCTCACGCGGCTCCTCGTCCCAGTTACGGTTCGGCTTTCCCGTGACGCTATCTGCGTTGATGTCAAGGTAGGCCCGAGAGTCGTCAGGTGGAGCGAGCATGTAGTTGAGGTTCGCGACGGTGTCAGAGGCCATAGTTCGTTGGTGCTGGATGTAAAGCAGAATGGAAGCGTCCTGGGTATCACGGGCAAGTTATATCCAACTTATTTATGTCTCCAAGGACCGGAAAGCCGCTTGGCTTACATATCACATTATCAATTCTCCTGGCCCAGCGGCTGATCGTTAATGTGAATGAAAATATCCCATAAGCATGGCCACGGTCCGGCGTAACTTTGCAATGAGTGAGGATCGATGACCCAAAGTTGTAGAGCCTCTTACCAAGTCCGAGTCTCAACGTAGTACTTATTGGGGCGAGAATAATGTGGCCCAAAACACGAGCTAGGTGAAATTGACGTGGTGTATGTAAGTATAGATCATGTACTAAACACCATACCATCTCGTTAATTACATAATCAAATCATCAACATATGAATATATAGAGTGCGCACAGGCCCATGGCATGGAGTGCTGCATTCACCTCTCACCAATATTTCTTACAGTAATATTTGCTTGTCCTCCGCGTGCGCACTACTTGGGAATGTTTAAAACCTCCTTCACAAAATCAAGGTAAGTTTTGACAATTGCTCGGCGAAATCTTGTAGGGTTTCCTAACTCCCGGGCCAGTCCCAGTTACTTCGAAGTTTTCCCTGATGTGTGCATCTTGTGTTTGTATTGTATTGCCTCTGATCATTCATTCATTGATCTAATGATGGTTTTCAGCCGGCAATGTCTCACTGCATCAAGCTTCGACCCCACCTTGTCAAGTCTGATGCAGTCTGTATTACTATGCTAAGTCTCATTCAGGCTGGATCATTGAAGGACCGCTCATACCACAACAAGTTGATGTCAACTTCCACACTTACCTATGTCGCATCCCTCACGTCTGTCTTGACTCTTCCTTACATTATTATGACTATGGGAATCTATGACAGACGATGGGTGGCAAGTTTCAGTGGTCGGCTCCAAGCGGTAAAACGAAGTGGGCGACGGTGGTCGGAGGACTCGGAGTCGGACCTCATCTGAGTTGGTGAAGATTAACGAGTAAAACCCGCTCCGGAGTCTGGGCGAGCTGCGATACCCCAAGAGTACCCACCTATTTACCCTGCGCAATCGAATTGCATCGCGAAAGCCAGAGCAAACACGTATTGGAGGTCTAGTCACGTTCTAGAGTCTTTGTGACAAGTTATTTCGGCAGGAGGTTGCCCCTATCCAGAGTTCTTCGCCAACGGGAAAGGATGCTTGCGTTTGTCAGCCTGGTACGTCATCGTGGAAACATATAAGGGGGTAAATTGATGAAAACCACCCAATTTTCTTGCTAACGATGGCTACAGTCTCTGCAGAACTCGTGTACTTTGCTCCGCCCCTCGACGGGTCCCACCCATTCACCAATATAAATGCTGATTCGACGACAGGCCTGCGTCCGCGTAATTGGAAGCAAGAAGTGCATACCGTCGAGATTGAGAACGTCAGGGGCAAAGAAAGTGACTACACCTTGGACACTGCAGGCTTTCAATACGTTACGAAACCCTCCAAACACAGTGCTTTCATCGATGACGAAGAGATTAGAGGAGAATACTATCCGGAGAGCATTGAACTCCTCAAGGACATCACGGGTGCGAGCCATGTCGTTCTTTTTGACCACAGTACGTGTGAAACGGGCGCATCATATGTACTGTAATATCTGATTTTGTTGGATCTTAGCGGTCAGACGCCACCGCCCTGGAGATGCAGAAACGGACGAATCTAAGCGTCAGCCTGTCAATCAGGTTCATGTAGACCAAACTCCCGAGTCGGCTACCGCTCGTGTACATCGTCATCTACCTGCCGGCGAAGCAGAGAAGCTTGTCAAAAAGCGTTTCCAGATTATCAACCTTTGGCGACCCATCTCTCACCCTGCAATCGACCATCCATTGGCGCTGTGCGATTACAGGACTGTCGACGTAAAGAAAGATCTCGTTCCTGTCACATTGGTCTATCCGGATCGTGAGGGCGAGACTTTCGGGGTTAAATTCAACCCGACACATAGGTGGAAGTACGGAAGAGGGATGAAACCGGACGAGGTAGTCTTTATCAAATGGTTCGCTGATTATATTTTGGACTGTGATGATGCGCTTACTTCGGCCACAGTTACGATTCGGCCAAGGACGACAACATTGCCAAATTCACCCCACATACTGGGTTCAAGGATCCCTCAGCACCACAGGGAGCGCCGCTTAGGGAGTCTATTGAGCTTAGGGCGCTAGTGTTCTATGGGTAAAGGGGGTATTGTTGCTACGATGTCATCATGCTTTCTTGCTTCATTTCGCATTCTTGCAACTGTTTAAATTACGGAAGTGAACGTGATTGATCTAGAGATTAAACGATTGTGAGTGTAGAGTTGTCGTGATAGCACCTACCTTGCGAAAGCGCCGACTCGAATATTGCCTCCGTTCATGCAAGGCTTTCAAAACCCCAAAGAGAAGCTCCGTCCTTACTTAGTCAACTATCATAAGTCAGTCTTAAGACTTCGTGCTGTCGTCAGGAGCTACTGGTCATTTCATGACAGCCCTAACTCAAGTATCTCGCATATCTTATCGTTCATGTACCCCCTCAACATCAAACGCCCGTCCACGTTCCGTGTCGCGTCCCAGTGCAGTCCAGAAGAGAATACCCGATACTGAATATGTGGGTAGCGAATATCATGTCCCCTCAGCTCGCGCCATCAATAGAACTCTCGATATCAAAGATAGTCGGTTCGAAGACAATCAGCTGGACACCTTGATCAATAACTGGCTCCCTGATAATAGACCGGACGTTCTGGGTCGGTGCCTCACTTGGCAGTCCAGCCTTCATATCAGTCGTTTGTTCTTCTTCGCTCGCTTTTGTGATTATCGGGAATGACAGAAGATAAGGAAAATCTGTGCCGGTCAAGAAATGGCTCCAGGAGCGGCGCCAATGGATAGCTTTAAATAATGAGTGTGGTTTCACTCGCTGCGGGATGCGACCTGTCACAATGCCGACTGGTGAGCGGGCGGTTGAATAAATAACAGTCAAAGAGTAGCTATCTCTGTTTCCCAGGAAACCCACGAGCAAGTCTAGCGGCAAGGAGGACAAATATTTCCGGCAGAGTGGGCGGGGGTCCCAGCAGGACCAGCAGGATCGAGAAGCTTAGCAGGGGGATATAAAGAGGCTTAGCGGGCCAATAGTATAACAATCAATTTCCTACCATGAAACACTGTTTGTTCAGTCAGTTGCGGGATGATGCACGCCTTAATCCTTGAAATGCCTTGTCTCCCAACTCATGATGTGCATCGTCGAGGAATTCCTGGCATCGCGACGATCAATGCAGTATAATGATACTGGTGTTGCATGAGAAACGGCTGACATTGAGTCACGCGACGTACTGAGGTATGTAAGATAAATGATATTGGATCTTGCGATAAGCCACACTGCCTTGCTCGGAGCCTCGTGGTAGCGAACGTTAACAATGATTTTTCCTTAATAGTCCAACTCTCAAAGTTTATTTCATAGCCTGAGTGCGAACGCCGTCTACCAGCCCTACAGTGATTATTTGGCTCAACGCCATGACAGCCAAACGAACCAGTAATTTGATACCCCTTTGCTTGAGAGCGTTCAGTGAACTGCGAGACTCCGAAACTGGCCGCGGTAAGGAATTGATGGATGCGGAATCCATCAATTTTTGGCGCGGGAGAATCGCCTTTAGCACCTGTGTATTATCCGTGTCAAGACCCCTGGACCATGAACGGTTCCACACAAGCAATTGAATATGGCGATGCTTGCTCCGGAAGTACATCGATTGATGCTGCAGCAGACTGTTACGCAGCAGTCAGTACAGCGTCCGCCAGAGAGGATACATATGTCTGACACCTTGTATGATGCAGCCGTGACAACAGATCGTAAGTAATAGCAATAGCAATTGGGGGCACCATCAAATGATAGCAATGAGGCAATGACAATAAAAAGAATGGGAACGAAATGAATAGAAATACATGAGAACAATCGTACCACCGAAGATCGAACGCACTAACTCATATATGACCACGTAAACCTCCTGGAGCCAGTGGGTTCCATTGATCGAAGCTGACTTCCCCGCATATATCTGGAGACTGGACACATGGAGATACCTGGAGTTTCCGAAGCAATTCCGAAGTGCCTCAAATGCAACTCAAATGTAAACCGATATTCGGGTTAGACCTGTAGTGGCTAGTAGCTGGGCACTGATGGAAGAGCTCAAAATGCAACGCATTGCAACTGGTGGCACAGGCGCTTGGTGTACATTCGATCAAGACAATTTTAGACAGAATGACCAAATATTTTAAACTTTCAGGTTAACGTTATGTGGTCGACTCAAACCGCCTGTCGGAGTTAGAATTACATGATCATAGTCTCGGCCGTATACTAGTACTTCCATCTCCTACTTCCGCCATGCATCATGAGGCCTGTGCTCCGATTACATACACAGTGCGACCATCATGCACATGATTCATGATCCATAAATCATAATCAGATCATCATGAGCGAGGCACCCTCCGCCGAATCTGCTAGATCTAAGTCTCACACTGTAGTAATCACGGCTGTGGTGCTGTGCACACTGTAGTACTTATTTTCAACTACTTGCTACATTTATTCACTTGTTGAGCCACACGAGATATGTCAGACTCAGATTCGTTCGGTTTGCAGCTAGCCAAGGTAATCCAGTCGTGCTCTATCCGCAACCCCCTTCTCTAATGTCTCTTGTCAATGAAGTACACTAACGGTAAGGTCAGGCTGATGACAACGTTTATCGTTATTCACGAACCGGCTTTACTAGCCGCCGCATTAGCAATCCTAGTAAGTTGTATTGTTTCAGTCTCGTCAATAACAATTCTGATGCATCACCAGGTTTATGACTACTTTGTCACATTACACTCTGAAGTCAGAAAAAATCAGCCACCCGTACCTTAGTGCTGATCTTTCTTGTAGGTCCAGTGGACCTGTGGACGGAAGTGGGGAATTGTTCGCACTACCTTCACAGTTTCGCGATATGTGCCTTTCGCTGGTGCAGTCATGACCTTGTACTGTGAGATACTTACACCAGTGCGCACTACTATGCAAAAGCTGATTCCTGACCAGCCGCTGTCAAGACATGGGGCACGCAAAATGTGGGTACACATTCTATCTGTGCAGCGACAATTACCCACTACAACTCACATCAATGCAGTGTCTGCCATTTAATGATGCTGTCAGTGGTTAGTCCAGACAATTTTCATTACACGGATTTGCAGTAATATCTTTCAGGCATGCATTTCTTGGGAATCATTGCCTCGGAAGGTTTGGCTTTTTCATACGACATCGCAGCGTGGATTTATATTCAAACGCAGGATTATTGATTGCCAGGATCTACGGCTTCTCTGGCAACAACAACACTTGCCTGATCGTTCTTCTCTCTTTTAGTTCGGTACAGTGACATCTCTATTTCCCTTAAGCACCACTAACTCGCGTGGTGCAGGTCATCTTGGCGATGGCAGTGATTCTAAGTGCTGCCCCTATGAATTTGGGTATCTCAAGAGGTGAGGTCTCAAGGTCCACATCCTGGTTTTAGTATTCATTCTCTTTCAGTCTCCCCGCCTTGCGTGTTAGAGGGGGCCCGCAGTAGTGCCCTTCCGTATGGACTCTTATTGTTCTTCGAGATTGGTAAGGCGATCATTAATTCAACGTTCTTTACATTATATTTCACTTCTAGTTCTCATGTCCATCACTGCATTTTTGAGATATCGATACTATCTTGGTTCTCATAGCACGCTGATGAGGAGTATCTATCGTGATGGACTGCTCTACATGTTCTGCATCATGAGTATGAACACCATTAAGTTGTTAATTTTGTGCTGACATCTCTGTAGTGGTATCTGCAGCCAATGTGCTCGTAATCGCGGCGCTACCTGTGAGTTCTTTTTTGTTGACTTGATCTCGATGAACTGAGTAGATCCCTAGCCCTCGTTCAGTGACATGCTAATCATGTTAGTCTGGTCGATCATACACGTATACGTATATCGTCGAAGCTCATCCCTCCATTTTAGACCTCAGATTGTTGTGCATAGCGTTCTTGCTTCTCGCATACTATTTAGTCTTCCGGTGAACAAGGTGCCGGTCTTCCCCACATACCGATCGACGCCTTCAACGGAAATGTTATCGTGTACACACGAGATCGATGCGATGTCTGGAGACGGTGAGACAGTTAGTGGCGCTGACCGCAATCAAGTTTAGACTGCTAGTTCTGCAGGTAACGTGACATTGATCAGTGTTTATCATTTGAGTTTGCTGACTATGGATTTTTTTCACCTTCAGTGCTTCAAATTGTGTATCGGTGTTATGGATGGGTAATTCAATTTGGTTACTCCTTGTGAAATTTCGTCCCTCCTGATCACATGGGTATGATACAATGACTATTTTGGAATTCACTTACGGTTATGATGTCAAGCTCTCCAACGACTCTCTTTGCGGTTTGTCTGTTACAGCATTCCTATCCTATAACGATATTCCAAGACCACGCACTGATTCTGCAGTCTCTGGTAGCTGATGGCCTGATACCAACTTCTCGACAAAACACACAAGACACAGGCGACTTACGAGAGAACGATCGTAGTAAGGGCCGCGTTAAGTCGACATGAATGATTGACAATGACATTTTACAATTCACGGCATATTGTGGAGGATTTTTCAAATTCCTTCAGCGTGTACAAGAATTCTGAGCCCTATATATAATAACCCTTAGCCCTCCCAGCTCCTGGGTGCACGGGCCGCCCACGGTGTCTGCTGCATGCTGCACACTTCTCTCAAGTGGATTTGATTATATTGTCATTGGTATGTCGATTTATGCCTGTGTGCGATTTGTTGACACAACGTTCAAGTTTTTGCAGGGGGCGGAACAACTGGCGTTGGATTGGTCTCGATGTACACACTTATCTTTGTTCTTCTTTCCCTTCAAATCTAACTTTGGAATGTTGTAGCCTCTCAACTGATGCTAGCGTTTGCGTAGGAGTCATTGAAGCAGGTCTGGGGAAGGACGATGAGATGATTATTGTCGAATATGAATATGACTGGAATTTCGTCACAAAACCTCAACCATTTGCTCAGATTCGGGAGATACCAATCCCTAGAGGCACAGTTCTTGGTGGTTCATCAACGTTGAATTATATAGCTTATTGTCGGTGCGTGCACATGCATGCATGCTACGTGCTCGTACGACCATATGCTAGCTTTCATCTCCATAGCGGTTCCGAGCTCGAGCATAATGGTTACTACCAGGGGCTATGTAACAAACACAATTGATAAATTTCATACTCATGTGCCGAAAGACTGGGAGAAACTTGGTATCAAAGGTCGGTAATTCGTTCAGTTTGGAACGGGGCACGTTACCAATTTCACTTGTATACGGGTGATCTGAATCTTAGCACTTGGGAACTCATCCTCAAGCCACGCTTTATGGGTAAGCCATCAACGATGATCTTGCGATTTGCTCTGAGAATATCTTTCTAGGCTGACTCACAAAGCCGCGGAAATCATTCAAACTGGCGAAAAGCCAAAAATTGATATCCTCGATGGAAAGTATTGTCCGTGGACGGCTATTTATACAAGTATTACTGCATAGATGTCTCAAGCACCGATAGTTCCTGTCCATGTCTCAATCAAGTCGATGACACAGTAACCCCTCACAGGCACATATTGCTTAGTGATCATCTTGATCACCTCTTGGGCAACCATGCCTCCAAGGAAAGCTGCAGTGTTGGGCAGCTCGGAAAAAGGTGCTCGAGCACTAACATAGTGACATGAGTCATAACTTTAAACCAAGATGTGGCCCTACTCACATCTCACCGATGGCATCGTCAACCTCATCGGGAAGCTCAGTGGACTGTCCGACAATGGACTGAATCTTTGCGCGGATGGACTCTGTTGATGGTGACACCGAGGTGTCGCCTGCTTGAAGCAACGAGAGCGCAGAGAGGGCCAGATGTATGCATGTTTCCTTCGGCATCGTGGATAACGACTCCACTAACCCAACAGACGAAAGTAAGCAGTCTGAGCCAATGCAATATCCCAAAGTGTTACCTAGAGCAGCTTTGTCTTCATCGAATGTACCCCAAGGCTTGCCTCTAAGAACGACCAGCGCATGCGCATTCTTAACAAATGAATCAACCATGGCGTCGTCAACTGGTACTCGGAGATAGCTCTTGAAAGCCTGTTTTTCTTCCTCCGCCCTCGTTTTGTAAAGTCGCTGCAGATGTATGTAGTTATGGGTGTCAGACTTCATATCTGGTAGGGTTGATGTAAGAGGGAGCGTGTGTGTGTCGCATTGTTCCGTGTATTCCTTTAGGGCAGCGAGAAGATGGAAGAAAGGTGACTGATTGCTGTTCATGGCTTCAGTGGATAGCGCGGGGTCATTAAAAAGGGCCGTGATTTCCGAGGGAACCTGACGGAACGGTTATGCCCAAACTCGAGGTAGATGGAACAACGAAAACCTTGGTTTCCGTCCAACATCTATATGCCTGTGCTTCGGCTTCGTCGAAGTTTTCTTCGTCCCCTTTCACCTTCAGCGCGAGGACGCCTTTCTTGAACTGTTGTCGTTGTTCGTATGATTTCGGTAGACTACCACCATGCTGTATGATCCCTCATGAACATGCATTCCACCTGAACAAGGACAAACTTACAGATTTCTTCCAATCCTCAAGCGCACGAACTAAAATCACCACGTATGGTGTGTGTCCGTGCTCTGTAGAATCCATCTTGTCAAACTCCAGCGACAGCGCGTGTTCTTTCAAAGCTGGGAATGGCTTGTCGATGCGAAGAGAAGGAGATGTTTCCGAATGGCTCTCGATGACTTGAAAACGTCATAAGCATATTCAAAAACACAGATCTGTACGTACTTGTGTGTTCATGAAATTGAATATTGAAATCTGCCAAGAATCCAGCTGACCGGACAACCACAAGAGGCGGGTATTTCGCATCTTTCCAAAGGAGTGCAGAGAGCTTGTTCAAGAGAGTATGATCTAGGTTATGGGCAATGATGATAGTGAACGAAGTGATCCACTCGGGGTGCGACTCGAGGATGCTCCCGAGAGTTCTAGTGTCTGCGCAACCTTCAACGCTGTCATTTAGCTCGCTCAGAAGCCGGACAGCCTCCTCTGCTCTAGATTTTCCAATACTATTGTATCCTTCTAAGAAGAAGTTATTCCCGGCATCAGAGTGTGACACCTTGGCGTCATCAAGGATAGTGAAATGCCCGATGCCAGGAAGAACAAGGTTCTTCAAGATTGAAGTTGAAGTGGCGGATCCAGATATCAACAGTACACGAGAAGACTCTAATGCACTCTGTCCAGTTGCTGCCCACAGACTTGTTTGCAAATGTCAATTGGGCCTCATTTGTATAGTTCTCCTGAAGTAATCTTACCGGAGCTGACGATCATATCTTCGTGTTTTGGTGTCTGGCGCAGACCTATGTCTGGTCAGCCGACAAGTCTTAGTTTGCTAAAGAGATCATACTCTATTGCAGTGGTTGCAGTCTCGATGTCCTGAGAGTCCTGACTAGACATGATGGTCGAAAGTAAAGGCTGTCACAGGCTGAAAGTGGCAACTGATAAGTAAAGGTGACAAATCGACGCGTACAGTCACACATTTGTCACACTGTGACATCCGTGTCTCTTTGACCTTCACCATGACAGATACGCGTCAGTTCGGTGATCTTGCCACTCAGCTCATCGTGGAATCTCGTAGATCGACCCTAACAGACACTCTTCTCAAATACAACGACAATCTTGTCCGATCCATCATCCGGGAACAACGCGATCTCGAAAAAATGACCGAAACCAGTCAGAACGTCACTCCAGCGATGCTCATCTATCAAACAACCATCGTACGAAACAAGAGATGTCTCCTAGCATATCACAAGCACCGTCTGGATAGGCTGCGCGATATGTATTGGACCGCTGGAGGCGCTTTACCGCATATCCTGAGCAATCAAGATATTCGCAGCAAGCTCTCTCCTCATGAAGTCGATTTCCTTCGCCAGTACAGCACGTCTGTGATGGATTATCGTGCTGGTTTTTCCAACGAGCTCGATATCACAGCCAGTATTACCCATCCGCCCAAAGACTTGCATGTGCTGGTTCACGTTATCAGGGATTGCGGGATCATACAGACAGAGCTTGGGACCATCGATTTTCAGAAGGGGCAGAGATTCATGGTTAGGAGGGCTGATATCGAACACCTCATTGTGCAAGGTTATCTCGAGGAGGTTTAATAGTGAGTTACAAATTTTTCGTTAACAGGAAGGTTTTGACCATGATCAAAAAGGAAACACGTGGCGGTGTTTATTTCTGATCAGGCTGCCAAACAACTCGGCACTTTGTCGAATGCGTCTACGCGTTGCATCAAGTACCTCCACCATGATGCGGCGTGGTCTCCACAATTGCTCGAAACTATTGTCAAGTTCATTGGTCTCACAAAATCGCTTTCCTTCATTTCCTAAATACTTGTCTGCACATTCACGACGGTTGTCAACTGCAACTCCTAAGGCTTCTCCGTCCCTTGCCGCCCAGCCAACAAATGAGCTCTATGATCTCTTCTTTTCTGAGGGCCCTAGTCCTCCCATGTTTACGCCAAATAAAGGGGGATCCGGCGGTTCTGAAGATATATCCGACAGTGAATGGCAAATCCGGACAGGTCAGTATGGCATGCTGCCCTTGGGAGACACACTGATGCTACAACCAGATCTCCCTATAATCACCGTTCCTTTTGATTCTTCGTTATTGTATAGGCCGCGCTATCTATATCCTACAGCAAACGCTTCCTGATTTCTTCGATGTTGGCCTTGTCTCAAGCATAGACCCCACAAAGACACCGGCTCTCATTGATTCCAGAGAATCGGATTCGCTGGAGGTAGAAAGCATTTACAGTCCCAAAGTGAGGTTGACGTACACGCCTCCTGTTGCCCTTCCTTCACCATTTCCAAGAACACTTGGCCTGGAAGGTTAGTAATGTGCCTATATTATTATTACGTTCCTGTCATTAAATATTACGATAACTTTCCTCAGGACTGCCACTGTACCTGGCTTCGTCTGTCTTTATCCGGCACACCATGAGAACATTGTACTCAGACCTTCGGGTGGAGCTACGCAAGGTGGCGGTGCAGGGATCGCCGTCCGCGCATTCAGAAGGCGGAAGTCACTCAAATCACCAGCGAGACAAGAGTCTCCTCATTGGCCTGGATGTATATGGCACGACACGCGTCAGCGGTGGTGTTGGGCAATGGCAGATGTCAGGATTTTTACCACCAGTCCTGATTCTTGCTGACCACGATCAAGTAGAGACTCGACGTACAGCTTTTCGCCAATTTCTGGGCTGATACAGACGCATACCATCAACTCCATCCATCCAGCGCCGCATCAGGCTGCATATGATGCGCTAAGAGCGTCGCTCAGTAGTGTATTCGGCTTCGGCGGGCCTGGGCCAGGGGATATTCGACCAGGAGAGGTTCGGGCGGTTGATAGCAATAAAGAGTGACCTACATTTTTTTTATGTATCTTTCACGTTCATTTCTTCGCCAAATATCTACTGCCTCGTTAACCAAGATGAACTTTACGATCCACGTCCTGTCGTCGGCTGGCGTGAGAGTCGACAGATGCGGCGTATAATCCACATCCACCACTTGTTTCCACCATCAAGCTGGTGTCTAGCCGAACTTATAGAAGAAGAAAGAAAGATCTGAGACAGTCCATGACTGTCCATCTGCTTGCACACAAGATTTATAGATTATAATGCAGGAGTCAACTGGAGTGCCGGTACAATCCGGCAGGCCCTGACAGCTGGCGGTAACGGGGGCCGGGACACAGCCTGAGACATGCGATTTTGTTTGGATAATTTTAATTATTGTTGAGAGCTTTAATAACGAGCCTCTATACTGTGGACGCCTTCAAAAACATCAAAGGCTATGTTCAGACATGAAGCAGTAGTACGTAGATCACAATCCAGTAGATATGCGGCATATGCCCGACGCAACGCTCTTTTTAATGATAATTACTTTGACAGATCATGATGAAACCGATTCATATTGGAATCATAGGGAACGGTTGCCATGCATTGGTCCCGTTGACCCAAGTATAGAAGGCATATGTAGTATTATAATATTCAAGTTTGAACTCATTCTCAAGTTGCTCCGCCTCTTTCATCTCACGTCCCTTGACCTTGAGCTCGCTACCGACCTCGTCTTTCCTTGACTGCACACTCATTTTTTCAATCGTTCACGCATTCTTTCAAACACAATGTTCACTAAAGCAATTGCTGTTATCCTCGCCTTGCCCTTCGTGGCACAACGTTAGTATTTTATTTTTTCGCTGCGTCTTTACGGTTGGCTCATCACGCGATTTTTTTCTGTTTTATGGTTTTGTAGTTGTTTCCGCAGACAACACCTGTACTCGCTCTTACACCGCTCAGGCTGGCGATATTTGTGACAGTATCTCGGCAGCTAACAATGTTTCCACGTACGCCAAGTCTCAGCCTTTGTTGAAAATCCCCTGCTGATAATTTTATTCTTGCAGCTACCAGCTTGCTGTCGTCAACGTCGGAATCATTGATGAAGCATGTGACAACCTTGCCGTTGGCCAGAGTTACTGCCTTGGATGGCAGGGACAGGACTGCATGACCACTTATGTAGTCCAGCAAAACGATGATTGCGACATTATCTCCTCCGCCGCAGGCATCAACACCACCATCCTCTATGAAAACAACCCGCAGATCGACTATTATTGTAGCAATATTTACATTGGAGAGGTAGGTCAAGATTTCCCAGCTTTATCGCAGTCTCTTAAGGTCTCGTTTAGGTGTTGTGTACAGCAAACACTGTCCAAGTCCCTCCTGCTCCCGCAGGAACTACCCCCGCTACGACCATCCCTGCAACCGCTACTCCTGCCAACCCCGACGGCGACCTCCCTTGGTGTGACGAGTAAATTCCTTGACCTCCACCATCCTACTGCACTTTTGAGTGTATGTCGCACGGATTGCCAACTGTGATCAACTGTGATGACAGGCTGGTCGCGTCGTCGCTTTGGTCACCTTATTCCTTTTTTTCCATTTTGAACTTTATATCGCCTTGTTTTTCACACCCAGAGCTACCCCCGGTGGTGGTATACCCAGCATAGTAACTTCATCTCTGCACTTCATTACCTTGAATCCTTCTCATGTGGTAATTCTGGAAATTCCCCTTACATTCAAGGGAATAGATCGCGGTCTTATAGGGCTTGCCCTAGTAATGACCATTTGCATACGCCGTTGCCGTCGGTGTGATGAGGATATCTGGGAATGCGCTATGCTTCATATCCGTCCATCTGTAGGTAAGTGTGGGAGGCTTTTGGCAAAGAACCACATTTAGCACAGGAGTAAGTGTTTACCGGTGCAACTCGCGGTCCTTAGAAGGGCACTCATTTGCGCGCAATGAACGATCAAGCGCCCATTAGTGCCCCCTAAGCCCATCTACTTCCTGTGCCTCGGAGAGAAGAAGGAACGTGAGAAGTTTGCTCAGCGCGAAGCTTTAGTCTCCTCTAGACAGCCCTTTATGGACGAAGGAAGATCCTGCGAAGCTTGAACAAATGAAGACCTTGCACTGTAATTGGGAACCACTACTGGTCTCGGGGTGCATCCGTCTTCCTTTGATACCTTTCGATGATTTTGTAGCTGGGTTCTGTTTGATTTAATCGAGTTTATCTAAATCGAATGAAGTCTCAGCGATGCGATACGACAAGGTTCGGCTGTTAACTTACATGGTTGGCTGAAGGCGTGGCTTCCTTCGTTGACGCCTGTGAGTCCATCAAACCATTTCCGCTCGATGACTGACGGTCGTGGATAAGAGCAAAACGGACCAGATGCATGCTCACCCCCATCTTGGCAACAAGTAAGTAATAATAAGTCATGTGTGAAGGGTGAAAGTCGGCTGTCGTTGTCCTCCGCAACGGCGTCACACCAGATCATCGGATATTCAGGTCCATTCTTGTTGCAGGCGCTACTGGCATCGCTGATTGACGTCTGTTCAAGCATGATTCGACGATATCGAGCATGATGGTTTGTAACAGGGACTTACGAGGTGAGTATATGCCTCTGTCACGAATGAATGCGCGTTGCAAGTAGACGAGAAGTGCTGAGAGGGAAGCAGAGAAGAGAACCAGGGCTTCAAGTCGGAAGGTATGAAGCGCACCTGGAAAAGCATCAGTAAGGCGCCGACCACGATATTCTGACATACATACTTTGATCAGATCCCACTGGCTCTATCATGTTCCTGAGAACAGTAAAAGAAGAAGCGAGAGGGAGTCATGAAACCCCAGATGACCGATACTGTGTCAGATCAGCGAGAACACCTGGCCACCTTCATCATCCATCCGGGCCGCAGAGAAGAACCATGCGTGAAAGATAGAAGCAGGATGTCGATGTCCGAGAGACCACTAGTAAACTGATTGGACGTCGATCGTCTGATTGAACAAACCCATCACTGACCACTGTCAGATAGTCGTGTCGTCGCGTTATCTGCGGGCGTTTCTAGTCCCCCCGCCGAAGACGCCATCATCAGATGGACTGGGTTCGATGCATCAAAGGTGGGACCAGTGCGTGGGTGAGTACGTTCCTGAATCAAACTGTACACCGCAGCTGAAACAGCGACCGCCCAGATAACCACGAAGACGCACAGGGTATAGATGTATGTAGGGCGTTTTCTGTCCCAGCCGTAGGTCAAAATATGCATTGTTCCATTCAGGGGTATGAAAGCTTCTGTGTTCAAATACACATCGTTGAATTCGTACTGGCACCTTCTGCAGAGTAGGCAGAACGAAGGTACTACAGTATATTTAGCCCCCGTTTGAGAGTGATGGGTAAGACGAGATCGGTCACTCACAGTGGCAGAAAACTCTACAACACCGCGGAAGTAGTTTGCCTATGAAACTCACAAGTAAGACAATTTGCTTGCCGTTGTAAATGTAGCAAAAGCTGCCCACCAAGGTTTCATTCACCGAACTCGTGGTGTTTAATCTGCTAAGTCGCAGCAACTGCCCCAAGGGGTTACTGTACGCGTCTGACTAAACCTAGACAGCCCATCCACTACGAACGAGTGCATGAGTAAATTCACACATTCCCTAACATCCTTAATCAGCTTATCTCACTTATCTCAAAACTTGTTTTCTCTCTCTCTCACATCATTCACCTGGCATATCTGATATTTTTTTAATGTGATACATAATAAAATATGTCCATTAATACATCTCAACATTTTTTTTCTTAATACATTCATGTTGAAATTTCAGACAAGTAGATCCACTTTCAACAAGGTGGTTAAGTGTGAATAAGTCTGTTTAAGGGCAAAATAAGGAATGTGTGAATTTTCTGATGGATATGAAGGTGGTGACATTGTACCGGAGTGGCTGGATGGGACCATGTGGATGTTGATCGACGGAGATCATTTCCTGGCTGTAGGTCACATCAAACGAAGTCACATATGGTGCTACCTTGCAGACTGTTGCATCCAAGAAATTATATTGTCCCATGCCCTGCAGGAGGATGTCTAAGGTAGTAGCGACGATCAACATTGGCATGTCTCAATGTCGAACTCGCTTACCGAATGACGTGACATTATTGTTCAGGAATACCGGAGTGGGACAGACAATGATACCGAGAAAGCCAATACTGTCATAGTATCTGCGCTCTGTCGTCTGCAACATTTCATCAAAGAGAGGGACATCTCGTACCGCACGGCTCTCCCAGGAAGTTTGTGGTCCTCTCCACACTGAAGACGGACTCTCTGGTGCATCCATTCCCCCGTGGCCATGTCGAACTCCATGATTATTTGAGTGCGGTTCACGCCGTTGGCACGTTCTTGGTGAGTGGGTGGTATGGCCTGGCTTGAATGAGTTCAACAGAGGATAAGATGACGGGAAGCGCAACCGACAAACCATCGGTTCTCTGGTGTCTGCGATGCGGAGGGCACATGTCTCATTCCGGAGTTGACTGCTTCAACTGTATCACGAAGGTGACAAATCTAAGCGAGACAGTGACGGCCTGGGATTCCTTTTCCAGAGATGACCGCCGTGCCTCATCGACACGCACACAAAGTTCATGCTTGCAATTTAGATCACCTCCTGTATCAGCATTCGCAAACAAAGTAGAAGAATTGACTGAGGATGGGAACGACGGCATATGATGTGACTGGAAGTCCAGGGCCAGGGAGTTTAGATATCAAAAGGAAAAAGAGGGTCTAAAAATATCTTCATGGTGGCTTGGCTGTGGGGCGTGGAGGACCAGCGGTAAATTGACATTGATCGATTTGATTGCACATTCCACTTTGAACATGAACGTTCAAGTGGGACGTGTCCATGATCCTGTTTTGCCTCAAGATCTGTGTAACACACAGGCAGTTTTGGATGGTGGTGTAGCGAGCGTAGCAAGGCCCACGTGAGTCTGTATGCGCTATCGTGATTGAACTGTAGAGCACCTATCAAATCTATACCAGGCAAGGTACATTGCTGGGAGTGAGGTATTGTTTAGACGGGAAAATAGAACCAACTGGATCGACCCAACCTCACGTACCCCAGGGGTATCATCGTAACATCCAGATGCAAAGGGAAGACGAGACGATGGGATTGAGTGTGTCACCCTGTTAGTGTACATTCGGACCCATTGCCAAGAATAAAGTTGATCTAGAGTGGGTGTTGGAACAATATCGATAGACCTATAGAAAGGACATGTATCCCGAGAAGATCTCCCTTGAATGGGGTGTCACATGACCTCCAATTTTTCTTTTCTCCCATTTTCAATTTCACAGTGTACAGGGTAAGTTCTCAACGTACTATACACCAGGCCACCCGCGCTTGATACCTGCGGCCTTGCGGATCCACCCACACCTCTGCAGGATAGCCTGAGAGCCCTTCAAAATGCCCCACGGAGTTACATGCATGAGGCCTCGCAGTACTACTACTACTCGACATGGTTGGTTTCTATGACGCCTGCTATATATGAGAAAGTATCATGCTTCTTGATGCAATATGGTTCCGCATTACAACTTTTCATTCGTGAATGGTCCAAAATTTCTGAGGTTGCAGGTAGAACTATTCCCAAGCCCATAAGGCTGCCATTAGCTCAGCGACTGGCACAAACTCACAGTCTTGTCAACTTGTCAATGTTTTTCACGCGCCACTAATATTCGGATCTATGACAGGCACTAATAACTAGTCTCCTAGTAAATTCATGCATGTATCATGCACGTTGACACGAAATGCACTTCTCAAAGACATACTCGCAACTGCTGCTCACGTTACCGCCAGAGCTACGTGAAAACGCCATACAGTACCGCCAAGTAAGTCTAATGGTAGTCAATTGCACAGCAGTAGCACTAAGGTCCATCTGACAGCTCAAGAAACTCATCAACCAACTGGTCCAAGAGCTCTCTTCTCTTGGTCTCAGTCCGATTGTGCTCCAACAATTACTAGCACAACAGCATCCTGCCAGTTTGACCGCCCAGATCGAGGAAATACGACAGCAGTGTGATCGAGTCTCTGACAGCGATGACTCGGATGACCACCAACAGCACGCCACTGTGGTCTACGAGTTTACTGGGACATCCTCTCATATTGAACCTCGTCTCCGGCTCTCAGTCAAGTATCCAACAGACGCTACGGATGTTGCATCAGGGCACACGACCACACCGGCCAGTATCCTAGAGGCTCTTCAGCTTCATTCCCGAGCTCTAGAAAGTAATACGGCCTTGGCAGATATCTGCTATTCATCCAAGAAGTGCGTCCGATATGTTTTTTTAATGCGCTCCCGTTGATAGCTTAGAATCCAGCACCCACGATCTTATCATACCATTACAATCTGATACTGCGTTCTTTCAGCTTTTGAATACCGCCCTTGCATCCCTTGCTGAACACCTTAATACTGTGCATGGCGGTTTCACATCTACGCTACAAAGTCTGGCGTATGCTATTAGTACGACAGCACGTCCCACCTCCTCGTCAACACCTCGTTCCTTTTCGGCTTATTCAATGGCCGTCAGTAATGCTGCTACATTGCGACCCCGCTCTAGCAGTCGAAATTCGGATCTATATTCATGGAGGGAGATATTTCAGATGTACGTCGAAGGTGAAATCTTTGAGAGTTTCGGGGAGAGAACTCGTGGGGAACGCAGTATCGAGGAAACAGAGACTCGGATGAAGCGGTTTGAAGCGCGCATGCAGGAGAAGAGAAGCAAGCTCAAGCTGGCTGGAAGCAAGGATGCGCTGGATATTTTCATGCGGATGAACTTTTTTATCTTGGATTTGAAGAGGGTGAGCGTAATTTTTGCTGTCAGTTGTTTAAGTATTCATTCTTTGACTTGCAGTTCCAATTTGCGAATGCCGAGGCGACACGTAAGATTCTAAAGAAGCATACGAAGCGGACTGCGTTACCTCTTCCTTCCTATCTTCTTTCACTCTGGAATGGACCATTGCCGGCGCCTCCACCGTCAGCGGAGTTGGCCTTGTTGCCTCAGCCTTCAACATCTTTGCCTCGACTTCTCGTGCAAGCTATCGGCGAAATTCTACTTCCAATTGTGCCTCACGTCGACGATTATTCGTGTCTTATCTGTACCAGTCTCGCGTTCAAGCCAATCAGACTTGGTTGTGGCCATCTATTTTGCGTAAGGTGATTGCATGGCTATTCTCAGACCGACTGTTCCGACGAAATCGACTAACTTGCTCCGTTATAGATGTCTAGTAAAGCTTCAAAAGCTCGGGAAAGCAAATTGCCCTATCTGCAGGGCCCCTACGGTGCTAAAGGCCGACCATAGTGAGTCCTCCGCTCGCCTCTCATTGTGCTTTTGGGTGGCTTACGTTCTCACAGCCAACGTTGATTATGCGCTCTTGAACTTTATGGCTGACTGGTTCCCCTTGGAGTCGCGTGCGAAGCTGAGTACTAATGAGCGTGAGGCAGCAAAGGAGGAGATTGAGGAGCTTGGTTTTTCTGCAGGATGTCGAGTGATGTAAATCATAACCGGGACGAGGGTCTTGTCTAGACAGTTCGGACTTGGGCTCTAGAAATGCGATTACCTTATAGGACTGCATGTATTTCGGATGTGGTTTATTTTTATTTTCTATTTAAGCAGAATGATAATGAAGAGGTGCTTGCGATGACAAGAGACGACAGGTGCCATTTTTTATTCAGACTCTCCAACAACATCCTCCATGATCTCTTCTTGCCAGTTTCGGCGCAAGGCATCCAGGAAATCCTGCACGCCGTCACCTTCCAGGAAGCTAGTGAGGTTCATGAGGGAAAGACCAATTCGATGATCTGTCACGCGATCCTGCGCATAATTGTACGTTCGAATTTTCTCGCTGCGGTCCGCGGTGCGCACCAGATTCCGGCGAGTAGCTCGGCGGTTTGCTATGTCTTGTGAAAGCTTTACGTCCATTAGGCGAGCGCGAAGGACTTGGAAAGCGCGACGCTTGTTCTGTTCAAATTATTTGTTAGATGTACCTTAACGACAAAATGAGTGCAGGTTACCTGATGCTGACTGCGTTCGTCTTGCATGGAAACAGTGATACCGGTGGGTGTATGGGTAAGACGGACTGCAGACTCTGTTTTGTTGACGTGCTGATGACAATGCTCAAAGTCAATTACTCTGTATAAAATCAAAAAGCCCACCTGTCCACCTGCACCGCGTGCACGCATTACCTCGACCTTCACATCCTCCATTTTGAAGAGTTCATCGTTCCCGTTCATGCTCTCAGCATCTTCGCTGAGCGGCAAAACCTGGAAGGGGTATGTCACCCATAACCCAATCAAGTTTATCAAATACTCACTATTACTGCAACGGTACTCGTATGAGTCCGTCCACTCGACTCCGTTGCGGGGACACGCTGCACACGATGTACACCGCTCTCCCACCTCAGTGCATCATAAGCCCCCTCACCTTTAATCTCGAGGATAGCATCGCGCATTCCTCCGCTTTCGGTTTCGCTGCTCTGTATGATACTTGTTCGCCACCCGACTGAACCAGCGTACCGAACGTAGACCCGCAGGAGGTCCAATAGGAATAGAGCTGCTTCAGACCCACCAACACCGGCTTTCAATTCCAGCAGAGCATGTAAGTCGCGCGTGGACGATGGAGGAACGAGAAGAGAGGGAAACGTTGTAGAGATGTGGGTGGATAGAGTATGGGTGAGGGAGGTGAATTCTTCCGATGCTAGGGCGCGCATGGTTGGGTCTGGATCTTGTATGAGAGGTAGTGTTTCTTCCAGGGACTACTGTGGTAGCATTGAGACAGGGCTAACAGCGATGAGATGTGATATTACAAACCTGACGAGCGTGCGTCCAGTTTGACCATGCTTCGTGCAAGGGTTCTAATTCTTTGAGTTGACGTGCGCGTGTTATGTCCTCTGGAGAGGACATATCTTCGGACATCTGATGAATATTGAGTTGATATTTCGGACTGCTGTAGTGGTATTACATTTGCCAGCAATTCATCCCTGAGTTTGACGCGTTTCTTTACAGCCTGAAGGATACGAGCACCGTCTTGTTCGATTTCGTGGATGACATTGGAGGAAGCGGGATGAGCGTCTGCGAGGAATGGACGGGTGCTAGAGAAGAAACGTTTGTAAGGTTTTAATGGACTATGACAGCGGCACAGAGAGCGAAACATGTGCATGAAGGTCACTGAGCATGTTCTCAAAAAGGTTTTGTTTTGTCTTGGCAAACAACCTTCTTCTAAAAATGGATGAGTCCGAAATTTTAAACTTTGCGGTGTTCCATCCATCATGCTCGTTCAACAACAGTGCAATGGTCTTGAATATAGTTGCATTGGTGTGCTATGGATTAGAATCTACAGTCTTTTTGTCTTTTTGACTCGGCTTCTTAATCCTGGGGTTTTACTGATCCTTCACTGGGACTATGCCGGATAGTTACGACGAAGAATCAGTAAAGTCCCTCGACCCTCGACCACCGTGACGATTGGGGCGACCATATTCCTTCTATTTGGTCTCCCTATGGGAGACTACCTTTGAAATCTGTATCACGGTCCGCGCTTCATGGGTGGCACTGCTTCCATCCATATCTGAACCAAGAAGCCAACTCATGATCTTCAAGTCACCTGATACATCTGTTTCATGTTAGGAGTTTGTGATGCGCCACCACATGCAAAGATCTCTACGGAGATTCCCTGATTATCTATAAAACCCTTCAGGATCCGTCCCACCCATCCGCCCGGTCTATCCCTGAACCATTCAGTGCTGACAAAAGGTAAGCTCATTTCGATCCGAGATTCTGGATATCATAAGTGACAGTCGTATTTCAAGTCATGTCTGAACGATATTTTGACCGGTCCAGTGAGACCTGGTGGACCAATCGGGCTCGCTCTCGTAGTGTAGACCCCGTCCAGTTCGATGACAATCTCGAGCCAAGATCTGAGGTGCGTCTGCGGCATACGATGGATCGTTCTAAAGTGATTGTAATCGAGCAGGGTCGTCCAGTAACCGGCAGAAACATCGTAATTTTCGGAGAGACTGGAGTCGGTAAAAGCTCCTTGATCAATCTGATTGCTGGCAAGGATATCGCCCCCACATCCCCAGATGCACTTCCCTGCACTACTGAAGAGCATGCCTACGAGATCGATATACGTGGCCAGAGGTACACTCTGCACGATACAGTGGGTCTCGGGGAGGGAAGTCATGGACCAATGCCAACGGACTTGGCTCCCGCCAAAAAGTTGAAATATTTCTTGAGGAAGATGTCTGAAGAAGATGGTCTGCATCTTCTAGTCTACTGTGTGCGTGGGTCAAGGGCCACCAGAGCACTACGTCACAGTTACGAAACCTTTGCTGCGGCGATTGCAGGGATGAAAGTCCCAGTCGTTCTTGCAGTGACATGCGTCGATGACCTGTCGGAAGCAGGTGAATGGTGGAGGAGGAATGGGAAAACTGTGGAGAGCCTTGGGATACGGTTTGATGCCCATGCTTGTATATGTACGCTTCCCGGAGACTCATACCGTGATCGCCGCTATCAGTCAAAAATCGACGTTTGCGAAAAAATCTCCGAATTATGCGGCCATGACGGTTTTCGTGTGCGACGTCGCCCGCGACGCCAGAGCAGTCTGCCTTTTACGAGATGAAATTTAGTATTTGTAGAATTACTTACTATATATACTGGTTTATGTTTTTCTGTGTGAGGGATTCATGACGTCAATTATGTAAAAAGTCGGAGCGGTTGTTTGGTTCCGGGGCCTTTGCCAAATACCCATTTATGGGAATCCGGCTTTGCTTCGTCGATGGGCTTTACCGGCACGTGCACCACCTCTCACTCAACCTCATGGATGTCATTCAATCCATTCTGGTCCGTGTGATGGGCAACGAAGACTCAGGACTACCGCCGGGATCACCTCCAACAGGTAGGTTCAAACCAGAAGTAAATTTGTCTTCTCACACTCCTGCTACCTCTAGTCAAGTTCGAGGGTCCATGGTTTACGACACAGATCTTACTCTCTTCAACCATAGGATTATCATCTTTTCTTATTTTCTCATACTGTCGCAAGCGATGGCCATTGTTATTTGCACCGAGAACGATGCTGAAAGGTATGTAGTTACGTTCTTGCTAGGTAGTTTGTAGAACTAATCTCCTTCAGACTTCTCCCCGCACGAGGCACATGCTCACGAGGCGTTTTTTGGATGGATCGTTCCAACTATGAAAGTGTCCGAGTATACTGTGCTGCAAATTGTTGGATTGGACGCGGCAGTGGCAAGTTTGCCATACAATGCGCATGCTGAGACATCACTCACGTGTAAAACAGCTCCTTAGTTTCTTCAAGACCTCCTTTTACCTCTTTTCCGTTTGCTCTTTATGTGCTGTCACGGTCCTTATGCCCATTAACTGGAATGTGTGTATTTCTGCATCTCTGAGAAACGCCGATTCATGTTACTCGTAGAATAACATCGGCATCGGAGGTGGCACTGAAGAAGACGATAACGATTGGCCGGGATTGGTCGCCACCAGTTTTGACGATGATCCTATGACACCCGGACGGGACTGGCTCGACCTCATCAGCGATGCTAACTCATATCTGACGATTCACTTTCTCTTTACGTACCTTTTCACTTTCCTTGCATTGCGGTTCCTTTATAGGAACTACCGTCGCTTCATTCGCTCACGTCAGCTATTCTCCCTCGAACTGGTTCATTCTATTCCCGGAAGGACTGTCATGGTGACCAGCCTGCCTAACCATCTTCGATCTGAGCGGGCTCTTGCTGAGTACTTTGAAAACATGGGGCTCAGCGTTGAGAGCGTGACGGTCTGCAGAGAAGTCGGTACCCTGAAAGCCCTTCTTGACCTTAGGACAAAAGCATTGCTGAAGTTGGAGAGCGCATGGACGAATTACGTGGGGAATCCAAGTGTGGTGGAATCCTACGACCCGTCCGAGAACGTCATTCCCCACTTCTCGGATGGAGAGCCGTCACTACTGGAAAATCAGCAGGGGCGTTTCGTCGTACCACATCGTCGGCGTCCGATCACAAGACCAGGATGGTTCTCCAGAAAAGTCGATGCACTCCAGTACCTCGAGACAAAGTTTACGGAGGCCGATGAGAAAGTCAGGAGGTGGCGTCGCATCGGGAAAACGAAGGCAACGCAAGTCGCCTTCGTTACATTCGAGAAGATGTCCAGTGCAGTAAGCGCCGAGTTTATTGGCGCTTATAGCCATTCACTAATTGCTCTATAGCAAATTGCTGTGCAAGCGGCGCATTCATGTGACCCAGCGGAAGTGAAAACCAGCCCAGCCCCTGAACCGCGAGATATCGTTTGGTCGAACATTACTCACACTCCAGGAAACCTCTTGGCTCGTGAGGTGTTTGTAATTGGTTGTGTATTACTACTGCTATTCTTCTGGATATTCCCGATCACCGCGCTTGCGAGTCTGCTGAGTTACAAGGAGATCAAGAAAATAATGCCTTGGCTTGGAAGACTCATAGATCGCAACGACAAAATACGTGCCATCGTACAGAATTCATTGCCATCTGTGGCCATGGTTACGCTGAACGCACTTCTACCTTTTATCCTTGAAGGTGTGTTGTCCTACCAGACATTTGGCGCAGCTTATGATTGGCATTACTAGCTTTGACCTATGTTCAGGGGTACAGAGCACGAAGCTTGATCGAATACTCTCTGATGCGGAAGTCAGTTCATTCCACTTGCCGGAAAAATCCACTTTCTAAGATTTTGAAAGATACTTCTTGTTCCTCCTCATCAATGTGGTGTTCATATTCCTTTTGGCGAGCACGTACTGGCAGTTGGTGCGCGAGCTCGCCAACTCGCCTGCGAAGATCCCAGAAAAGCTAGCTACAGCGCTTCAACAAGGAAGGGCAAAGTAAGTGGCAGCATCTTTGTAATCTGCACCTTTTTATTTAGGCACGTCCTTCAGGCACTTTTTCCTTTCGTATGTTATACTTCAAGGTGGGTATATCTTTTCTTACCTGTACTTGAGAGTACTGAATTAGAACGACAGGCTTTGGTATCATGCCACTCCAGTTGCTTAATCTGGGGGTGATAATACCCCGAATGATTTTACGCATGTTCAAGACTCGTACACCTCGAGGTGAGTACTTCTACATGTCAATGGTAAACCCAATTCTTAGTCTGGGTAGATTTCGCTGAGTTGAATGCCCCTCCCATGATCAACTATGGTGTCGTATACCCTCAAGCGATTCTCGTCTTTGTTGTCACCATCCTGTACAGCGTCGTCCAGCCCTTGATTGTTATCTTTGGTGCAATCTATTTTGGAATGGCCTACTTCGTGTACAAGTACAAGTTGTTGTTTGGTGAGTAGATTCAAGCTCTGTTCCGCTGGAGGGTTTCTGAGCTCGCTGGTTCAGTGTTTTATAAGCCCTACGAATCTCAGGGCCAAGCATGGCCTCTCACGTTCGTCAGGCTCATTTGGGGCATAATCATTTTCCAGACGTTTATGATCGGCATCTTGACCTTGCGGAAATGCTATATTATGTCTTCTCTCCTTGTTCCGCTACTTGCGGGTACCGCAATTTGGTCCTGGTACATCTATGAAACCTTCAAGCCTCTCAGTAGTGCAGTGTGTCTCAGTTCTGTGTGCGAGGTAGAGCGGGGCGAAGATACAGCGGATGTAGTGAGGTTGCGGGAGGGACATCCAGTGACATGGTCGCAGAGGTAAGGTCCACAAATGTTTCTTTTGTTGGACCCTAATGCAGACTTACTTTCAGCAATTTGATGCGTCGGAGATACGCACGAAACGACGACATGCTCTATGTTGCTCCAGAAGACGAACGGACGGACTATGTAGGTAATACAATATGTGGAAAGAACATCTGACCTACTACTCTTTCAGTCACAACCACCTATGGCTAATTGGTATAATGGCGTGTTGAAGTGAGTTACTTGTTTCGATTAATTGCCACGTATTCATCCCTTATTTAGCACCGGGAAACGAAGATACGGACATCCTGCTCTAACTGGCGTGCTTCCTGAGCCCTGGCTTCCGTTGAAGAAAGGGCAAACCCTTGTCAATGGGCACCGTGCAGGAGGGCCAAGAGCGTCTCCATATGTCAACCAAGGTGTTGTTCTCAACCTACGTAACCGCTACACCATGCTACGAGGAAAGATTCGATCATCGCGGCGATCTCGCCCCGCTATTGATGACACTCTTACCGACATTAGTGCCTCTGAAAACCGGGATGATGTTCCTCCTCCGGATGCTGGACCTTCAAACCCATGGGTAGATACGCGCACCGCGCGAGGATCTCAGCCGCATAGCAACCTCAATCACCGCTTGAGCTTCGATCCTGCGTCGGGTGTCATCATGTTACCAGAAGATGGTGATTGGTTGATAGACGACGACTCGGACGATGATTGCGGGACTATGAGTCCAACGCCTGAGACAGTCCACAGCCCAAGTAATGCATCTCAGGAGAACTTGTTGTCTCCTAACGGTCAATCACCATCCACACCTCTTGCTTCGCCCGGCAAGCGACGACATGGCACATATTATCACCACCCAGAGCGTCGTCGTACAATTCCTGGGTCTTTTCCCTTGCCGACATGAACACAACCTTACTTACCTCGTATCCTAGATTTGCTCCCTACATGCCATATTGCGCTCCTACCTTACATGCTCTTGTGAAATTATGGATACTCGGAATTTATAAATATGTTTCAAGAATGTAACCCGCAAGAAGGAAACGACATTTGAGTAGAGAGACGCCTAAATTCGCATAACACGTCTGTTATGCTGCCATTTACGGCAACCTGGCACCCCAATCCTTGTAACAAGGTCAGTCTTCTGCACATGGTTGGACCATGGCATCGACCAGTCAAGTGTGGATCGGATGGTCATGTTTCCGGAAGCATTAAGGCACGTCTCGACTCAGATGCTTTGAACGAGTAGGAATCTTATTGACATTTTCGCGTACAACAGGAAAAGCTGAATGCGTACCCTGCGGCATGTACGTACATGCAGCCTCATGTGACCCCTGTGATACGAGCGTTTTGGTTCGCGCTTTCCTCGAACATTAACAGAGGCAAATCATAACCTAGGAGCTACCACAGTTCACTCAATGAAGTATTTCCAGTTCTATCATTGCACTCTCAGATCGCACAACTATTCGTGCCCTGACGCACTGATTGAAGGTAGCGATCGATTTCCTCGTCGCAATTCAGATCAAGATTCCTCAGGATGCGCTGATCCTCTTCACCAACACTATCGACGACACATTCGCCTGTATGATCGGCCCATCCTGTCAGGCCGACACGGAATTTCCGTATATCAATTCAACATAAGACCTGTGAGTCCCTCTGAGTCACGGTATAAAGTCACTACACGTTCTCGCTCAAATTGTGTTTTCACTCCTACTCAGCAAACCTATATTCAATAGACATGCAGCTTTCTTATTTGATCATCCTTGCCTGTTCCATCTTTATGGGTGTCAACGCCTCAGCTTCCCCAGCATTTGCCACCAGCGAATGCATCGGGGACTTGGAGGTCTGCGTGGAGAATCGGGACTGTTGCTCTGGATCTTGCGTTGCTTATGTAGGTGGCCCCGAAAGCGGCTTATATATGGCCATTGATACTTATGACCTACACAGGTATGTGTGGCTGAGAGTTGGTGAATCGTGGAGGTCATCCAAGCTTTCCGTCCTGCTAGTGCGGTAGGCGTTTCTGAGTTTTTGTCTGACATGATACATGATGTTGAACCCGTGTAACTCAGGGACTTGCATGATACTCCTTGATGTTGGTGGGACATTTGAATAGATGAAGCTGTTGGATGCGACACTTGGTTCTCCTTCGTTGGGTTATATACAGCTGATGGAAGTTCCTTGCGGTGCCAATCTCGTCTCAAAATGTTTGTACCTGTAACCATTCGCCGTTGATTGTGTAATATATGAGGCCTGGTGGACATTGGACATAGAACCATGATCGAGGAGGGATTGCGCTCTACCAGGCTACATTCATGTCACTTCTGCATCAGGGAAACGTAATTCGCTACAGAGCGCTCTGTAGCACCCTGTAGCACCCTGTAGCACAATTGAACCCGCTGATGTGCGCGTAGGTCTCGAGGAGAAAGTTCCAACTTGTCGAGTCCGTCACGTATCCGGTTTCCTGGCACGTTTGAACACTTGTAACGTATGGAAAACTGGATGCGCGCGCTCCGTTACACACTCGAAATCAGGCAGTCACAGAATTGGGCCTCCGTACACCTGAGTGGGGTTCTCCTCGTTAGTCATGCGTTTCCCGGATAAGCATGATAATCAGTGCTGCCTTTTCGAACTCATCCTGATGTTGTTCGCTCCACTCTAGGGTGCCTCCCCGTTTCTCCATCACAGTTTTGAGCTTTGCGTTCGACTCATATGATTTCCCTCTTGCCACTAGCGCAATGTCGTCGTACGTCTGAGTTGTAGAAAATAGCGAAAGCGGGCACCCTGATCTAAGCCGCCGTTGATATGTTGAATCATTGACTCTTGATGATCGTTGAAGAGGTACATTAATGGTTCTATTGTCCAGTCTTCTTCTGTACCAGTCTTTGTATTGCGTCCGGGGAATTGAGATTGCCTTTTCGTGGCCCTCCGGATAAGTAGTACGTCGAACGTATGAAACTAAAATCTCAGATCAACTGAAACCTCAGTACACACGCCCATCCATGCGCCATAAATGGACACACAGTCTTTACCTACTTCCGGTCTGCCGCTACTACAGCATCTCCTAGATCACTATCCAGCCTCTGGATTCATTTGTATGGCTGGTCCGCTTGTTTTGCCCTTTATGGACGTCTCAACGAGATATTCAACACATTCTCTCGTCCTGAAGTGTGATTGTGCACAACAACAGCAAGTGGGAATTTTTCTTTCGTGATCGTGGACGACTTGGTGATTGAATCTTCGCTAGGTTTGAACGGCTAATCAAATTTGTATCCCGGGCTCATACCGGCGTCCTCCCCTACGGGCACAACTATATACCCTTACACCCCTCTCCTTACACACCGTCCAGTCTAGCTGTCGGCTTCAGGTATCAGAGCATACGCTACCAAATCCTAACGCATGGAAGCTTTCGGTCCCACACGCGCTTTCCCCCTGTTTATAACTTGAGCTACATAGGATTCAAGTACCTATGTGACCGGCGGAGGATTTATCCTCTCGAACCAGACCAACAACCATGGTCGAATGTGGCAGCATTCGACTTTAGGTTGATGACTGTTACCGCCCGCTCAGAAACACCCCACTGCATATAACACAGTTATACACAGAAAGTGCCCCAAGTTTCCAGTTCTACTGCAAGGTTTCCCGTAGCAGCAGTCTCCGCCTCGCTGACACCACGCGACTACTAAGGTAGCACCCTTCGTCTCGTCATATCAACTAACCAGCCTCATGAATGTTACCATTCAGTCATCAGCCCTCGGGTGTCCTGTCGCCGAAGCGTCGGATGGTTTTTACCTTACTCCCGAGATTACATGGTTTATATTCCGCTTTCCACGGTTGGATTATGATGAGGGTTCAGCGTTGTTTGCTAGACTCCCTCCCCCACTTTCCTTAACGATTCCACTCATCCTCCCAGGCTGGTTACTGGTTTGACAAGCTTCAACGTTCGACTACTTGGCTCCCAGGGTTGCCCCCAGGGTTCGTAGGTGTCGCCACGAACAGGCAAGTCAAAAGACACCCATCGCGTCGTGTCTACGTGACACTTGGTTCTCCTTTGTTGGGTTATATACAGCTGATGAAAGTTCCTGTGATACCATACTCGTCTCAAAATGTGTGTACCTGTAACCATTCGTCGTTTACTATTGTGTAATAGATGAGGCCTGGTGGACAGAGAACCATGGTCGAGGAAGGATTGCGCGCTCTGCCAGGCTACATCCATTGAGCGCATGTCTCGAGGAGAAAGTTCCAACTTTTTGAGTAAGTCCGCCTCACTGTCGCAAACAATTGGGCGTGAACATAGAAACCAATCGAATATATTACATGTATACCGAGGACCAATCACGGGCTTGTCAATTGGGGCATCATTCGCGAGGGTTCTCATAGCTAAATCTAAGATTTTGATGAGCATTTTCCACTCCACGACCGCACATGTCGTGCACCACTATTCCCTTACCAAAATATCCCTGGAAGTACCTGCAAGACTGCCCCGAGCTATACGTCACTGTCAGTCAACTCGGATATGCCCTCTTGGAAAGCAATTGTAGTCATGGCAGTCCCTTCATCAGAGTCTGCCAGAAGCCAAGCGTGATGTGCTCGGACGTCAAGGATGAGGCGTGGTCCCAGCACAAACAACTGCACGACGATAACGGTTTGGCTAATACCGTCATAAATCTGGACTCCCACGGAAGAGGGGTTCTATAGGAATAATGATGAGTGGTAAGATTCAAACATCAGTCGCAGGTTGTGCATACCGACAGATTAATACACAGACTGCCGAATGTGAATAAAGACGTAACAGCAAAACTAGCGCATGAGGAACTTCAGCAGAAAAACTATGGTCACAGTTAAATCACGAGCTCACGCTGCAAAGTAGAACACGTGTGTTTTTATTAACACCGTGAAACAGTCCTTCGTGTTCCATCTCGATCGTCGTTGCAGTTCACGGAAGTGTTTTATGACAATCCAGACTGCAAAAGACAAGGCGAGGGCCTCCCATATGAGTCCAGTCACGTACTCCCAATAAAAGCCAATCAAGAGTGGGGTATTTTCTTCCGTAGAGTAGTTCATGCACTGATAGATGCCGGAAAGGACGAACTCCTCTGGGATCCGTCTCGTGAGCCTGGTGCACTTGGGTTTTCGTACGGGGTCGAGACTCACCCGATCGACTATAGCTGTCTACTATCGCAAGGAGCACTCCGGTCGTGATCGAGAGAGTCAGCAAGATTACAGCAAGAAAGATGAGTATCTTTCGGGATCCCTGATACATGGCGTATATCCGAATGATCATGACAACTTTGCATGATATTTCAGCGAAGTCAGGCCCACCGAGTCGCACAGCTCACCGCCCAGTGTGACTATTGTGACGACGGGCGTCCAGATATACAAGCGCCCCAGAATTTTGCCTGAAAACCCCGGTTACTGATGAGCCCCAGAGTTCCTTCAAACAAACTCACAGCTGTAAGCGGTCATTATGTTGAACGAACACGTTGGCCAAGATTCTTACTCACCCCTATGTAGAAGTATAGTTAGTTGGTCTGGAATGGCAAGGCTCGGTGTGGAAGACCCACTACATCATTCACCGAGACTGTCGGAACATTGACTGCATCCTGCCAGTCAAAAACAAAGAACACTGATTGCGAGAAGACATACACAGGATGATGGTACTGCTCGTGAGATGGCTTGTCAGTACAGCACCAACTTGATAGCATCAACGACATACCTACAGTAAATCACTCCAAGGCAGCGCACCTATCACTAGTCAGTACAACTTGCAAACGGTGGTCTTAAGATAAGGTGCGTACACCGAGATATAGAATTGTGATGAAGGACCAGCGTTGCGACTGCCCAGAATTGAATATATTATCCATGTTGATACTGGGACTGTACTCACCCAGACGAGTTCGAACTATGGAAACGTACTTAGTGAGATGACATCTCCGATAAATCCATCAACCTACCTCTTGTCCAAACGTTAGTGCTGAAGAATATGATAAGGAGATCAGTAATTGCCTCGTGATAAGTGGAGTCTCGCTCACCCCAATTGTATATCACCGCAGTAGAGGATGCAACTGCGAAACCAAAATCAAAGATTATCATTCAGTGGGAGCATCGCCAACATCTTCCGACTTGTTTCCAACAAACCTGCATAATAGCTGTAAACGATCAAAAAATTGATCGTTGGCCACCAATGTGGATTATTTGATGTATAGGTCATATTCAAGCGATTGGTATCCAATCTAGCGGACTAGAATCAAAGCTTGTAAACTTCAGCTGTTATGTAGATCTGCTAACCAGTGTTGTGCGGAATATTCGAATACACGGCTGTTGGATGGCTGTGGAACAGGTGATTGTCTCCAAGGCTACCCATTCTCGAGAGTTTTTGCCAAGTACGTGCTTCAGGTCAGGAGTTCCGAATTAACTATAGCGAAAGGCAGTGGTCTGTCATATCACTTGACCACATATAGTTAACTAGATTTTAATTTGTTGTGACCGGTGACCGGTCCACTAGGACAAAGGTCCAAGAGACGCGAATGTAATCCGCACTACACTGCCGCAGACCTCATCATTACATAATCGCCGATGCCCTTTCGCTCTCGCTGGTTCATTCGAGAATGGGTAACTATATGTTATCTGTACTACTAGTAAAATGCATTTTTTGTAATAATTACTTGATATATAATCCAGTGTGCTATGAGGAGGTCGTGTTGAGTATGAGGCAGCAGGAAGCAGTTCCCCAATACTTATGTCGGTACGCACAACCTGTCAGTGTGACTGATATCTGGATCTTACCACTTATCCGCGTCATTCCTATAGGATGTCTCTTCCGCGGAAATTGACATGTATGAGGGATTTATTCAAACTCAATTGTCGTGCAGTTGTTTATGCTTGGGCCGCGCAGTATCCGAGCATATCACAACCAGGTTATGGCCGAGTCTGACGAAGATACTGCTATGACTGCCAATTTTGCTGTTGAAGAGCCCTTACTACAGGAGTTAGGTGGCGGTGATGTGTAGCGGAGGTCTTGCAGGTACTGATACAGTGTTAGGTATTTTGACAAGGGTTCAGTGGTGCGTCCGTGGTGTGCGAGAAGTGCCAAAGGCAGTTAAACGAACATGTTCAAGTTGTGTTCAAAGTGTTATGCTACCCGATGTCCGAAATCGATACACACTATGTCAATGGCTTCCTCATGTGTAAAAAGAACCTCGCAATGTAATTACCTGCAGGTTAATTTTCCAAAATGCGAGTGAGTACTCTCCCTGTTGACGAGGTTGTGCATTGGACTCCAAGGGCGGGAAATCGAAGGCAGATGATACACAGACGAGTTGGAAACTGGGGACTTTCTGCTCGAGGTTCCACAGCAGATCCAGCGGAGACGACCCCAATACAAATGTGAAAGAATAGCAGGCTAGGCAGGATTATGGGCGAGGTAGGGAGTGAGGGGTGAAGGGAAGTCATAGCAGTACTAGGCAACAAGAGGGTGAGTTAGAGAGTTGAATAAACGAACAAACAACGGGCGCACTGTAAATGCCACAGTGGCCGATTGTGTTGGGGCACCGACCTATTTCCAGGAAATATTGTAGAGACATCTCATCTCTGATCCATGGATATCACAAAGTTGAAAGCATGCACCAACGGTATTCACGTATCAGAAAGGCACGTCTACTATGCACACAGGTCCTGTTCCAAAGGCAATGGGCAACTGTCTCACCAAGAGGTCCGAGGATATGCAGAAGTTTAGCTCTTTGTCACCCTCCAGTCGGTAGTCCCAAAAGGTATGGAAGGTATGGCTTTGTCAGTCTGAATGTATACCCATAAAGTGAGGTGTAGCTGTCGTCGTTTTCACAACTATCGTCAACTCGATGTCATATCCGCTGGGTACTGTACCGAAAGTGGTCGAACCGGCTAGTGTAGGATAGGATAAGCGCTGCAGACAGTAAGGCGAGCCAACTCTTTTGGGGCGGTGTATCGCAAAATGAATGGGCAGCCTGAGTAGAAGGGAAAATATTTGGAAGTGTAGGTTGAGCTCGGGTTCATGTAGCACCCCGCAGCGGAGCGATTCATGCCAGAGAATCGGTTGCACACAATTCTTAGTGGTGGCATGCGGACGGAGATGGATCGACGGGAGAAGCTGGCTCTTTCGATATGTAGTTGCAAGCGGACAGTGCGGTGAATTCGATTCACACCTACTTAGTGACGACGACTCGGAGTACATGCGGATATCGGAGAAAGAAGCTGGCAGAGTTGCAATTCCTTGGGTGAGCAGAACGACTTTCAAGTTTCACTGCATGATGTGGCCCCGCATCGAATCGTCCCTGGTTATCAACGGAGACTGCAGAGTTCAAAACTAAAATGGACACACCATGGTTGAACGCGTCACAAATATTTGGTGCGAATCTCGAGCCACATTCTCAATTCGTGTGATCTCTTTTTCCCCCCAGCTGTGACAAGACGTCTTCGTCGGTAGCTCTTGGGCGCGGAATGGATCCATAGATCCAAGGATCATGGCGTTCTCAGTAGAAAAGGAAAACCGTTCAAACTGCACGATGGATGAAGCGCACTGAGTGCCGTGACTGAACGTTGGACCCCAGTCCTTGTTGTAACAAGGTCAGTCTTCTTGCTGATCTGCACATGATTGGACCGTCCATGACACTGATCAATCGATCAATGGTCAACGTTAACGGTCAACGTTTCAACTGTCGATCGGATGGTTGTGTTTCCGGCAGCATTAAGGCACGTCGCAACTCCTCGGATGCTTTGAATGAGCAGGAATCTTGCCGACATTTTTTGTGTATAGTAGCAAAAGCTGAATCCAACAGTGTACCCTGCGGCATGCATGTACAGTCTCATGTGACCCATGTGATATGAGCGTTTGGTTCGGGTCTTCCTCGAATATCATCAGAACCTAGATCCTTCTCGCCTCATCCTTTCGTTCTTCTCGCTCTTCTCCTAAACATCGCTCCCTCGCCTATCCCTTGCTCTCTTCCACTGTTTCTCTCATTCTGGCGCCTTCTGGTGTCATTCGCATATGTTCAAGCCACGTCAGCATTCGCTGACGTGCGTTGGGCATGTGCGCTAAGCACCGGCGGCAGTTGGGATCGGATAGGGTCAGACGATGGTGGTCTGGATAGTGCTGGTTGTGTTGTTGGTGCCTGCACTATGCACACAAGGCCCATAACGACAAGGCGAGTCATGCAAGTAAGTACATACCTTTTCCTTTTATTCGCTATTTCCACTGACAGAGTCACAAGTTCTGGCCCAGGCTCTCCTAAAGTTTTTTTCTGGCCCGAGCCCTCTAAAGCCAGGCCCGACGCATCACTACTCAATGGTGAATTAAACCGCTCAGTCTGTCAATGGATTAGCAATGATTTTGGTCAGGCGTGAGATTGTCAGGTAATGAATGAACAGACTCATGCCCTGACGATAGAACAGCAGTTTCTCCGGTGAGCAAGGTGGGAGGTCAATAGAGGATGAATACACTCACATGCTGTTCGGTACTGTGCAAGGCGATTAATGGCTAAGAGTGGTAGGGAGCACTAGCCAAACAAATACCATGTTTGTCGAGCTGATCACTCCCATTGACCTGATCGCTTCCGCTTTCCCTATACATGGGGAGGGGTTTCCTGATGTAAGTGCATATTTTTTCTAAGCTATCTCCACTGACGTAGTTGCTTGCCCAGGCCCGAGTCAGAGCTTCTAGGCCAAGCCAAGTCTAATGTATCACTAATCGCAACGATGCAATCGCATCCTATCATGTATGTTGTCTTGCTTTTTTGTCTTGAAGCGAACAAGATAGAAGCATAAAAGCCCCCAACCCTTCCCACCCTCCTCAGCATCTACTCATCTGCCCACTTTACCATGAAGGTCAGATCAACAGCTGTCAAGCAGCATCTTCGCCTGTCTTCTGACGCAACTTGGGTGGACTCCTTTCCTTCCAACATACGTCCTTATCTCTGTCTGGCACGAGTTCACAAGCCCGCTGGAACACTCTTGCTATTCTACCCATGCGGTGAGTAGCTGTTGTGATGTTCTTCTCTCTGTTGACATGAATAACTCAGCGTGGTCGGTCACCATGGCCTGCTACACACACGGCGCGCCAATATCGATGGTGTGGACATATGTGGGATTTTTCCTTGTCACCTCCCAAGTGTTCCGCGCTGCTGGCTGCGTGATCAATGACATGTGGGACAAAGACCTCGACGCTGCCGTTCGTGAGTGCTACGTGTTCAGTCAAGTGGTAGCTCCTTGTGACACTTCCACTCTAAGCGCGAACAAGCACCCGACCCTTGGCTGCAGGTGATATCTCGATGTTCCAGGCATTCCTCTTCCTCATCCCACAGCTGGCTCTTGGCGTCTGGCTGTTGATGCAGTTGAATGAATACAGGTGTGTTGGAGTTTAGCAATTTATTTCTTCATTGCTTCCCATTTTTATCATTCCTGTTTTTTTTTCAAGCTTGCGACTTGGGCTCTCGTCCCTGGGCCTGGTGGTGTTGTACCCTGCCATGAAGCGGTTGACTAATTGGCCGCAGGCAGTTCTTGGTACGTTATACCGAGTTCCAAGACCTCAGCGGTTGTTGATGTCATCGGATAGGCATGTGCTTTAATTGGGGAGTACTACTAGGCGCGGCTTCAGTTGTTGGAACAATTGACTGGCATGTGTACATCCCTCTGCACCTTGGGGCTGCCTGTTGGACAATCGTGTACGATACTTCTTACGCCCGTCAAGTAAGAATATAAAATTTCCTTCTACACTCTTAGGCTGATCAACGAAAATAGGACAGGGATGAAGATGTTAAATATGGTGTGCACTCGACCACAATTATCTTTGGAGATCAGATCCGACCTATTCTCGCCATGTTCTCCGTCGTTGCTTGTTCTCTGGTGTCGTACGCCGGATACTGCAACGGACATGGCTTGTCATTCTTCTGCGGTGTTGCGTTGGGCGCACTTCAGCTTGCCCGACTCCTCGCCAGGACTGACTTTGAAAACAAGGAAAGCTGTGATGCTACGCTTTTCAGCAATGCTTGGTTCGGCTTCTGGGTCTGGGCGGGAGCTTTCGCCGACTTTCTGGTAAAGACGCAGCTCTAGAAGGCAACAACATTACTTCCTTTGACTCTTCTGAGTTTTCTTTTATCTCGCGACATCGTTTTGGAAAGCTTATAGCTATTTTCATATCGATAGAGCAGTTTTTTTTTCTTTCCTTCTTTTTTTTTTCTTTTCTTCTTTTTTTTCGTCGTACCGCTTTTATTCACTTGTGGAGCGGGACAAACAACAGGGTCCTGCCTTTTATTTATAAATACTGTTTGGATACTAGATCAAGGGTAGAATAGCATCGGGAGTTCGCTGCTTCCGACTCGGACAACTCCCCGAGCTCAGCGCTCAGCTCCTGACTCTCGCACATTTTTTAATCTAACCAAGGTATCGTGATAGTAAGCAGGACTCTTTTGTTTGTCCAGCTCCTTAAGTAAGTTGGTAACAGAATCGTGCCCTGATGCACTGATTGAAGGCAGCGATCGATTTCCTTGTCGCAATTCAGATCAAATTGCCCCAGGATGTGCCGATCCTCTTCACTAGCTAGTACTATTGACACGTTTGCCTCCATGATGATCGGCCTGTCTTGTCAGCCAGTCACGGAAGTTCTGTATATCAATTCAACATAAGACCTGTGAGTCCCTCTGCCAAGGTATAAAGTCACTACACGTTCTCGTCTTTTCACTCCTACCCAGTAAATCCATATTGACATGCAGCTTTCTTATTTGATCATCCTTGTCTGTTCCATCTTCATGGGCGTCAACGCCTCAGTATTTGCCACCAGCGAATGCCTCGGGAACTACGAGATCTGTACGCGTGACGAGGACTATTGCTCTGGTTGTTGTGTTGATTATGTAGGTGGCCTCGAAGGTGATGTACATATGGCCATTGATGATTATGACCTATACAGGAATGTGTGGCTTGCTGAGGGTTGGTGAATAGCGGAGCTTGCCGCCCTGCGGTAGGTATTTCTGAGTTTTTATCTGACACAATTTATATATGATGTTGAACGCATGTAGCACAGGGACTTGCAGGATAATACCTCGATGTCGGTAGGACATTTGAATAGATGAAGTTGTTGGATGTGACGCTTGGTTCTCCTTCGTTGGGTTATATACAGTTGATGGAAGTTCCTTGTGTTGCCGTTCTCATTTCAAAATGTGTGTACCTGTAATCATTCGCTGTTGATTGTGTAATAGACAGGGCCGGGTGGACAGAAAACCGTGCTCAATGAGCTCTCTACCAGGCTACGTTATTGGATGGCTCCCTGTAGACAAAATAATGCATGAAAGCACTTCATAGCATATTGTAATTTCTGGCGTCAGGTAATGCAACACTTTCTGAGTCCATCTCACTTTTCCATGCGTCTTCTATCTCACCCTGTCATTCACTATTCCCTTACCAAAATACCCCTGAAAGTACCTGCAAGACTCCCCTGTGCTGTACTTCACCGCTCGTGTGTACGCTCTTGGAAACAATTGTAGTCGTGACAGTTCCTTCATCGCAGTTGGCTAGAAGCTGAGCGTGATATGCTCGGACGCTAAGGATGAGGTGCGGTCCCAGTACAAACAACTGCATGTTGAGGGCAATTTGATAAACACCATTATAAACCTGAACTCCCACAAATAAGTCGTCGTTCTGTAGGAATGATCAGTGGTAGTCAAATCCAGATGCTCAATCGCAGATTGTGCTTACCGACATGGATGGGGACAGGTTTCCGAGTGCGAAGCAAGAGGCAACAGCAAAGCTAACACATGAGGTACTTCAGCAGGACAAAATAATTGCACTCAAATGACGAGCTCACGCTGCAAAGTAAAGCACATGTGTCCTTATTAAGATTGTGAAACAATCCCTGACGGTCCATCCTGTCGATTGTCGTCGCAGTTGATGGAAATGTTTGATAGCAATCCAGATTGCAAGACACAAGGTGAGGACCTCCCACACGAGTCCAGGTACAAACTCCCAATCACCGCCTATCAGAAATGGGAGTTTTCCCACTGAGGAGTGATACATGCACCGATATGCGCCAGAGAGGACGACCTCCTCTGAGATCCATCTCATGAGCCTGGTGCACTTGAATATTTCATACACAATCGAAACTCACCCCATCATACATAGCTCTCTACTAATGCAACGATCACTCCAGTTGTGACCGTGAGAGCCAGGAAGATCACAGTAAGAAAAATGAGCATCTTTCTTGATCCCAGGTACATGGCATGTAACCGAAGAATCATGACAACTTTGCAAGACATTTCAGTGAAGTCAGAGCTACTGCAGTTGAACAGCTCACCACCCAATATGACCATTACGACGGCAGGGATCCAATCGATAGAGCGCGAAAAAATATTGCCTGAAAATCCCAGTTACTGAGTTGCCTCGGAGTTCTTTTAAACAAACGCACAGCTGTAAGTGGTCATTATGTTGAATGTAGTTGGTCAAGAATCTTACTCACCCCTATGTAGAAGAATGGTCAGTTGGACTGGAATTGGCGAGGCTCAATGTGGAAGACTCACTGCATCTTTCAGCGAGACTGTCTGGACATTCCCTGCATCCCACCAGTCAGAGACAATGAACATTGTATGTGAGAAGACATACACAGGATGATGGTACTGTTCGTGAGAGATGGTTTGTTAGCACAGCACTAACTTGTTAGCCTTGACGACATACCCACAGTATATTACTCCAAGGCAGCGTACCTATAACAAGTTAGTACAGCTTGTCAATAGTGGTTACAAGATAAGGTGCGTACACCGAGATATAGAATTGTGATGAAGGACCAGCGTTGCGACTGCCCAGAATTGAATATATTATCCATGTTGATACGGGGACTGTACTCACCCAGACAAGTTCGAACTATGGAAACATACTTAGTGAGATGACTTCTCCGGTAATTTCATCAACCTACCTCATGTCCAGATGTTAGTGCTGAAGAACCGTATATAAGGATATTAGCAATTGCCTTGCGACAAGTACAATTTCACTCACCCCAATCATATACCACCACAGTAGAGGATGCAACTGTGAAACCAAAATAAAGATTATTCGGCGAGACCATCACAGTGAACAACGAACCTGCATAATAGCTGTGCACGAGCCACAAATTGATGAATGGCCACCAAATGGGATCATTTGACACTCGACTCATATTCCGATGATTAGTATTAGTGAGTAGCGAGTAGCAACTCAAGCAGACTTGCGCCACAAGGCTAGCAATGTTGGTATGTAGATCTGCAAAGCAGTGTCACGCGGAATGTTTAAACACCAGTTGTTGGATGGCTGTTTTGAAATAGATGCCATCAGACCATCCATTTTCGAGAAGTTATGTAGTTTACGCTGCGCTTGCATCAGATCAGGAGTACTAATCTATCAGTGAAGCTGTTGGATATCGGTGAGTGCTGGAGATGTGACCGGTTGACCAGTGCACAGTTGATCGCATTACGATACTAACGAGAAACACCCAGAGTCCCAAGACTCTTCTAACATTCATCCACGTTGATATGATGAATGACCTCCGCCTGACTTCCGATGTCACAGGAAATGTGGTGCAATACAGTTGCCGCAGTCTGGAATTCACAAAACAATGGGTATCCACTGGCATGGGATCAATCGAAGGTTACCCTAGACGTAGGATGCTGGTTCACCCAAGACATCCACTACACCATTTGACTGAGAGGTTTAGTTACAGAACGTAGCTGAATATTTCAGACAGGTGGATGCGGTCACAATATCATTGTTCTCCGAGTCTATCATCAGGAACACGTTCAATGGGTTTCATATGCTTGTTCCTCGATGACCTGTGATGAGTTAATGAGATGCAGATAAGAGGCACGAAAAGGAAATGGTGAACAGACCCGGCTCTACTCAATCTTCGAGCTCAGCTTTGCCACTAGCATTGACAGAGAAGTGACAAGTTGGACGGGGACCATGAATTTCTAACCCAACTCTTTTGGGGCAGTGTATTGCAAAATGAATGGGCAGCCTGAGTTGAAGGGAAAATATTTGAAAGTGTAAGTTGAGCTCGGGTTTATGTAGCACCCCGCAGCGGAGTGATTCATTCCGGAGAATCGATTGCACACACAATTGTCAATTCTTGGTGGTGGCATATAGATGGCGGTAGATTGACGGGAGAAGTTGCTATAGCACTTTATGAAGGGTTAGACCTTAGAGCCAGTTCGGCAACTCGAGGTTGGGGCGTATTTGCCATGTTGCACATCTGGCGCAATGTGAGTTGCACCGGCATGCTCCCGGCATATAGTCGGAGCTCGAATGTAATCCTAGGGTTAGACGACTGTGTCATTTAAGTACATAAAGCAGATCTGAGATTTTCCTGATGCCTTGCTAGGAAAAATATAACAGAGTTCGTATAAAGTGTTGTAAAAGTACAGTACTTCATTTTTCAATTTTGCGTCTCAAATACTGATTGATAACTGTATATACAACCCATGTACGCTCATACCTAGCGCTCCAACGAAAGTCACTGTCTATAAATGTCTTGTCTTGTCTCTCATCAAGCTATCAACTTATACGTCTCACAACCACATCACTTTGTTCTCATGGTGAAGTGAGACTTTAGGTGAATAGTTCCACATGCGTATTTGGTGATGTGCGTCTGAGTGGGAGTATCACGATCGATACATCCTTCGTACGTATCTTACATGCACATCCACCTACCATACACGTTCTTTATGTTCAAGTTCAAGTTCACGTTTTCATTCTCAGTTTCAACAATTCTCTAATACTTATTCAGTCTCTATACTATTCCTTTCCCTCAGTCAGCACATTATAAATGCTATTTTGCAACAACGAAGTGAGCACCGATGTCAAACGGATCATGATGCATCCTGACGCGCATCCATACGCATCATTGTCCATTTCCCTCAGCGCCATGGCTGAGCGCTGAGTGCTGAATACACGCTGAATTGATAGCGGGTTAGCAATCCATATCTATCACTTGCTGTCTGAATCATTAATCAGCCTAACTACACAGGCCTGCATATAGAACCCCGCATAAATGCCTACACACGACTGATAAATCACAAATACAATCTCAGAAATGTCTGCACCACTGACTCGACTCACCTGGAGCCCTGCGCAAGCAGCAACTCTTCATGGCATCCGCACCGCAATGGGTGCTTTCAAGCCTACATTTGGACAGGCCCAATCACTCACTTACTGAGCGCTCACAGGTGCCCAGCAAAGGAATCCATATCTCTTGTGAATTAGCTCCGCCTTCCTCCCAGGTCCCTGCATCCATTCACTCAACATCGATCCAACCGGATCAGGTTCCCATCTTCTTTTATGATGATGCGCCTTCCGAGTCCTTTGCTGATGTGAAGAAAGTCGTCAAAGTCATACTTCATTTGCATGGAGGCGGCAATGTCTCCGGACATCCAACAGAACGGAGGTTTATATAATTCTTCTCTTGCATACTTTATGCGCTTGGGAAGAAATTTGGCGCGCAAGGATCCACTGCACCCATCATCGCAGCTCCTTCCTATAGACTCGCGACTGTTGCCGACAACCTCTTTCTAGCGGCGTTACAAGATCTATTCTCTGCACACCATCGCCTGATCTTAAAAGGCTTTACCGCCGAGAATATCACTATCACAGGTGATAGCACAGGCGGAAACCCGGGTGCATAATGATTTATCAAGTTCTTCTCATGTTCGTATCTCACTTTCATCTAGCTCTTATCCTCACGTACATTATCTTGCAATCCACTCTCCCGATGCCAGGTCACATCGCACTCTTCTCCCCAGATGCAGACCTTACTTACACCTCCTCCACCTCCGTACCTCATGACATCATACCTCTATCAACCTACCAAGCCTGTTCTTCTCAATATCTAGGTAATTTCCCTGCCAGCGACCCTCTAGCATCAGGCATCTTAATTTCATTCACTGCAAGCTGGTTGAAGACATTGGTGATGACCGGTACAGCTGATAATGTTGCCGAGAGCTCGCGGAGAATCGTGAGTGGTATCCAAGATGCGGGTGGGATAGCTGAGCTTGTGGAGTATGCGGATTTGACTCATGGGTGGTGGATGTTTTCCTCATGTCTTTCCGCAATCAGACGATGGGCTGGAGAGGCTTGCAGGTT
>MU177968.1:110147-179941 GCA_016695465.1 Suillus americanus | reverse complement strand
AAATTGTTCAGTTATATTAGTACATATGTTTTGGTATAGACTGCACTAAAAAAATACAAGATTTACCAGGTGAATGATGCATGAGAGAGGAAACAAATCTAGCCAAGCTGAGAAAGTAACAAAAAAGGAAGTCAAGAAATGTGAGAATTTACTGATGCAGCCAGACTTTGTGGATATTAAATCCAACCTCGAGCTGGCCTGTGGAATCCGTGGTTACAAAGTCCTATTCCTGCCAAAGTTCCATTGCAAACTGAACTTCATCGAGCAGTGTTGGGGCTATGCAAAGCGTATGTATCGGCAATTCCCACCTAACTCCTCAGAAGCGATCCTCGAGCAGAATATGCTCAAAGCTCTTGATGCTGTGCCACTGACATCCATGCGCAAGTGAGTCATACTCATTTATTTTGAATCTTACATTTTCTTACTACAATTCATAGGTTCGCCACTCGATCACTACGGTTTATGGATGCGTACCGCAAAGGATTACGCGGGAAACAAGCCGCATATGCCGTCAAAAGATATCGTGGTCATCGCACTCTCCCTTTATCTCTTTTCGAAGACCTTAATACTCTCAACTAATTAAGCATACATACCTATCTACTGATTCTATACACATACTCACTAGCCGGCGCTATTTTAACGTACTTATGTGCATTTATCATTCTTAGAGATAAGTACTGGCATCGAAGGTAACACTATGGTCACCCAATGGTAACACTCCGGTCACAGCACGTGATGTTGGTAGTGTTTGAGTGAGCCCATAGTATCTTAGCAGCTTAGGAGTAAACGCGCTACTGATATTCAGACATCATTTGTATCACTATACCTTATCAAACCAAACCTCAGCTCGGTCTTTCACAGTCGTGTGTGCTCGCTCCCTCTCCGTAACTTGACCCACCAGTCCGACTAAGCCAAACCCAACAACCTTTCCATCTTCCACAACAAACTCCGCCGTAGCCTCGGACGTCCCTATTTCCGCTGTCTCAAAGGGCGTCCTGTCGCGCCCATATCCTTCCGGGAACAACGAAGTGTACTGAACCACGAACGTATTTCCAGACCGATGCACGCCTCGAATATGAGATGACCATATGCGAGGCCATGCTGCGAACAGCTGAACGGATTGTGAAACACTTGACTTTCCTGCATCCACCGCAGCGAAGTCGGAGATCACATCTTGACAATACGAGGAGCTGACGGAAGGACTGCAAAAGGTGATTGGGCCGTATCCAGGGTTTGCGTATGTGCCCGAGAGCTCTTCGAGTGCAAGTTCCAAACCAACGACGTTTTCGGGTGGAGGCGTAATTGGTTTCTTCTTATGTGTGTTGGGTGTACTAAACCAGTGATAGGTAAGCACAGGGAAAGGGGGATTTGAAAATGAAAATAACGAACATCGGTGGTGATGGTTTTGACCGCAGGTTCAGAGCCACATCGATTATACGGTTGGAGATATTCATCACAGGTGTTGCTTTATCGCCGCCGTTGGCAAAAACGACGACCCCAATATCATCATTTGGAAGGAATGAGGCTCGTGTAGAGAATCCTGGAGCTGACCCTGTGTGATATACGATCTAATACTCCGGCGTTAGTCATCATGCACAATAACAGATGAACATTTGTTACATCGTGGCCTAGGTACGAGTTTCTGAACCATCCCATCCCATACCCCTGAATAGAGAGCTCGGGATCAGCTGAGGCGCCTATGGATACAGAGTACGACTGCGTTGCGTTTGCATACACAGACAGCGGTATGACTGTGACGTTGTTGTGCACACCCTTGTTAAGCCACAATGCAACCCATTTCGACTGGACGGCAACAAACGTCTTCAGTTGGTAAATAGAACGAAGGCAAAAAGCACCTACCATATCTACGGCACTCGAAATTACACCGCCTGCACCGGCCATCAGCGTTGCCATCTCTTCTGTAAAGCACTCGGGCAGGACTCTGCCGCTGCTGGTCCATCCTTGGGTGAATCTGCCAGTCTTCCCAGCCTTTGCGGGTGAGAACGTAGAAGAAGTCATTCCTAATGGCGTGAAGATTCGATCCTCTACAAAAGAGGTGTATGTTTGTGCGGAGTAAGTCTCAATGATGTGTGCGGCTGTCGTGAACATCTGTTCGTAAACTGTGAAGACACATTTAGAGCTTTTGTCAAGACTACGTTACCTTGTTGTTGTACGACCATTGTTCCCGGAGTTCAAAAGCTGGCCTTAGATAGCGCATCCGCGATACATCATCTTTCGGGCTGTCGTGTGGTCCATACGAGTAGTCATGGCTAGCTCACGCTCAATAGAATCTCGTGCTGTGACGAAGAATTTGAGTCCAGCTTACCGAGGAAGGCCGGACACATGAGAGAGGATGTCCTTCATATTTGCTTTCTTGGACGCCCAGTCATCCATCAATTGCCATTCCCCCGGAAGAATATCTTGTACTAAGGTGTGCCAATTAAATTCCGACAAAGCGGGAGGGAGCGGTGTGACGTTTCTTCCATGTTCATAGTCATCCATCAAAATTCCAAGAGCACTCGCGCAGAAAGCCTTGGACACAGAAGCCATGTGGAATAATGTCTGGAAATTGCAGCTTCAGAGTTGACGCATAAAGAAACTTGAACAGTTCGCACGTCTTCTGTTGTCTTGTCCCCGTCCTCCGTCATGTTTCCCCATGAACGAAATTCTGGTTCGCCATACCTCGGGACAACAGCGACAGACAGTCCAGTGATGTTCCAGATCTCGAGGGTCTCTTGGATAGAGTTGGAGAGCTCTGAGGTGATAACCTGGCCATTGTTCACCCACACAGGATCAGCTAAGAACGATAGCTGGGAAAGACGGGTGAACGGCTGGCTCAAGAAACCTAATACTACACTCAGCAGTTTAGCCATGACGTTGAGAAGGGGGTAGAAGAATGGTCAGTCGGTGACCAGCCTTGCGAGATCTAATAACAAATATTGTGGGAGCGACATGCGAAGATAAGATCTAGAAGCCTACCAGCTTATAATTATCTTCTTCCCTACCGGACCGTCTCGACCCGAAACCGTTCAACGATGTGCGGTATCTGAGCGTCACTCACAAGATGCTTTGCGCATTCCTGCCCACTCCACGTATGCTTATTCAATATTGTATCATATATCACTGTTCCCTTCAAAAGCTGCATTAATGTAGAGGTTTCAGGTCGTATAGCCAAGATAAGAAGCCTGGCAGCTGATCTTCCGCTCGGGACCTTCTCGAAGTTCAGGTACATAGAATAATAAACATTGTGGGAGTGACATGCGGAAACAGAAGATAAGCTTCACCTCAGGTATGCCATCTGGGAATCGTCCACTTGCACAAACACCGGCAAATCCCGAACGAAGTTTCTCTTGAGACACTGTTTTCAGCGTTGTACTTCCGGGCTATGGAGCTGTCATGATCGTGCGCACGGTGAATTTTCCTAGGAGACCTGTACGTGTCTCACATGTCTTTCTTATAACGAGTTGAAAATTCTGTGATGTTACTTGTTCCGTAGTGTTACACCAACGTTAATGATTCGTGAAGCTGTGACCACTGACCAGGACCACAAGACGTGAAGCAGCATAAACTGAGATCACACGGTAAAAGAAGTTCCAAATAACATTGAGCCAAAAAATATAGGGATCCACGCGAGATGTGCATTGAGTGCTAACACTTGAAGTTCATATAACAATTGGCGCCTATATAGTTAGCTATGTACCCGAAAACTCTTCATGCAAATGATGTCACCGTGCGGAGGCGTGGTTGCTTTCCTCCCAGGTGCGCTGGGTTTACTGAATCGGTGGTAGTCTAGTGGGTGAGCAAAGGGAAAGGAGGATTTGGCAACGAAAAGAACGAACATCGGCGGTGATGATTTTGACCGCAGGTTCAGAGCCGCCTCCATTATACGGTCGGAGATAGTCATCACGCACGTTTTGGGGGGCTGTCAAATGCCACTCTGTATGAGTAATCGTGGCTAGCTCACGCTCAGTAGAAATTTGTGCTGGAGCGAAGAAATTCCACCAGGCTTACCAAAGAAAGCCAGACATGTAAGAGAAAATGTCCCCCAGATCAGCTTCCTTGAGGCCCAGTTATTCATCGATCATCAACTGCCGTCCTTCCGGAAGAATGTCTTGTACTTGAAGGTGTGCTAAGTAAATTCCCTCAGAGCGGGGGGAAGCGGTGTGACATAGATGGAGGTATGTTTCTTAGACTGCGTCGAGAGAGACGCTTGAATTTTTGGTGGTAAAAGTCCAGAATAAGGAAGATCGATATATACGCAGGTCGGACAACATAAGGGAACTTCATTTTGGTGATGCACGTGTCAATGACTGCAATGTTTGGCAAGAGCCTCTAAACCAAACAACATCCGACGGGACGACGTCGGCTTGAATAATGCTACTGCAATGGTGCACGCTCAGTCCTGCAGGCCCGTCCAAGCTCTCTGCTATCAGGTTCTCGTCACCAAGCAGAGTGCACTCCATCAAGATATTTCCCACAGGCGTGCAGCCCTTTGGTCAGTGTCCAGACATCATCGCGTAAGTGCAACTATTCCTGATCATGCTGCGCGACATAGAAATAACCATATAATCAGCCGCACAGAACCAGAGTCGTTCTTTCTTGATGTTTATTTCAATGCCCACCCAGTGGGCTCACCAGTAGACGCTAAGCAAAAGCTCAAGGCGCCTAATGCACTCATGCCAACCGTCATTCCATACGCGGGCGGTATAGTGGAATATGCAGTGAACATGGGCTCTGAGGTACCTTGAATGCCATTTATATCTTGTCTTGTTTAACTAAACTCTCAGTTTGCCACTCGTTTAATGATTGTACGTGGAGACTTTGAAACAGTATCAATGGCAATATACGGCGATGTCGTTTCAGATACCCCACCCAAGTCAACTACTTACTCTCCCTTCTCCTTACCCACTAATTCCTCCATTCCCCTCGTACCTGCCTTGGACGCTGCAAAGAGTAGTGACCCAGCTGCTCTTGCGAGGAATCTCCTGGCACTCATTCCCAATGCGCCCTCCCTGTCTCTCGTCATCCGCCTTATGTTCTGCCTCAAGCAACCTAATGATGACTGGGAGCTCCCTGAATTTCCGCATCTTTACTCCGACCTGAACGAGGAAGAAATGGATATCGATTTAGATACTGCGTTCCGATGTTTGAGTCGTCCTGTGGTGGATGACGTTTCATCAGAGCAATTGCATCGTTTTGCAAAGAAGGTCTCCGAGGCTGTTGGCCCCAGGGTACGTCTTCTGAAGTTAATCCCCATCCAAACCTATCAACTCGTTTCGTAGGACGATGCACAATCGTATCTCATTGCAGGCATTCTTTCCCGCTCTGCTTCGCAGACTCCTGAATTTGCGCAGGCTTTGATGGTACGTCAATTTTTAGGTGCACAACACTTGTTTTCATACCCTCGCAGCAAGCGCTCGAACTCGAGACGATATTTGACCCATCAACCTTGGATGAAGACGCTCTATTCACACTTCTGGATGCATCTACGAATCCCGACGTATCGCGATTGTTGAAGTCATCGTGGTTTCTTAACGTCCTACGAGCTGTCATTGCGCTGCCGACAGTGACTCCCGAGATGAAGAAGGCTTGTCGACGGCTAAGTGATCGGGTAGGATCGTGGACAGTTTTCGAACAAGCGCTGTCCGGGGTCCCAGACGCAGATTACACCAGGGCAGCACTGTTTTTAAAGGATATCGGGAAGGAGGAAAAGAGTTTTGGCATATGGCTGTCGTGTATCACCGCCCATGAGGACCTTCTTACGAAGATCAGAGATGCGCCGGCATACGACGGCGTGTATCCGCTAGATTTGATGTCTGGCTTGAACCCCTCTGAGGAAATAACGCATTCGGAGTTCATGGCATTCGTTAGGGCATACGTTGGCGTTGCTTCAGTGCTAGCTGTGTACGCCTGGTCGGACAGCCTTCCAAATTTACATTGTCGCGAGCGCACTCTGGGTGTTTTGCGCTTGTGGCAGGAAATTCCTGGATATCGTGCGGTAAGTCATAGCTATCATTACTTTACCCAACTTCTGACGAGTGTATTAGATCATCTCCCCCTTGCTACTCCTACGCCAAATGACCTTCCGCCTGGAATGCATGACAAACGGAAATGACCCACCCACGACTGCAGGCATCAATGCTGAGTCCCTCCTTTTCGCACTTGCATCCAACCCACAAAGTTTCCTCAACCCTGATTTTGTTCGCTGCGTGAGGGGCTGGGAACCATGGAGCCTAACATGGATCAATGAGCGACAACGAGCAGACATAGAGCGCGCCGCTAAACTCGCAGACGAAGGCCTTGGTGGGGCTGTAGAGGAACTCGTTGGGTTCGCTAAAGAAGGTCAGGACACAATTTTGGATCAAGGCAGGATACGGGCTCTTAGGGTTGCTGTGGCTGTCATCATGCATACGCTGGAGGATAATACCGAGAGCGGAACCAAAAGTGGCGACTGGGCAGTGTTAGAGGCTGTATGGGGTGAACGCACGCATGGACTTTTGAATTACGCCATCGATGTGTTTACTCGTATCAGCGTGGAGGTGAAGCAAGGGTTCTCATTGACGCCCCCTCCATCGCCTACGATTGGTCTCGAACCGCTCTTGCTCGTCGCGAATGAAAGTCTGCACCTCATTGCATGCTTGCATCCACTCTCCATTATGACAACCCGTGCAGTACGAATGCTCGTGAGCGGCGTTTTGGACATTTACAGCCGTACTGTTGTCGCATTCCACGAATCTGTCGCGAACAGCGCAGTACGGGACGCCGCACTCCTTGTCAAGCATGCGTGTGCCAATGTACTCTGTACACTTTCAAGGAGCTCGCAAGATCAGCCCAAATGCGGCTCATCTGCAGTCCTCCGCACGCTCTTCGAACAGGGGCTCCATTTTGATAATATCGATCCTGCGAGAAGAGTTTTGAGTGCCTTTGACCTTGTCCTTCGAGTTCTAGAAGATGATGGGGATGGCTTACCCGCGGGCTGGATGCCCACTGTTATTCCACAGATTCTAACACCCCTCACACACTTCTTCCACCATCTCGAGCCCATGCACAAGGTCCAACTAGTCCAGCAACTTGTCGGCCTCGACCGGGGTGTGTTAGGGCTGGGTGAGTTCCTCGTTCAAGGGGAGGTGAAGAGACTCGCCGGTCTTCTGAAGGTGATGGCCGAGAGAGGGGTTGTCATGCAGTGGGAAGTGGGCGCAGGACTCGAGTTTGTGGCAGGGCTTATGGAAGGTGAAGACGGCGATTGGTGTATATCCGCATTACACCGAACGGAGTGTGGAACCATCATGACCGGCTTACTCGAAGCCAGCCTCTACTCATCACATCTTGGAATAATTGCCGGGCGATTGGCTGAGAATCCAGAGTCCCTAGGGATTGAGCTTAGGCTTTCTGTTGTTGCTGCACTCTTGCGCGGGGTGCAAGTGCAAGAGCCGAGCGTATGCAGGATGAACGCATTTGGCTTGATCTCTGCTGTGCTCGAGACGACCGACGAGAAAGACAGGGATCCCGAACGGCTGCTCTGGGAAGTAGGACACGCACTCGGTGCAGTAGTAGAATCAAACGACAGCCTCTCCTCTCTCGACTCCGAGAGCGTCGTCAACACGCTTCTTCTCCTCGATTCTCCCTCTCAATCCGATCTCCACGGGCTCACCTCCGAGCAATGGGTCAAGCTCTGCACCCACTTGGAAACATCGTTACCAGCCAACATGCTTCCCATGCTCCCCATCATCAAAGGCTTCCATCCCTCCCCGTCCTCACCACCAACGATCTCATTCCTCCCATCAACCCTCACACTCCCCGTATACGACTTGATTTCCTTCCTTCAACCACCAGCTCCCCTGCCCAGCACCCCACCACCAAAGCGCAAATCACCAAGCCAAGATGTCCTAGGTCTCGTCGCTATCTCCCCACCAACTGCAGTGCTGCGCTCGCCGGCTGTTACGGGTCTCACGAAGACGTATACACGGAATGATTTTCGTGAGTTGAGGCAGTTACCGAGTGCGAGGCAGAATACGAGTAGGTTGCCGAGTATGCATGTCGATGTTAGTTTTTTTCTTTTTCTTTGTTGAAGTGTTCAAACATCTGATCACCGCATGCAGGATTTTCTCCAGGTCGAAATGTCATCTTCTCCGCTCGCTCAGCCTGTAGCTCCTTCGGGAGACATGCTGAATCTTTCCCCGTCGTTTAACATGGGCAAGGAAAATGGGTACATTTAGAATCGGGAAATGTCGTAGTCGTCGGTGTTACCTTTTTTGTTGTCTGATCATATTGTGTGCGTGCGGTACATTGTCCTTGTCCTTGTTATTTGTTTTGGAATGTCTACAGTATTAGAGCGAATATTAACCGCCAGCATCGGGTGTAATTGCGTCAAAGTTTCGTGCAGTACCTTTTCAGTTCAAGCATGAAAATAGATTTGATATCATTGCAATTAATTCGCAGCATGACTGACACGCAGTTCGCGGCTTTCGTGGATCGCATTGGAGAAGACTGCTCCGGAAATTGACAGAATCTCGGATTATAGCTGCTACGACAAACTTCTACGACACCATTGACTTCCTCTTCCTACCAGATGTTCTTGAAGATTCTGAAACCTGTCTTCATCGTGCATTCATTCCCCCCTCAACGTCTATGTCGATGAATTGAATTCAACTTCTGGACAAATCACCGGGCGATTTCGTAAGTATCGCAAACGGACACCGATCACACATTTCGCTCACAAGGCAACATCATAGAATCTTATTTCAGTTCAGACGGCCTGAAAGAAGCCGATCACACACCGTTGAACGCACCAGAACATACGCCCGACTACCTTGCGATGTCGACCCATCTTGGAATGCCTCCTTATCGCCTGGATCACCAACAGAACTTCATTTGCGCCATCCAACGAGACCTCTCGGAGGGTGAGAACGTGAAGAGACACGATGTGTCTATTTGCACAGGAGAACGAGGGGCAAGACTGTTAATAGTGTATTTCCTGAGTTGCTACTATAAACACAGTATATCGTCGAAGACGAAGGGGTGTCCTTGCAATGTGTAATATAAGATATGTCTGTATGCTACAATGCTACAAGCCTATGCATTGCCATAATAAATCATCGTTATCGTCATGAACCGAGTCGAGAATCCAAGGCGCGGGATCAATCAATCAATCTAGTGTGGACGTCGTCTTCGGACGTCATGGGAAGATGAATGCGGTAGATCTGATGCTGGGGATAGGGATTGCTGAGATAGTGCTGTCGGAGGCGAGCGAAAATATCGATCCATATCAGATTGATCGAATTCCGATGGAGGTATGGGCGAGAGGGGTTGCTCCGGAGATATAGACGAATTCTTGGCTGGTGTTTGTATATCCGACGCCCTCGACCTCCCACTCCCAATCCTATACGTCCTCTTCCTCCTCGCCTTAACAACGGGTCTCTCACCCACCACTTGGTCCTTACTCGCCGTCCTCGGAGGAACGCTCCGCACCGTGAAATGAGCGAGCGAACGCGTATAGGGCGATAATGTATGGTTCGAATAGGATAGGGTACTCAGCTGGGATATGGTACTGTTGAGGGCGGGGCGGAGGATGACGGGGTCTGGATCCGAGTCTGTGGGGTGTGTATGCGTGGTGCTCCAGCTGTCAAAGTGGTTTGGACTAGAAGAGAGGGAGATAGAGAGGCGGCGGGCGGAGAGCGATGATTTGAGGGAAGTTCCTGCATCTGCGGTTGTGTCTAGGGGTGCGATGGAGGAGGGTGGGGTGTCGATGACGCCGCTGCTTGAAGAGAATTGGGTCTCGAGGCTGGAGGGAGTGATGGGGCGGGGTGGGAGGGAGTGGGTAGGGATATCGTGCCCGGGCTCTGATCGTGTGTAGTGGCGCGGTTCGCCGTAAAGTGAAGGCGTAAGAGGGAAATACGGGTTGAAACTAGAACGCGGCCGATGAAAGAAGCGCGTGGGATGCGATGGACGGGAATGGGAGTCTGAGCGGACAGAAGCTGCGTCTGGCAAATGGGGTGTTTCTGAAGGAGACTGGATCATGGATTGGGAATGGTACACTCGCGGACGGGTAATAGTGCCACCACCCACTGCGGGAAGCGTTTCGTATTCCGTGACAGGCTCCTCGGCGATGGTCGGAGGTGGTGAATACTCAGGGACTGAATCTTCCCAATCAACGACATCGAACGAACACTGGTCTTCTTCGCCTTCCAAGCTCTCGTCTTCTCCGGGCTCTTCGGTAAGATCTCCGAGACCCATGTTACGCGTGAAGAGGCGGCTGAAGGATGAGAAGACGCTTTTTGTTGGGAGCCCCTCTGGACGGAGGCCGTATGTGGGGTCGAAAATTTCTTGCTCGGGGTTGGAGGAAGACGGGTCTGGTGCTGGAAGACTGGTATGAAGAGGAGTGGCAGGAGTTCGGGTACTTCTACGAGTTGACGTTGATACAGATGCGCCCGATATCGAGCGTGCGCGACCGTAGGAAAGAGACCCGAGGGATTGTTGTCGGAGCATGTGTAACCCAATACCAGAAAAGCCAGGTGGCACGTAAGCAAGATCAGGTGCAGAGACGGCGTCGAAAGGTCTGCGCCGCGATGTGGGTGTTCGCTTGTCGAGATACGGCGCCTCCACTTTGGCCCTTACCCATTGTTGACTTAGACGATGAATGATTCCTGGTAGATCCTCCCTGAACATCTGCCTAAGCTGGCCTTCGATCTCGCGTTGAATGAACTTTTGGATTACGGCGATGGAGTCGAATGTACTGTTTATATCTACGTTCTGGAGAGGGTCTGTCTTGAATACGAGTGTGATGCCTTTTTGCTTTGAGACGACTAGGACGACATAGGAGTTGAGTTTGAAGTGGGAGAGGCGGAGGAGCATTGGGACTACAAGAGGGTCTTTAGCGGCCAGCATGCCACGAGAGCCTGTCATGATATGTATATCGGGCTGCTTGTGATTCAAGGGATTCGCCTAATGAAGAAATTGTCAAAATGACGGAACAAATTGGAGATAAGTGGCTGCACTAAACACCTGCACTTTGGTCTTGAGTACGATATGTGCGTCTCCTGCATAAGTGAAACGAAATATGCCGCGAAAGTGGTCCATTGTCAAGTCACCGATATCCCGAATTTCGAGTTCTGGTGGCTGCAGGGTGGCACATGAGGAGATAGGTGGGATGAAGTTTGAACCGTGCAGGACTCACCTGTGTCCCCATCTCAAGTTCTACGACTTCTATCCTGTCGGCGATGACCGGCGGCTTATTGCCCTTGTTGAGAGCGTTATTTAGCATGTCGATAGCATCTGTGTGAAACTGGTCGGAAAAGCGTGGCCATTCGAATGTGAACGACATTTCTGTGCGTTGACTGCAGTGATTTTCCAGCGAGTCAGCATTCAAAAGATTCGAAGGCAGGTCAAAACCAGGTGGACGTCAGACTGTGCATTTTTTGGCCAGATGAAGCCGGATTACTATAAGATTACGAATGGCGGCAAGTGATGGATGTAACTCACGTGCGTGCGCTTCTTCAACCTGTGACTTACACGGATTCGAGCTACAATTTAACTGCTCCGCTGCCCACTTGTCCAGATCCCACTCTTGTCGTGGTAGCAAGTAACGAGGAGACGGAAACCACGGATGAAAACAACCTCGTGCACCAATTTCTCAAGACCCTTAAGCGTCAGACGCATTTCCTTTCGAGTTGGTGCTTGGGACGCTACTTTGTGAGTGCCAGTGGTGGCCGCCATTGAACCTTTTTCGGTGTCTCGGTCAGCAGGAGCGTCGGCGAGGGAGTGGTCACTCGCGCGGGCACTAAGTTGCATGGTCACTTGTAATGTGCTTCGCCATGTTGCGGCCGATTCTATTTCTCGTCCCATCAGTCCCCTCCCGCATCGGTCTTGTACTGATAGGTGACCACGTGAATGCAACGAATCATTGGCTTGGTGTCTGTGGTTTCAGCCTGAGGGTGAAGTGGCTTTTAGTTCCTGCCGGCATCATTGGCTGGCAACTACCCTCTCAGTATACTCGATTACACGACTTCTCCTGACCACTATAAGTTGATTCCGTCTACAGGTTGTCACGCGCAAGTACGGCCACCGTATGGACGCGCAGCTCTACATGTGAGCTGGCCCATATACGTGCAAAATTATACACACTGTCATCGATACGGGCCGTACAACCTATCATTGAGCGATGGCAGGGCACTACTGTTACACGCATTCTCATCGAAGACCACCGCTTAATGATTCTTCTCGTGTTTGCGCACTCTGTACAGCTGCGCGAGCTGGTACATGTGGGACTGATTCGCGGTTCATGACACTACGGTTAGCCACTGTCGTTCTCGCCTGCACAACCACCCACATTGTCAGGCAGTCCTTACCCGTTTGGCATATTTAGCTGGAATCCATCGATTTACCTTGACTATTCTTAGCCAAGTGGTAGATCTGTTCGCGCAGGTTTGAAACTTGCCGAAAATGGGTTTTCCCCTTCGTTGCGCCTTGGGCTGAGCTCATGGAGAGGTCATTGAACGTCAACCATAAGAGCCATGGCCAGGTTGTTAACAGATTCGAAATCTGTTCCTCCCGGATGGTGCAGGTTCGAAACCCGCTAACAATAGATTTTTTCTATGATCACACCTTGGGCATAAGCTCATGGAGAGGTCTTCGAACGTCAACCATAACACTTATGGCCAAGTTGTTAACAGATTCGAAGTCTGTTCCTCTTGGATGTTGCAGGTTTGAAACCTGCCGACAATATTTTTTCTCTATGATCTGAATGCTGCGCATCACCATAGTACAATAGCAGTCATTTATTGGGAGCAGCATAGAATTGCATGAGTCGTCGCATACTTAGTACATGTGGTGATATCTACTCGAACGTAAAAGGACAAAGCCTAGCGGGAGCCTAAGTACATAAACGAAAAAGATACCGTGTATTATCGTGATGTTGATGGGTTGATTTCCAACAATAACAAACGAAAGGAGGGACAGCATAATAAGACAACATGGAAGCATGTAGACGAATAGCAGCTAATAAATGATCTAGGGCAGGGAATGGATTGAAACGATACAAAGACCCCGCTACTGACTGTGGCGGGAATCAGTGTGGTCTTCGTCACCGCGGATGCTGGCTTTGCAATGGGCCCTTGGCAATAATGGGACAAACCTAGTTTGCTGTATCTCCGCACTCATTGTGCCAAAGTACCTGCAAAATAATCCATTGTAAGTGGCAATCCTCACCATTGGGAAATTCTTAGGACCTTTGAATATCGAAACTCCAAACATTACTTGCTCGCACCCAGTTTCCTAGTCCATCAAGGTACTCCTTGACTAGGATATCGGTGGAAGGACCCCATGAAGGGATCTTCGCAAGACCGTCGATAAATCTTTTCTTGAGTTTAGTGTGATAGGCGGCTGCCCAACCCATCGCACTGCCTATTTCGAGGCCAAGTTCTAGCATGACAACAGTTATCAGTGAATTGTGATCGTTCCCGCTAGCTTGTTCTCTATTCCACGAGAGCATATCCTATGAAGGTCGTTAGCACATCGAAAACCAAGTCTTTAGTATGACTTTACATTTTCAACTGTAACCAAATCTGCGGCGCATTCAACCATATCCACGATGGCGGGATGGTAGAACACCTCATCAGGAAGATCCATCTCCATTCTACATAGTACGAACCAAACTAACACGCCAGATGTTTCCCGTCGGTGCTTGAAATTTTCATCGATACTACGATAATGCTTTTGTTCACGGTCAATAGCCTCGACAGCTACTGAACGAAGGTATGTCGTAAATACATCAATGAAGCGGCGCTGACAAGTCATGCTCATGGTCTGTATTGCACGAGCCGAACATCTACACAAAATTCAGATGCATTATCAAACAGGCGGAGGGTACTTACTGTCGCATCATTTCTCCAATGATGTGTTCACCTTCTGGTCGTATCTTATGAGGATTGTGTAAGGCATCAATGACGATGTCCACTATTCCGTTGGCGCCTGCTGCAGTGCTTCTATCGGTAACTTCATCCACAAATAATTGTATATCCATCATTTCGCAACCGACTCGAAGATTTTCTACATTGCGAGAATAGAGTCAAGGATCATTAGTGCGTGCCAGGGGTTGAATGCAGACCTCTTGACAAAGTGGGATGAGCCAGTGCGACTAGATAAGCTACAAGAACAATACGCGTCAACGACTTCAGAGGCAAGTTGACATGACTCGAACCTGCACCACACTTGTCGAATGCTTCCAATATCTCAGCATCCAGAGCTTTGAAACTATGAAACCAAGCATCAGCTTCAATTTTCACAGCTTCGAAATGAGGGTTGATTGTGCGAGGCCACGGCCAGTTTGTCATGGTGTCCGGGAGGTAAATCATCTTTGGGCGAGTTTCCATGATCTCCTATTTCTGATGCTAGAACCTATGAATTGTAGGAGGGGGCTAAGGATAAATGGCGTGCAGCGTCCCTTTTATACAAAATGTGAGGACGGAAATTTATGGAATAGTCAGTGGGCCCATGGCATACTGTCGGTAATCGGTTACTAAGGTAGTAGGCTGCAGACGAGGCGCAAGAGCTTGCCGGAGTGTATCCTGAGTGATCTCCATCAGGGAAACGTAATAATTCGCTACAGGCTGCAACAGAGCGCTCTGTAGCACAGTTGATCCCGCTGATGAGTCGGATTGCCCTGGGGGTTACCCTTCCGAAGGACGTCGGCCCCAAAAAAACTCCTGAAGCGCTGCAGTATGACCTGTTATCACTCCGAATTTTTTCGGCTCCTACAGTAAGCATTCGCTCGATTAGTGCAACAGAGGTGAAAACTTTGTTCACCGGAGTTCATGGTACCCTGTTACATATCATTCGGACCTTTTTCGACAGACTTCAAACCCTCTTTTCTTTTTGGACAAGTGCGTCTATTATGGAACAGCTGACACCGTCAGCCCGACACAAAAGCTTGGATCGGTATCGAGACAATACCGGTCCGAGGGAAAATACTCTTACGCATGTTAAAACTGATATCTTTCTATTTGGAGCGATGCACTAGTACATCACGCTGCATCGTCAGAGGCGCTCTCTTGGACAGTTTTCTGCTTGTTCACCTGGGAGGTCAAATATAGATTAGCACAGAACTCTGGCGGTAAAACGAGCACCATGACCACTCACAACGACATAGAGCGCAGAAGACATGATGATGACGGCGCCAACAATCGACAGTAATGACGGCATAACTCCAAAGATTAGGCGTTCAAGCATCACAGCGAAAAGCACCTGGGTGTACATTCCAGTGACACCACGCGACACTGTTTCTCGTTGCAGTCCCATTGTCAAAAGAGTCTGAAACAGCAATGGATAACTACTAGGCGACAGATGTAGGATCACTAGTACTCACCTGCGTCACGAAGCCAAAGACTCCAACCATGAGTAAAAGTATCCACCCCCATGGTGTGGGATACACAACCGGGATATTTGAAATAATCATCCTGTTGGAAAGTAGTATTAAATCGACAAGTGAAATGCAGGGATGTATTTGCGAACCACAACGATGATATGATGGTGCACCACAGCGAAAAGAATGTCAGTACATGCATCGGATGGGCGCGTTTTCCAATTGCACGAATCGACGTATCTGGAAAAGATTATTGATATGTCCAACATAAGAGATTGCATGCATACATGCACCAGTATTGCCGATCACACTCATCATACATGCGCTAACGAAATATAATTGTGAATTTAGTGGAGCGGCGTGCAAGTAGTAGTGCTCACCCAACAGCCGCTAGCCTTTCCGCTGGTGTTCCTTCTGGCAAGCGACCTCCGTCAGGGATGGAGCCAAATAGAAATAAAGGCCTTGTAACGAGAACCACACCGAGTAAACTGCACACTATGGACGCCTCTATAAGAAGTAATAGATAACAGAAGTCAGAGAATAACTCTCACCTCCCGCGACAGCTTGACCGGTAGAATAGCTTTCCTTCAGGAGGATGGATCCAGCGACTGCTGTCGTAAGAGGTGTCAAAAAAATCAGGACTGTCGCATCTGCGACAGATAAATGTTCAAGTGACAAATACACGCCGAATAGTCCGAAAAACCTTAGCCAAGAAAAATACATCGGAAAATCGAAGGTTGTGCGTGTAGAAGCAGTACACACCCAGTAATGCCACGAGTGATCAGTAACGATCGAACATCTTTGGGGCCAGTTATCGGATCAGGGATCCGCATAATAATCCTTTGTACCATCAGCTGTAGGTCGTCGTCTGCACAAGCAACCAACAGACATGTATGTCACACAGCATAAGAACGTGACGGCCTGGGACAAATCGATATTCAACTCTAACCCGGAAACAATGTGACATACCATCCTGATTATAATAACCTGTGATACTGTGTTCACTCCATTCGACGACCAAAGGTAAGGAAACAGCTGACCTGAAGCGCATGCACTGGGGTCTCCAATCTGTTTAGTATCTTCACAGAAATATACATGCATGCGGTGAAAAACTGTGCGGATATGATGAATAACATCCCAACATTGTTAGCGATGATGACACTAGGTCGACTGTAGTTCGCTATTGCCGAGCCATCATCGCATTCATGTTGGTGTACGGAAGTTGTGTTGTCAATGAGATGAGACTCTTCAGACTCGCTATCGCTCATCTTCGAGATTCGTTTCTTGGGGTCGCTAGCTACTAACCAGCGTGGGTACACTGCATGATTCCCTTTACATAAATATACATTCGGCGGCCCTGACTGCGTCACGTGCAGTCAAAGCGAATTATCAATCTGCAGCTGTAGTGGCAGGGATTCACGGATTTTATGCTGCAGTAAGTTAGTATAAATTGAAGTAATTGCAATCGTTAGCCATACTAGGCGTGCAATCCTAGCGAGGTGTGTCAACACGCTCTAAGCGCCATCGCGGAGGTGTCCTGAGTCTGCCTTGAGACCACACGAGGAATAGCAGAGGAGAGCCTTGAGCCAGTGAACATCTGGGAGAGAATCGATGTCAGACGAGGGGTCATCTTGCGGTCCGGTAGTCTGCTGTCTAGAGGGTTGCCGAGTGTCATCGACTTTCATGTATTCCGGTAATTTGGCAGCAGCAAGACGCTATGGGACGCGCATGAACAACAAGGCAACGAGAAATCAAAAGAATTGTGTTACAGTGAATTTCTGCCCAGGTGCGACTTTAATGACTGGTAGCTCATGTTGGGATCCGGACCTACGTAAGGAAAGACCCTGGCGTAGGAACTGCTTGATTCCGTTGGAGTGGCGGGGCGGAGAGCTTATTTCGAACTGGATATGAACTCAGTCATGCATTATGAGTTCACTAAAACTGAAGACTGACATGATCAAGCTGAGTTGCGGCCTGCTGCAAGGCCGAGCGGTTGTGAGGCAAGGGCAACGTAGCAGGGAACTGTGGGAACGGTCGAGTCAACTCTAACAGAAATGAGATCAAGAGACATACATCCCATGGATTGCGAGGCTGTACAGGAGGAACTGAATTTACGCGAAAAGTAAAGTGAAAGAGTTTGCGGACATGGCGAAGGAAAATGGGCTGTTGATGGTCTATTGTAGGCGAATGGATTTGATGCCTGGAGGAAGAAGATATAATGACAGGTCGTTTTGCTGGGGTTCTGCGCACGGCGGCGGGACGACGGGTTGCGTCAGACTGTAATGATTGATGTGAATCAGCACAATGGTAACAATGATAATGGGATACATACGTTAAGTAAATTCTGGAGAGCGGCATCGTTCTTCAAGAGAAGGTTAGTCCAGAGAAGATGGTGTCACTGTGCGTGTGAATGCGTACTTTGGGGAGGGCAGATTGTACTTCCGGGATAGCAAGCAAAGCGGGAGTAGCGTTACATATGGGATCATTGAATCTCGTGTAAGCTACTTGAAGTGAGTCGGGTGAGGATATGAGGAGTTTGACATTGGGAACGAGGAAGCAAGGAGCTGTCGGGACTCGAAGCCCCAAAGTTTGACGGTGTCGTCCCAGGAAGAACTGACGAGGAAGGCGCCGTCGAATAAAAGTGCTAGACCGAGGACAGGTGGCGGTCTCGGTGTGCCCTTCGAAGGGAGTTCCGATAGCCTCCAGCGTCGGCGCGTCGAATTCATAGATCGTCTTGGGTTTTTCATGATCTTGGATCCATCAAGTTGGTTTTAATGCGGCTATGATGTTTTTGTTTTTGTTTGTCCAGAACAAGTACACATATATATGTGTGATAAATCCTCGAAGAACAAATTTCCTCACTCTGACATCCAATTTCTGTGATCGGATATCCCAGAACTCAAGGCACTTCCCTACATCTGACCTGACTGCGAGCTTCTTCGAGTCTGGGGAAAGTCCACACAACAAACGTTCACGAATGGACCAGCCACGAGTTTGCTACTGTCCAAGTTCCATATCCGCGATATGACCCACCCACAAGTAGCTTGCTGTCTGTGGAGATATCAATGTAACTGATCATCGATGAATGGCCATGAAATCTTTTCACGATTCCCGTCTCAACTTCCCAGGCTTTCAGCTCCATACGATCGTAATTTCCACTGCCAGTGACAACCCATCGACCATCCATTGATACCGCCACCGCCCGTATTCCCTCCTCGCAAAGATCCCGTGCTTCCTCAATCTCCTTGCCTGACTGCAAGTCCCATCGCCGAGTGGTCTTGTTATTAGCGCTGACCATTCGCTGACCATCGGGAAAATAGACTATTGTTGTTTTCACACCCTTGTCATCCTCCGATGTCTTTACCGGTGTCAGGTTTCTACACCGAATAGCTCTGTCGATATGGAAGCCATGGTCGTGTCTCTGCGATCGAAACCACAGTTCAAGTAGCCAACAGCGATATTCTTTGGATATGTTCAAAGGAGCTGTGGCGAGCTGTCCTCGTGCCCTGTAGTAATTCTGATGATGACAGCACTTTCCCTGCTGAAGTCGATGGTCAGTTCACCCACGTTGGCAGTTCAGATGAACTTACGAAGAGGCTTGCAAAGATAAAAAGCGAGGAGTTCTTGAATGTGGACACAGCAGTCTTCCTTGCATATATTCTAACGCGCTTCTGCATGACAGTGCTAGCTGTACATCTCGTCTATTTGTAATTCGACTTTCCTTCCTTGCGTTTCACTCACAGGCTCACAGCCATTACCGAAGTTCCTGTGTTAGAGCATGAATTTCACCAAGCCAGTTCCGTAAGTGAAATAGGAAACTGTGCACTGGAATCCCATATTCCACAGGTAATGTTATCTCAAGATAGATTTGATGACAGGATTCACTCTGGTCGTGACACTTATATATTCCTGTTAATACTGGGATCGTGGCTCTGAATATTCAAGTCGATGGTTAGTTAATTTATGATCAATTTGGATTCTAATTCTAGACCGCAATCTCGCTTGCGATGGGTTGTTTTCCGATGTTTGTCCCGACCTTCTGAATTCAACAATTATAAACAACCACTCCGGAACGATATTTCCCTGATGAACGAACACCGGATTTCCCAAGGCTTGCTGGCCAGTTGCGCACTGCTCTCTGCAGACAGGCCAATCTATCAGTTATACTACAAATGAATGGCGTTCGCAAACTTTGGGGAGGCGGAAGCTCGTCTACCAGTTCACCAACAACACAGACACCTGGACCAGCAACACCTGTAACACCTATATCGCCAACACCATCAGCCAGGCCCTCTTCCGATGGTTCTCCTCTCACGACAACTCCGGGACTTTTCATCAAGAAAAATAAGAAACAGTCATCTGTAGCAACTGTCTCAGACGCTGGGAACGGTAACGACGTCAACGGCTCAGACCGCTCGGCGTCACCTGCTTCCCGACTCACTTCACCCTTACGAAAACCAGTTCCAACCCCAACCCCAGTCCCAGGTCCCTCATCTCCAAGAATCTTACCCCCACTCAAACCACGAACGTCTACAGCTTCAGAATGGAAGCGCACCTCAGGATTACTCAATATAAGAGACGACCTCCTCATGAGTCTTCTCACAAGCGAAGCAGTCGTAGAAAGCCGTGAATGCGAGATCTTAAGCGGAGAAGAAGTGGAAGAACTCAAAAAGGTTCGATTTTCATTCATTCACTCGATTTGCGCCCTTATATTTAATTTTAATAAACCGTCCCTTTAGGAACACCAAATTCTTAAGATTCGCCTCGCTGCAGCACAGAGGAAGTTCAAGTTAGAAACAAAGATCCGCGATGCAGCTCTATCCCTTTCAAAAGTAAACACCGCGCACAAGAAAGTCTCAAAAGCCACAGACGACCAGCTAGATGCTGCAGAACGCAGAGTCAACGCTGCACAGACAGAACTTTGGCGTGTTTCAGAACGAGCAAGCGAAGTCGAACGAAAGCTTTTGGAACATCGTGCAGGCGTGCTTGGTTTCTCTGTCTCCAAGATGGAGAGAAAGATGACGCCTAGTGGAGATGCATCGGGTTTGAACACGCCCAATAGGAGTTCGACCTTTAGCTCCGTTACGACTACCTCCCCACTACCGAAAGCACGATTTGACGGTGCACATCTATTCGCAGGCCACGCCGACGCACAAATTCCAAAAGCCCCACCATCCGTCGATGATGTCGTCGCGCTCGAAGGCAAGCTCCGCGCTGCAACCGAAGCCCTCAGCATCGCGAACCAGAAACAAGCTGAGATGGCACGCGAATTATCTCACCTCCGTCTCGAGAAGGAACAGATTGAAACAACGATGGGCATGGAACTTCAGACTGCTGAAGAAACTGTTGCTGCGCTGGAGCAAGAGTTTCCGCGTCTCGAGGAGCTGAATGTGAAATGTCAGGAATTGCTCGAGGAACGCGCGCAGTGGGAAAAGGACAAAAGTCTGTTGTCTGCAAGGGAGAAGGAGGTGGAGAGGCTGGAGAGGCGGTTAGAGGTCTTGGAGGAGCAGAGTGGCGAAGCGACTGAAATGGAACGTACACTCTCGGACGTACAGGCACAGTGCGACGCGGAACTGCAGACAAAGGACGAGGAGATCGCAGCGCTGAAGAAAGAGTGGGAGGATGCACAAGAGGAATGGGAGGCGGAGAAAGCTGTGATGGAGGAAGATAAACTTGCAGAGCTTGGTGCGCTACGGGATGAGCTGGAGGATGCACGAGAGGAATGGGATGCGGAGAGAACTGTGATGGAGGAGAATACATCCACAGAGCTTGGTGCGCTGCAGGATGAGCTAGATCATGCGAGGGTTGGTGGCGAAGCACGAGCAGAGTTGGATGAAGCTATCGAGGCACTTCGGACGGTCATGCAGCTGCATGGTATCCAGATTTCCCCCGATACGTCTTTGCAGGGTCTGCTTGCCTCGGTTGCTTCACACCTTGAAACGTTGTCGGCTGTGCTGCAGGGGCATAGTGATAGACATGCGCGCCTTGGAGATGAGCTGAGAGCGCACATGGAGAAGAACGAAACTCTCTCAAAAGACCTGGACGCCGTTCGCTCGGAAAGGAACAACGCACAAGTTGAAGTCCAATCCCTGGAGTCACGAGTCAAGGTAACATTCCATTATTTCCCAGCATAAAAAGCGCTCATCCCAGTCCCCAGGAACTCATTGATGCCTCGTCAACACCTACCGAACCCCCGATCGAATACACAGGCGAAGCAGCAGACATCATCGCCATTCTCCAACCTATCTGGAATATCCTCCCCGCACCCGAACTCCGCGCCTTGAAACTCAACAGCAAACGACACCTCCGAAACCCTTCCATGGTCTCGAATCTAGGCAGATCATCACCGTCACCATCCAAATCCACCCTTTCTGACATGGACGTACGCGCGCTCAAATCTCTATATGATGTCCGCTCGCAACCTCCTCCTACTCCTACTTCAGCAACTAGTCCTCCACCCCCGGACCAAAGAAAAGGCACATTCAGCGTCGAAGCATTCGTCTCGCGCGTCCAAGCGCTTATCATAGACGACCGAGCGCTAATCGAGAGACTGATACGGTTCGCCCAAGCACACGACCTGCTCAAGAAAAATGCAGAACGCGCTCAAAAACTTGTACAAGATAGCAATATAGCGCTCGAGACGTATCAGCGGCAAGTAGCGACGCTTGAGCGGCAGAATGCTTCTTTGGTGTCGAAGCAGAATGCATTGTGAGTATTTACTCGCTTATTTGAGTCGAGTGGATTTTTGAACGGTTTTGTTTGGGTAGGATGGACGAGATACGTGACCTACAGGACGCTATCGAACATGCGGTCAGTGAGTCCCGCGAGATGGAGATGCACGCTGCGGATCAAGCAGAGACATGTCGACAGCTCACAGAGGCTAATAGCTCGCTAAGCGCCAAGACACTTAGGCTCGCTGAAGAAGCTGCTGTAGCACCTGAAAAGGTACGCAAGCAACTTGAAGGTCAACTTGTAGAGTGCACAGAGGCTTTGAGGAAGGCGAGAGAGGAGATAGATGGGATGAGGATGTCGGAGCAGACGCAGAGGATTGCATTGTTGGATGAGCTTAATTCGATGCAGACGGAGAATGGGAATTTGAGGGCGCAGTTGAGGGCGAAGAAGTAACTGGATCGGGTCTGCGGTATGTATATCTATGATAGTGTATGGATCTGTGCGCTTTATTAAGTCTGTTGGACTTGGGTTTTGTTGCAGTGAGTGCTGGTGGACCAGGGGTTCCCAAGGGCAGGAGCTATGCACCAAGGGCCTATCGGCCCTTTCCACAGCTTAGTCAGCGCGTAGACTAGGTTTCGCTATGTTCGTAGCTAGCGTTATCATCATCGCAGCTTGTCTGCCTTGCTCCAGGCTTAGGCCGCTGGCCCTGCTCCACTGGTGTAGGGGTTCGATGGAATGTCTTGATCTAATCGACGGAGAATTTCGTACGGAAAAGCAAGATGCAAGATTCACGTCTGGGGGAACATTTTTGAAACGGCGATTTTTGGCCCACCACGATTTACAGTCTTGACTGCAGGCTCCTTTTCGTCGTGCAAGAATCGAACTGCCCCCACGTCATCATACTTGACACTAAATACTTTTGAATGGACCAGCCAAGAGTTTGCCAGTTTGCAAGCTCCATGTCGATCGTCAATTTGCTAGCCCAGAAAGTTCTGAAAGAAGTTTCTTGATCTATACTGCACCATTACTTTCATTGATCTAATAGTAATGATAAGATGTCAGCATTGCTGGCTGTATACGAGTAGGTCAAAAGTCCTGAAAGACTGTAGTTCTGCGTCCATCGGTCACCGAGCATTACACACTACTGCCAGTCGATATATGCACGCGCTCCTGGAAAGCAACTGAGGTCATACAAGTTGCTGCGTCAGAATCGGCCACGAGCTTAGCGTGATATTCTCGAATCCCAAGGATCAGGCGTGGTCCCAGCACAAACGACTGCACGACATCCAAAATCTGAAGAATGCCATAATATATCTGAGCTTCCATGGAAGAGGGATCCTATAGAAATGATGAACCGTGATCACAGGCAGAGGTAAGTGCAAGATTGACGTACCGCTGAGAGTGTCGGAGAGAGATTAATGATGAGCTGGAAGCAAGAAACAGCAGCAAAGCTACCATGTCCGACCCTTCAGTGGAAAAAAAGGAACAATAATCACAATATGAGCTCACCTCGCAAAGTAAAATATGTGAGTTTGCATCAACACCATAAAACAGTCCTTGAAAATCCCTCCTGTTGAATGTTGTCGCAGTTCACGGAAGTGCTTGATAACAATCCAGATTGCGAGACATAGTGCGAGCACCTCCCACACAACGCCGAGTATCCAAGGAATGGAATACAGAAGTAGTTTACCTTCCATGTAGCTAATCGTGCATTGATAAGTGCCGGAGAGAATGAGTTCCTCTGGTATGTATGAATGAGCCCCATGTACATTTTTGTCATCCACAATTAAGCGTACCTCCTAAAGTATGCATCGCTGTCAATACAGCGATTACTCCGTTGAAAATGTTGTCAGCCAGGAAGGCGACAATGAGAAATATCAGGATTTTTCTGGATTGTTGATACATGGCATGCAACCGAGTGATCATGATGACTTGCAACATGTTTGAGTCTTGTCAACATCACTGAGGTCTCGCAGCTCACCCCACAGCATTGCAAATACCAAAACATACGTCCAACTACATATGACGGACATAATCCAGCCTGACAAATCTAGTCAGTGACCAGCTTCGGGTAGCACACACTCCAAACACACTCACATCTGTGGCAGTATAGTGTTGCAGTCATTAGTGAACCAAGAAGTTAGTGAAGCATACTCACACCTACAGGGCACCACGGTTAATTGGGGGGGAATAGTGGGCATCTGTGCAGAAGACTTACTGTATCTGTCAGTGAGATGGTTGGAACACTGTCTGTATGCTGTTGGTTAGAAGAAGCAAAGACAGAAAGTGTACTAAAGAGACATACCCAACAGGTTCAGGCTGATCATGAGATCATGAGAGATAGACGATTAGCACAACACCGATTGTTTAACCTTCCGAACATACGCAGCAAATAGGATTCCAAAGTAGCGCACCTAGGATACTCTCAAGTCAGCACAACATGACAACTGTGACAGACAACTTGCTACGTACACTGAGATACAGAACCGTCATAAGGGACCAGCGTTGCCTCTGGAATGAAGTGTATTTTCATGCGTGTTCCTCTGACATGAGACTCCACTCACCCAGACCAATTCGACCTATAAACCCATTCTTAGCGAGATGGTTGCTCCAGTCATAGGATTGACATACCTCTTGTCCGAATGTAAGTGCTGCCAGAAAATGACTACTTTAAGATATCAGTAGTCCTTCAATATTATCATGCTCACCCCAATCATACACGACTCCGACAAAGGCGGCAACTGCAAACCACAGTCAAGGTTATATATATTGAGACATCAGCGCTTCAGCTTCAACATCCGACTGCCCTTCACAAACCTAAAAAGTAGCTGGAAACACGATATGCATTGATGACCGGCCACCAAGTGGGATCATTTGAGACTATGATCATAATGGTAGATAATGGGGGTGTGGGTAGGTCACCTGGTGAATTTGGTGGACGTATGATGATGGCATATATACCACCGTCCAATGCTTGAATCACCAATTGCAAAATGAATGAAATTTATGTCCGTTCCTGCCTGGATTAACGGACTCAACGTAACTGTCGGGTGAAACATTTGCACCGGTAGATCACTTGAACACCAAAGACAAATTGTGTCGGCATGCCAATACCAGACCAGTCACCACACCGTCAAAAATAGGGGAGAAGCAAACAGATAACTCAGGTGTCGCTTCATAAGCTTCCGGCCTCGGTTATCGTATCAGAAGGTTTGTCAACAGTGAACCTGAGCGCAGAATTATCTTCTATCTGCATGAGTCGTGGAGTTGATGTGGTGCTGATAGGGCATCGGTTTGCACAGCCAGGGTTTGGTACTGAGCCTGACCGCTCCGAATCGTTCACAAAGGTTCGGTTCTCGGTTCTTGCTCAAACCCCGTTGAACCGGACTGAACCGGACTGCAGCAGCACTAATTAATACCATCCTCACGGCGGGGCCCTGTTTTGCTGGCTAGATCCTTGTCGTCTGCGTCACAACGAGACTGAGCAAGGACAAATAGTTTATGTTGACTCTTGAGGCGATATTGTATGCGACTGTTTATGATCGTGTGACTAATAGTAATACACTGAATGAGGTTCATGTCACTTGACTCGCATATTATTTAGCAACATGGCCTTGCTCTGGGTACTAGTAATATTTACATTCCAACCTCTACCGACTACAGCTCATATAGATTTGTCTATTGATTCATCATAATTCATGGTGTTATGAAGCCCGAGCTGAAGCAATATTAAGACGAACTATTTACAACGCAGCAAACAGCATAAAAATCGTGGGTGGATCAGTGAGCCTGGCATGGATATAGCTCCTCTGTTTAAAAGTGAATTCGAGAAATGCTTTTTAAAAAAAGCAAAGCAATTACCTCTCAGGAGAGGGGTACCAGAGACCCAGCACCAGAACCAGCATAAATGCAGTCCATCTTTACATCCGGCAGCGGGCCCTTATCGCTTGTCCCTTTGTAAAAACGTCAACGCAGCATCGTCATGAGCATGAGTACCCTACCAGCATGGCAGTACGGAGTTCCGTCCTCCTTGTGACCCACCACATCACAGGCGACCACTCGTCCAAAGTTGGCGAGCGTCTGGAGGTGGCCGTATGCAGCTGGCTGGGGACCGCGCGGTCGGCGCAGTGCGACGAAAGTGAAGAAACAGGCAAATAAAAACAGGGCCATGCATAAGTTCCAGATCTGCACGATGGTGTGAGGATGTCGTAGCAGTTTTACATCGGCAGTAAGTGCGAACCTGGGGAGTGTTCATGTTTACCGACGACCCTCTTAGTTTCCCGTCAATGGCGTTGTTATATATCTGGAATGAAAGCCCAAACATCCAGTCTGTGATCGTCGAGGATAGTGTTCAATAACACCTATAAATTATACTAAGTAGATGGGAATGACTCACGCAGGAAAGGCTTCGCGACCAAAAGTACGACACAGATCGGGTGAGTGAAAATTGTCTTCACTGGGTTTGTCGCCGTTCTAAGTCCTTTTATGCCGGTAGCGCATCTCCATTGTCTTTCATCTCGAATGTCATTTGCGATGAGCTCCGAGCAATGCAGCCCAAGTGTCAACGGTCCCTGGACAACTGCTATGTTGACGAAGAGCAGAATCCACACCTCGAGATTGACACCCGGCATAGCATACTCGACGTGACTAGACCACTCGGTGGGCAAGAACGACCACGTTTTTACAATCATCGGGATGACAAAATAAGAAGCCTTGAACTGCTCGTGTGAGATGCATGTGACGAGTACAGCCCATCCAGCGCATGCTGCGACGATCACCCAGAGAGAAATGACAACTTTCAGGATTTTAGGACGAGCATGTCATGCAGAGGGCTGTGTCTCTGATGGCTTCGCTGGACCTTCATCTGTGTCTAGGTCAGACACACAACGCATGCACCGCAAAGTAGCAGGGGTCAATTGCGTGTGGTGGACCAGTGTGGTGGTCAAGTCGAAAGGCGAGGAACTCCACGTCAATATTTTGACAGCCCGCATCCCTGACAATGCGATCATCGCCTGGAGGAGGAGTGCAACGCCCAAAATGAGGAGAGGTAACCCTGTAAATGCAATACTCAACCCATATGGGAATGTCGATTGTGGCGTACTAAATTGATTATCAATAACTATGACGAGTGAGGCCGAGCTGTAGGATATAATGAGGAGGACAGCCGAGATACCATTAAGCAGGGCACCATTAGGGTTATACCATCCATGAGCTGCGGTCAGAAGGCGTAGATTGGTGTTGAAATGAAGCCGAGACTCTGAGGCTAGCGCAGAGCGCAATGAGATGCTGTGTACGAGGCCCATGGACTCGGTGCACAATGTGACGATGAAGTTAATTGCCAGGGCCAATATCTCCCCCTGCAGGATTAGTACCTGACCACTACCATTCTCAGCATCCAAAATAACCAACTTGGTCATCGCTATTCCCATGACTCCGTGATTGGCTAAAATGACGATGCCTGCAACGATGCATGAGCAGCTGAAGATAATCGAGCATGCCACTCCGACAAGGGTATTTCTGCGACTGCGCAGGTCGTAGAAATCGGTTCTAGCATCAGTAGTGAACTTCGCATCAGATGTCATCGAGTCAAAGTCCTGGTCTGGGAGTGCGTCATATGGATGCGAACTTCCATCTGCAGGTTTGGAAGAAGCTGCCATTGGAGGCAGGGACAGGAAGGCCAGTCTAAAATGAAGAGAGGCTTGGACGAAATGAGAACTATGTAGGTAGTTAGAATAAAAATATGTATCGGTAAATGATAATGCTCACCTCGGTCTTCGGATTGAGAGACTGAGGAAAGTTTGTTCTAGAGATGCCAGAATAAGAGAAACCTGTTGAAACGAAGAACGAAAAGCGCATGTATAGAACACGTGTAGCAAAGAGTGATTGTATACGATACGTACGACGAATGCGTTTTGATACGATCGGCTCACAGATTAAATCTTATGGCCATAACTTCTGTTGCATCTGACTGCGTGATGGAAAAGCGGTCGTGCGACGTGGCATTATGGTGTATCCGGTGCACTGTTGATTTACATTGCATTGCAGAGGATACCATTAAACTGTATTGATTCAGCAATACACTACAGGAAGGGGGGAATACGGTAAACATACGAGATCCTCACTTCACGAGCACATCGCTCCTGTGCGATGTGTCAATGAGAGTCACCCGACGTCAACGTTGCACATACCTATTGACCATAGTTTGTCTGTATGCCATCTTTTTGTTGGTAATGGTTGTGCTGCCTCCATTAACAAACAACAATCTCTCGTACGATCTAATACTCTAGCAACAGTCATCATGCACAATAACGGATGAAAATATGTTACGTCATGGCCCAGGTACGAGTCTCGGAACCAACCCAACTTATCCCTGATTTGAGAGCGCAGGATCAGCTGAGGCACCGATGGATACGGCGTACGACTGCGGTGCGTTTGCATACAGACGGCGGTATGACTGTGACGTTGTTGTGCACACCCTTGTTAAGCCACAATGCAACCCATTTCGACCGGATGGAAACAAAAGTCTTCAGTTAGTAAATAGAACGAAGGCAAAAAGCACCTACCATATCTACGGCACTCGAAATCACACCGCCTGCACCGGCCATCAGCGTTGTTATCTCTCCTGTGAAACACTCAGCAGGAGTCTGCCGTTGCTAGTCCATCCCTGAGTGAATCTGCCTTTGTGAGTGAGGTCATTCCTAACGGCGTGAAGATTCGATCCTCTCCAAAAGAGGTGTATGTTTGTGCAGAGTAAGTTTCAGTGATGCCTGTGCAGCTGTGGTGAACATCTGTTCGTAAATTATGAATTTGCATTTAGCGCTTTTTCCAAGACTGCGTTACCTGGTCGACCATTGTTCCCGGAGTTCGAAAGCTGGCCTTGGGTGGCGCATCGGCAATACAAATACATCATCTTTCGGGCTGTCGTCTGGTCCATACGAGTAGTCATGGCTAGCTCACGCTCGATAGAATCTTGTGCTGGTGCGAAGGATTTGAACCAAGCTTACCCAGGAAGGTCAGATACATGAGAGAGGGTGTCCTTCATATTTGCTTTCTTGGATGCTCAGTTATCCATCAATTGCCATTCTCCCGGAAGGATATAAAGTGTGCCAATTAAATTCGGACAGAGCGGGATGAAGCGGCGTGACGTTTCTTCCATGTTCATAGTCATCCATCAAAATTCCAAAGAGCGCCCACGCGGAAAGCCTTGGACATAGACGCGATGTGGAATGATGTCTGGAGATTGCATACAAGAAACTTGAGTAGTTTTCACGTCTTCTGTTGTCTTGTCCCCGTCTTCCGTCATGTTTCCCCATGAACGAAATTCCGGTTCGCCGTACCTCGGGACAACAGCGACAGACAGTCCAGTGACGTTCCAAATATCGAGAGTCTCTTGGATAGAGTTGGAGAGCTCTGAGGTGATGACCTGGCAGACAGGATCGATAGCTGGGAAAGACGGGTGAATGCGAAGCCTAATGCTACACCCATCATGATGGTGTTGAGAATGGGGTAGTAGAATGATGGTCACTGAGTGACCAGCCTTGCGTTCCACGTGTGTATTGCTGCGCCCAGAGGCATTATGATGTAGAGATTTTCAGGTTCGTATAGCCAAGATAAGAATTGTGTCAGTTGATAGGGACCTTCTCGAAGTTCAGGGACAGTCTAGAAGGTACACACATAGCCACTGAATGATAAATTTACTATCTCCGAGGCTCCCTCTGCATGCAGAGATCAGGAGTCGGAGAGATGCTCCTCCGACAATCGAGACGCCTGCGTCATTGGAAGGTCAAATGATCCTTAGGTCCCAAGATAGTCACTGGCCTTGCTGGGCGTGATAGTACCTTGGATGAAGAATATTTCGGACTTTCAAAACTATGAGTGTACAACTACTGAAAACCTTGGGTATTCGCCGATATTCAACCGTTATGAGACTCATAAATTTATATAGTTGGAATAAACTCATGAAGCTGAGCAGACGCCCTGTCATTATGCTATTGGGACCCTGAGTATGGGACATTTTCAAAAGGCCGCCTGATGACAGCTTGGCCCGTTGCATCGCTTCAGTAGAAGGCCTATTAAAAGTTGTCAATCTATCCTGCGGCTTCAAGCAGGATCAGTGTGTATTATATGTTTTTGTGTTAAAGGGACCCGTAATTACGCCAATGATGACATTTCTGGTTTGGGTAGTTTATGACATACTCTCATCCTGCCTCGGCTGTGAACTATATAGTCACGATCATCTTGAGAGGCGCTCGGTTGAGTTGCTTGCTCCACTCCTTACATATCTTCACCTCTTCACCATTGCCGTGCGACTGCCTTGTGTCCTTGTTGTACCTTTGTCGCTTTGGCCTCTCATTTTTGCCTCTAATATTAACCTGGACCTTTCGCCATGCCTCTCAATTATCTTCACAAGTATGAGACCTTTTCTGTCGTGTCCTTACTTCTTTGCTCATACAAAATTACAGAATGATGGATGTGCCTCGAGCAGCTTCAAACTGCGAGCCTGCTGACCCATCCAATACCCTTACAGACCGCCTAAACACGCTTCTCAACTCTTCCGGTTCAGGATACGTGTTGAGCCTCTGTCCAAGCACCCAATATCTCTTACAGGCCCCCATTCTTTTCCACTCACCCAATCAAGAGATTAGCACTCTCGGTCATCCCACTGATGACACCAGAGCTGTCTTAGTAGTCAATGGCCCCGTGGCGAATGGTACTGGCCAGACAACGGCCATAGATGGCACTTGCGCTAATTGTGACGGCGTCATCTTACGAAACGTCCAGGTAAAATCATCCACCCTTCATTCAAGTCATTTTCCCTCGTGCTAATTGTTATCGAACAGATCAATGGCACGCGGGCTGGCGGGCCCCCAATCGCCGGAGGCGCAAATATTGAAATGGGTGGTCCAAACTCGGGCCAGCTTATCGAATACGTGCATTCTTGGGACCCTAGGGGCTGGTCATGTCTCCATGTGGCTGAGGGATCTTTGAATTGCAACAATGCTACCGTCCAGAACAATGATATTGGTCCTTCAGGATCCGATCTTTTCCAGCAGTGGGCCGACGGAATCAGTGTGGCGTGCTCAAACAGCCTTGTTCGTAACAACATGATCAATAATCCGACGGACGGAGGCATCGTACTGTTTGGCTCTCCCGGGACTCTGGTTGAAAACAACACGATCTGGGTCGAGAATGTAAGTGTACATCTTTCATACCTTTTTGTTCGTTCCTCATGGCAATACAGAATACACTGCTCGGAGGAATAAACATGGTTGACGTCTCGCCCTATAGTGGTGATTATAAGGGGGTTGTGGTCACCAACAATACCATCATGGGTGGGTTCGCCACTGACCCTGACACGGGGTCGGCCATCAAGGGTACAAATAACCAAGATGTCATCATCAAGTACGCGCAACCACCTTTTCCTTCTCATGTCTCATGAACGTGCTGACAAGAATAATTCAGAATCGGAATTGCAATTGGTCCCCGAACCTGGTTCGGGAATCAGTATCTCAACAACGTCAGCACTGGCGGGACAGTACTTAACAACCAACTCACTGGCGCATTCAGCTATGGCGTTGCCATATCGTCTGCAACCAATTTTACGGTAGAAAATAATGTCCTCATCGGAAACACTTCTTTTATTGGGGCACGGGGTCCCAACTGCACCACTGGTGACCCAACACCTTCTCCTGCACCCTTTGTTATGGATATCAACAACACCGCGCAGAGCACGACCCAATTAAACTTCCAGACTAACACCGATGGAGACTCGTTAACCTGTGTTTTCCCCCCTGATGGTGGAGACTATTGGCCATTCGGTGGAAATCCATCGACCAGTAGTCCTTCCGAACCCTCGCCGTCGCCGTCCACGAGTAGTCACTCTTCAACCGGTAAAATAGTCGGTATCGTGATAGGCGTCATCGGTGGCATCCTCTTTGTGGCCTTAGCTGCATGGTTTATCCGTAAATGGGCCCTCAAGCGTGTAGAGGATCGCTCTCACTTCAAAGATACGCGGAACGTTCAAAAGGGTTATATTCGAAGCAAGGAACAATTCTGAGCCTCCCATACATACTTTGCTGCTTCTACCCACGCTCTCTTCACCTGTTCTCTTCATTTTAACGTGGTACTTTTTCATAACCATTCTTCTGGCGATCGATAGATTGCCGGGCGTTTCTGTTCCTTACCTGGATCATCAGGACGTTGTATTGTTTATAGCGTATATCACACATATATTGCCAGTGACTTTGAATTCTGACAGTACATCCCCCTACCCTTACATGCTACCTACCCCTTAGGCCTTAGACCTTAGAGTTTTACTAAGACTTTGATGATGTTATGCAATGCGAATGCTCGAGGATTCAGATGACTAAGCAAGTTGCTGAAATGGTGGCGCGGGTGATTCCAATGCCATTACCCGCAACTCTACACGATCAAGTCGTTCGACACAAGTTCAGCCGCAAGTTCGTTCCTTCCTCGACTTCACGCAATCATGACCACGGAGAGAGGGTAAATACAAGCTTCATTCATCTCATCATTGAGCTGACAATCGTCCTAGATTTCTTGGGGTCACACCGCCAATCTCGACGGCCGAATCGACTGAGAGGGAAAAGGAGGTCACAGCGACCTTGATGGAGGAGCTGAGAAGACAGAATACTTTTGAGAGTATGGAGGAGGCCCGGCTCAGGTAGGATCAATACTTTTTCACTTTCATTGAACGTCGATGCGCGGACAAAAACCGGCTCGTCGAGAACCTCGTGTGGGCTGCGCTATCGTTGAAGATCATTGGATACGCATTTCATGGTTCTTGGATTGTTCTCTGTGTCTAGCCTTTTCAAGTGTATCCTTTGGAGAGGCAGGCGATGCTAAGGTCGCTTTCGATTTTCGCAGGGAAACGGTGCTCGGGCGTGTAGCTGCCGCCGTCAAAAAATTTGTGTATGAGGTGTCACTGTCTCGCGGACTTTCGGAAGCAGCGGCGAACGCTGCTGGGGGGAAAATATTTACCTTTGGTTCATACCGTCTCGGCGTTCATGGACCTGGGTCCGATATTGATACTCTTTGCGTTGTTCCTAAACATGTATCTCGCGAAGACTTTTTCCAAACCTTCGAGCCGATGCTTAGAGAACTAGAGGATGCGACGGAGGTATCGGTGAGTTTGATCCAATAGTACTGGCTTCTGCAACATAGACTGATGATGATGATGACGATGATGATGATTAGGGTGTGCCGGAAGCGTACGTCCCAATTATCAAGACCAAAATTTCAGGAATACCATTAGATTTCCTGATGGCTCGTCTGGCGTTATCGTCTATACCGGATGATTTGTCATTAAAGGATGATAACCTCTTGCGAAATCTAGACGAGCGGTGTGTGCGAAGTCTCGGAGGTAGGTACTGCATTTGGTATTGTTCACCGATATTCATATGCGCGTAGGTTCGCGGGTGAATGATGAAATTCTGCGTCTGGTTCCCCATGTTGAGGTATATCGAGATTCACTTCGATGCATCAAGCTCTGGGCCCAACGTGAGTTACTCTGCTGGATGACTTTGGATAAGGGGCTTCGCTGATGTACCGCGTTCAGGGAGGGCCATCTATTCGAATGTGAACGGGTTCTTGGGTGGTGTCGCATGGGCAATCCTTGTTGCTCGAATATGTCAATTATATCCCAATGCTACCGCAGGGGCAATCGTTAGCCGATTTTTTATCATCATGTACCAATGGTGCGCCTGCTTATGGAAGTTCCTTGTGTGCGTGTATGCTATTGATATCCAGGTCATGGCCCCAACCGGTGCTGCTGAAACAAATAGAAGAAGGTCCATTACAAGTTCGCGTTTGGAATCCAAAAGTATGCTTTATTCTTCAAGCAAATCAGGCACTTTGTTCATCTACTTTCCATAGCTTTATCCTGCAGATCGATCACATAGGATGCCTATCATCACTCCCGCATATCCTGCCATGTGCTCAACTCACAATGTAACAGCATCCACACAGATGATTGTCACCGAAGAGTTCAAGAAAGGTGAGTGTACTCCGTGTAATTCTGTCTTTTGTGGTATTCTCAAGGTCGTATAGGGGCGGACATTGTGGACAAGGTCATCGTTGGGACAGCAAGTTGGTCAGAACTTTTCCAGAAACACGACTTCTTCCACAAGTATCGATATTACCTTCAAGTTATCGCATCAACTGCTACTGCTGACACACAGATAAAATGGTAAGAGTTCCTTTCGTTGTACGTCCGGCAAGTCTGCAAGTCACGTCTAGGGCAGGAACTGTCGAGTCTCGAATACGGCAACTGGTCATGAAGCTTGAATACGTCGATTCACTGATTCTCGCGCATCCGTTTATCAAAGGCTTTGATCAAGTCTCACATTGCATTACGGAAGAGGAAGTCAGACAGGTTGCACAGGGACAGATCTCAGACGTCATTGCCAAGCGAACAAAAGCTGACATTGAAGGCCTTGATGGTGCGAGTACAGTGCACTCGACGACCTTCTACATTGGACTTCTTATCGAACCCAAGCCTCGTGCGTCCTCAGTTCCTACATAGTTTCCCTGCGGGATGTCTGCAGCTCATCAAATTATCTGTTTTCAAGTTGGCGCTGTGGGCCCGCGGAGGCTCGATATATCATATCCAACCACCGAATTTACCAAGCTCGTCAAGATGTGGGAGAAGTACGACGAGGATACGATGGGTATTGTGGTGCGGAACATCAAAAGGTCGTGCAATTTGATGCGGCAAGTCATCCCTTCCGATCTCACTCATTTCACTAGTTCTGCTCTTCCCGACTACGTATTTGATGAAGGCGAGCGACAACCAAAACAGGCGCTGAAACGCCCGAAAACAGGCAAAGTGGGTTGTTTGGGTAGTTTCCTTGAGCATGACTGACCTGCATTACGCTGTATGTGAAGGGATCGGGCAAGTCCAGCAATACCTCACCCGACATGCCCAACAAGAAGAGACGGTTGGTGAACACTCTTTCACACGTTTTTACCATTGATCTCGCGCGGCTGCGTGCTCAGCAGATCTGAGACGACACAAGATAGCGAGAATGGTATTCCAGGCTTGTCATTCTCAAGTACAACGCTACATGGCGAAACCAATGGCCTATATGCTCCTATCAACAGGGCTGTCAACGAAATCAAGACACCTCAGCTTCCCCTTGGTGAAAACGCTGCCGTCGCCACGGGAGCACAATAGATAAAAGGTCTCCTCACAGCGGTGCTGGTCCCTTGAACAATTTCTCCAAGCTCTAGCTCTGCTCCAGCTTGCTCGTTTTGGGGACCATAGACCAGCTGTCATGACACAACAGCCCAGTTTTCATTGGCATGGCCATCCTGCAGGTGTTTGGTTTATTTATCCATTTTTCCACAGGGACCGAAGCACATGACGAGATACATTGGGCAAACGTTCAGACCTCAACAGCGCAGTACAGTGGGATGAGTGCTACACTTATGTCCGTTGGCTCTTATTGTCGCATTTCCACCCCTAGCGTCCGCGCTATTTTTCACTTTAATCACACTTCGTCTTGGCACTCAAGTTTGGCAGCGTTGATATTTTTTCTTCGTATTTCAGCATTTTAAAATCCAGAGACACAATTTTGTATCGTAGTTTACGTATGAACTATAAATTTTCTTCGATGTTAAATGTGAGATGTGAATAAATACGTGAAATAAACGTGCATGTCAGAACTGTCGTGAGATGAGAAGCATACATCAAGTTCATAAATAAGGTCCTGGGATCAACGATTGTGTGTCAGAGAATTTCCTGACGAGCTACCAATTGCATTCGTAAGTGTTCGCGAGCTCCGGCGTCGGCTAGGATTCAAACACGGAAGATCACGTTCTATTCGCGGTGAATCTGGATCACGGATGCCCATCACGAGTTTTGATCCTAGTGCATCAAAGTTGAGACCAGCGCCTATCTTGAAATCATCTGATTTCCATATGCGCTGGTAGATGTAGGATTCGGACTGAGAGACGGCGGAGGAGGCGGGGGACTGCGATACGAAGGGTGTACGGAGCCAGAAGCGGAGGCGATGGGATGCGCCGGTGGGTGTTGAAGTTACGGGTACGGCACTGAAAAAGTTTGGTGAGGTTGTGAATGGACGTTTTGTGGAAGGGGGACGTACTAAATCATGAATGTGACGACTTGTGGTTCACACTCTAGTCTCATGTAGTAATCTTCGAAGAGTGTTCGTCCGGCGCCTCCGGCTTCGTATTCCAAGGAGAGACTGTATAGGCCGACTTCTACGAGCTTCCATCTAGATAATTTATATTTAATCAAGGTCTTATGTTATGGAGAACGACAGACCTTATTATGAAGCTAACGTGTGCACGACCTACCATGCCCTGATATATCAGCATGTCTTGTGTTGCATTTCGCAGTACAGCAAATGTGGCGTCTCCGACGGATCGAAAATCGGGGTCTCTCCCGACCCAAAGATCGTTATCGCTAAATATCCGATGGTCGATCCCTGCAGTCTGGAGCCAAACGCGCAGGTTGTACAGACAATCAGCTGGTAAGCACGTTCGCGGAGGAAAGACGCTGGTAGGTGGGTGAGTCTTCTTATTGAGCTTGGCATGATGTAACTTACAAAACAGAGAAGTCCAGCCGCCGGGGGTCTATTGATAGTCTCAGGGAGACTGGAGTACAGAGCGCTCTTTCAACATGACCTGCTTTCATTGAAAGAGACAGGGTATAGTGATTTGGTTGATCTGCTTCAGGTTCAACGCTGTTCATTTCAGGTAAATTATGACGACGGGGAGTATGACAGAACGACGTACAACACGGAGAATTGCAGGGGAGCACACCCAACTTGTAAGTTGTAGGTATATACCACCGTCTCTTGTGTGTCCATCTGCAAAAACGATTCTGAGAGACTGAGGGTTCTATTAGCAGTCACAAAATCACAAAGGATATATACGTACGCACTTTGTAGTAGTCGATCTTGCCAGTGCGAGAGGCGGTCCCCGATATCTACTATTCATGATCGACACCGCATAGATAAACGACCCCACAAAGGATAAGCAACGGAGCAGATCAATCAGCGTCAAAAGAAGCCATTCGGGGGCACAGAGTTACACTTTGCTTCCCACAGGGGGTTCGTAAACTGGGAGGAAAGGCTCTTCATCTTCCTCCCTGACAATAGTGCCAATGCTATCCTGTCGGATCACCGACCAGAGATTCGAATGGAGATTTGCGGACATAGTGCTTGTGATGCAATAGTAATAGGTCCGTAAGAATGGAAGAAGTGGGTTAGATTCAGAATGAGCGGCCTTTGACGGCGACTAGGACAAGGACACAATGTGTTCCAGCAAGTCACATTCTACAAGAGGATCAGCTGTGCACAGCCTGATGCGTTATATTTGGTTCAGGTTGCACCTGATGGCAGGATGACGGTCCGTCAGGATGATATGATGGTCAACTGTGAGTACTTGGAAGCTTTCTCAGAAAGGAAAGTTATAATTTTGATGCTTGTTCGACGCTGTCCATGGCGCTCTATACAGCTGCACCAGCTCTGGCGTCTACGAGAAATCCATACTCGCGAAGCAATCCACGACAAGCGGTGGCCCGGCTGGCAAGTAATTATAGGTATTGAAGTACATGCTCAGATCAAGTCCCGCCGCAAGTTGTTCTCAGGTGCGTCTCTCCCATCCAACAACTGCGTTCTCACATCATTTAACATGCACAGAATCATTCACATCTCGTCCGGGTGAGACACCCAATACCACTGTGTCCGTATTCGATTCTGCATTCCCTGGAACACTACCGGTTGGCCTACCCTCATTCGTTCTCCCGGCATGCAAGCTGACCTCACGTTTCAGATATTCAACCCAAAATGCGTGGAATTAGCGGTCAGAACGGCGTTCGCACTAAACTCCAAAGTTCATCACCATTCGGCGTTCGACAGGAAACACTACTTTTACTCTGACCTCCCGGCAGGGTATCAAATAACTCAGCGTTACTGTAAGCTTAACTCACTATCTCGTAGAGTATGAACACCGACAACTTATTCTTCCACAAGCTCCGCTTGCCTCGGATGGCTATATAAGGCTCTCCAAAGGCGATGTTTCAGTGGGAATCACGCAGATTCAACTTGAACAGGTAAGACAGATGGTGTTTTGTGTATGAGCCGATGCCGAAATGTACACAGGATACGGCAAAATCCATATTTGATGCGCTTCGACGTACATCACTTATTGACCTCAATCGAGCTGGCTCAGGTTTAATGGAGATAGTTTCAGAGCCTGATATGCGGTGAATTGCTTTGATCTACATCATTCTCTTGTGGTAACTTAGTCCACTGATATAGATCCCCCGAAGAGGCCGCAGATTATGTTCGGACATTGCAGGCCGTCCTTCGCTGTGTCGGCTCCAGTGATGGCAACATGGAGCAAGTGGGGAATTTGTCTCCTTTAAATGTGATTCACTCTTAATTCATTGCAGGGATCCTTCCGCTGTGATGTGAATGTATCTGTAAACAAACACGGACAGCCGCATGGCACTCGTTGCGAGATCAAAAATCTCAACAGCGTGAAGTTCATGATGATGGCGATCAGTTAGTAAACTATCTGCGCAGCCATTCCAAATTGCTGCTAATGTTCGAACAGCTTCAGAGGTCTTTCGTCATATCGAGCTACTCGAAGATGGCCGCTCTGTGCCGCAGGACACCAGAGGATTTGATGAAAATAAGGCCGAAACTTTCAAGCTCAGAAGCAAGGCGGATTCCCCTGATTACAGATACATGCCGGACCCGAATATTCCTCCATTGCTGTTATCCGAGGTAACAGCCTACTTGTAATGATCTCATGTCACCTGAAACACCGTATAGGAGTACATTGAGACAATCCGCGAGACTATGCCGGACCTCCCTGATGCAACCCGTGCCCGCTTGCTGAATCTTGGGCTATCCGAGCGTGATACAGATGTACTCATGGCTGTCGACTCGGGTCGCGAGGTTGGATTTGATGGGGAACTTGGAAAGGGCGCTGTGACTTACTTTGACTCCCTCGCACAACAGAGGGACCCGAGAGTCGTTGTCAACTGGTTTGTTTGGTTTTCTCCTGGTTGTAGGAGTTTTATGCATATACATTTACACCCAGGATGACGCATGAGCTCATTGGGCAGTTGACTGCTCGGAAAGAGACCTTCTGCGATAATCCCGTATCTGTCGAGCAACTAGGCGAACTCATCGACCTGGTGCAGGATAGCAAAATTACTGGTAAGTAGGCTCTTTTCGTCCAACGTCACATTCATCAATAATCACTACCAGGGACTTCGGGGAAATCGATATTGAAATATATCATTGCCAATCGTTCTTCGTCAGCTCCCTCTGTGCTCGCACGGGAGCTTTCTCTTGAGGCTGTATCAGAAGATGATAACGTCTCCACTCGAGCATGGTGTACCGAAGCCATTGAAGCGCTTCCTGAAGAGGCGGAAGCAGTGCGCCAAGGTAATCCTCGAGTTCTCAACAAGCTGGTGGGTAAAGTGATGCAGCTCAGCCGTGGACGTGCCGATGCACAAAATGCACGTGTTGTGCTAGAAGATGTTTTACGAAGATAGCTTCTTTATGATACCAAACTTCTTGAGTGATTCTTCGCTCAGCAAAAGTTCAGGTTACCGTTCAAGGGGTTTATCCGGTTCTAGAAGCAGCCAACTAGGGCACTATTTAGCTTCTTTTCTTGAATCAGCATCAGTACAAAGAGTCATAGCCAAGTATTAGTTTGGCTGATATGATCGATGTCATGATGGATCCGTGAACCACGTGTCACATAGCCTGTCAAGAGAGTCACGTGACGTGTGATCATCATAAGCGCGGCGCGGTGGAGGTACACTCAGTTTGTCCCGTTAACCTTCAGAGGTGGCTTGACGCCGCTTTTCTCATTAATATCTGTGCGGTCAGTTACATTGTAAACTGCAGGGCAACCAGAGTCATGGGTAAGTCCTTTGCTCGCAATCAAATGGCTACTTCAAACTTGACAGCGTCTTGCAGACACCACCGTGGCAAAGCAGCTCGTAGACAAGATTTATGAGAAGAGAAAGGCAGCCGCTCTCGAATTAGAGAAGTAATTATTCTCGCTTGCAGTTGATATTAATGTGTTGAGCGTTCTCAGGCAAATTCGGGAATGCCATCAACAAAGTGACCAACGTCGTATAACCCAAATCATCGAACAGCTAGTGGATATGTTCAGCAATGCGTCAAATCCCCTTCACATCAGAAACGGAGGACTCATTGGCCTAGCCGGTACAGCTATTGCTCTCGGCGTGGACGTTGCGCCGTACATGGAGAAATTTATCGAACCCGTGCTGGCATGCTTTACGGATCCAGAAAACAGAATACGATATTTCTCCGCCGAATGTTTGTACAACATCGCCAAGGTGTCCAAGGGCGAGGTTCTTGTTTACTTCAATCCTATATTCGACGCCCTCAGTAAAGTGCGATAGCTCCTCGTCAAGTTTTGCATTTCGACTGAGCCGAACTTCTCAGCTAGCCGCTGATTCAGAGCTGTCGGTCAAGAATGGGGCGGAGCTGCTTGATCGGCTTCTGAAGGATATCGTGGCAGAGACAGCTTCGGTATATATTCCGCAGTATCCAGAAACGGAGAGGATTCGCGACTTGTTCGATTCTCAGGAGCAGAGTATACTTGTTGCTTACCCTGATTATCGATCCCTAGGAGAAAACGTCCCTGTGCAGAAGAAGGCATTCTCCCTTGCGCGCTTCATACCACTTCTGCAAGACAGGATATATGTTCTTAGTCCATTCACAAGGAGCTACCTGGTATCATGGATAACGGTACTCGACTCGGTCCCGGAGCTCGAACTTATAACGTACCTCCCAGAGTTCCTCGACGGCCTCCTGTGAGTTGGAAGGTTTGTGGCTCAAGTTTCTTGCTGATGCACCTATCTAGGAAGTACTTATCAGACCCCACTGAGGATGTGCGCGTAGCCACAGAAAACATCCTTGCCGATTTCCTACGTGAAATAAAAGATGTCAGTATGGTTCGTCAACGCAAAGAAGAACACGCTGAGTCTTCCGATCTACGGCGCTCAGACGAGAAGCTTCCTGACATCACAATGTCTCATTCTGAACGCGCACTTTTCATCCCTGAGAGTGACTTTGGTCACGATCATGATGGAGAGTACAGTTTGAAGGATGAGCACAGATCAGAAGACTATCGCGGCACTGGAGGTAGGAATTGTTTAAATACGTCCATTGAAGTTATTCACTGCTCGTGCAGCCTTGGTTCCTGGGCAGGGTGTGCGGATAGATTATGCAGCCATAATAGAAATTCTCATACAACAACTTGACAACCAACGTGAACTGTTTCCATCCAAGCTAACACTGCATCATACTTATCTTGCGTGCCCAGATGATGAAATTCAACAATCTACAGCGCTTCGCTGGTTTGCCGAGTTCTTGACCTTTGTGCCCGATGTTATGGTGCCTTTCACGCCTCGCCTTATTCCTGCCATACTCCCGAATCTAGCACATCATGTCCCGATGATCCAGTCGGCTGCAATCCGGACCAACAAGCTACTTTCGAACGTCATCCAAAACCTACCCGGACCAGTGGAGGGCCTATCTCGACAGAACACACTAGAGAAGTTAACCGCGCCAGCAAGCTCACCAACCCCAGTTCCCCAACCTTCACGACAAATCAACGTACAGCCACCGTCCAGAGATGCCTCTTCTCCCGAGTCAATGGGCGATAATCAGCCACCGTCTTCGTCCGATAAGACCACCATGATCCAGCGTCCTCGCTCAGGGACGATGCAAACTACCATCACGGAATCTTCGAGCAGGCCTCAATCACGCATGTCATCAGATAGTGCAGTGGGTGCTCCACCACCTCCGCCACCTCCAGCTCCAACGCCTCCTTCACCCGTGCAGGAGGAAGTGGACCAGTTTAATTATCAGGCGACGGTTAATGAGCTGACGATACAATTTTTGAGCGAGCATGAACAGACTAGGGTTGCTGCACTGAAGTGGCTTATAATGCTGCACCAGAAAGCACCGAAGAAGGTGTGCTTGAATCCTTCTGGAGGATGTACAAACTGAGGACATTGTCAGATTCTTGCGATGGATGATGGTACTTTCCCGGCGTTGCTGAAGACGTTGTCGGATTCGTCCGAAGAGGTACTCAAATGTGCATTGACTTGCATCGCGTGACTCATATTTTTGTTAGGTTATCAAGCATGATCTGCAGCTCCTCGCGCAAATATCGTCATCCTCAGAAGAGAGCTACTTCAAGGTTTTCATGATGAACCTTCTCGAACTCTTCAGTACAGATAGAAAGCTCCTTGAGGCCCGCGGCAGTCTCATCATTCGCCAGTTGTGTCTCAATCTGAATACGGAGAGGATATATAAGACGTTTGCAGAAATTTTGGAGAAAGAAGAGGTTGCTCGTTTTTTGTGGTTCTCAATGCAATGTCAGCTGACTGCTATTATACAGGATCTGGAGTTTGCAAGCGAGATCGTGCAGAAGTTGAATATGATCCTGATCACTTCGCCTGAACTGGCGGAGTTCCGAAAACGGTTAAAGAGCCTTGAGACAAGGGTTGGTTGGTCACATTCTCGTTTGATTTCTTGGCTGATGACATGTGCAGCAAGATGGCCAGGCGCTGTTTACCACGCTTTACAGGTCATGGTGTCATAATGCAGTTGCGGTGTTTTCATTGTGCCTGCTTGCGCAGGCTTACGAGCATGCATCAAATTTGCTATCTATCTTGTGATTTTGTCTCACATGGCGTGTTTGATCGTTACTAACAAATGTTATGCCAGTGCTGATTTGGAGATCACCGTTCCACTGCTAATTCAAGTCGACAAATTAGTGCAGCTGATCGAATCTCCCGTGTTCACTTGTGAGTATCTACCAATGAGATGAATCAGAGGTTGATGATATTCTGGAAGACCTACGCCTTCAACTCCTCGAGCCTGAGCGTTACCCCTACTTGTTCAAATGTCTATATGGGTTGCTCATGCTGCTCCCCCAATCCACTGCTTTCGTTTCACTCCGTAACCGTCTCAACGCAGTCAACTCTGCTGGCTTCCTCCATATTGCCCCAAAAGCGTTAGTTTATCCACTCTCATTTCATCATGCGTTAATGATAACAAATCACAGGACACCTAACCCCATCGCCTCACGCTCCAAGCTCGGCCGCGATGAGATAAAATGGCAAGAACTCCTCAATCATTTCCGCGCACTACAAAGCAAGCACGAGAAAGCGCGACGTCAGGATCTTGGGAATGCTTCATCCCAGGATGATATCACCATTACACCGCTCTCGCCACCCGCATCCTCCAAACCCCCGATGCGGCGGCGAGTGACGGGTGACCTCCCTGTGCCACCGATTATCCCGGCGAAGCCTGCACTGAGCCCGCTCAATCCAAAGGCAAGGCAGAATGGGCTACTGGCGAGTACGTTGCAGGGTGCGACGACACCGGGAGTAATGCAACAGAGGCCGAGGCGGACTCTGGGCTTACCTGGAGTAGGACCCAGGAAGGGGTGATTAGGTTTGGTTTTTGATTGGTTTGGTTTGCAGCGGACATACAGTACATACTTTCATGCACATGATACTCTAATTGTGGATAACGGATAACACGATGAATCAATGATGGGCAGTGGTAATGGGCATCGGTCATACGATGCAAGGTAAGTGGCAAGAGATCGAGATATCTACATCCGAGACTTTGCTGGGGCGACGAGGTTTGAACGGATGGTTTTCAGGTCTTCGTCTGTTAGCTCGGTATAGGTCTTGACATACGTCTCTACGCCACCATACTTCTCCTCCAAGAGATTGAAGAAGGCTCGCATGGTCTCGTATCTAAGGAAAGGCATCAAGGATCAGTGTTGGAGGATTTGAGTTTCGCATACCGAGATGTCAGCATTCGCATTGCAGCTTCAGAGTTGGCAGCAAACAAAGGCTCTTTCATGAGTCTTCCTAGGACCTTTGCGCGATCTGGTTCGCGTCCTACTCGTGTAAGGGAGTAATCTTGTGAAATAAAGTGATTGTCCACGCCTGCTAGCTGGAAGGAATGAGATTATGGTGCTGAAAGGAATTAACAGCGGCGATTTACCTTGAGAAGGATGGCAGCGATGATTCCTGTCCGATCTTTCCCAGCTAACAGAAATTGAGAAACTACCGAGATGAAAAGAAGTATAAACAAACCCGTGCAATGAAACATGAAAGGAGAATTTGGTTTGTCCCGAACATGGCGCAGAATGGTACCAAATGCAGGCCCGCCGTGTTCCAGTATTTGGGAGTAAAGGATCATGAAAGTCTGCAGGAGCTCAGTTAAATGATAAAATGTTTGATCGAGTCGCATACCTCTGTTGTCCCGATTGCGTAGAGCTCAAACCTCCTTCAGGAAGGTCAGTGATAAATGGGGCGGCACGGTGGCAGCACGTACGCACTTGGCGAGCTTTTCTGGACTGTAATCCTCGCTCTTGAATACGGGCGTATGGATTACCTCTACACCCTCGATGGTAGGTATCGGAGAGCTATACTTCTTCATCTCCGGATCTGATCGTAGATCAAAGACGGTCAAAATTCCGAGTGTGACCATTTTCCGTGCACCTTGCATCAGAGTGAGTTTTCGTATATTGAGAAGACTTGAAGAATAAACCTTCTTCGGTGATGCCGGAGAGCTCTGCTGAACGATAGGCATAGCCGGGCTTTGTAATTACGTCTGGAGTTGCAGTTGGATATGAACCTAGATCGCGAACGTTGCACACGCCTGGGATCTGAACAAAAGGAGGTCTGGAAAGCACATCTGCCACATATGCAGGATCGAGAGGCTCTAGTCCGGAATCCGTGGCGGTCATCAGTGACAGGAATATTTGAAGCGATCGTTTGAAGGAGTCAGGACAAAAAGAGTCTTCGCAAATGCATCCGTCAAAATGCTAATTTTGCATCATACCAGCTCATATAAAGCTCATACTCCCAATTTTCCAGCACAACAACACTGCTGGTAGACTAAGTTAGGATATAGACTGACATAGAGCACTGAATTTTGCATTCCTCGTTCTGAGCTTTGAAGGGGCTGAAGCCTTGGAACGAAGAAATATTATAAGACTAAATTTAGCTGAGTCATTCGTCAGTAAGTGTGACTTGCATCACGTGTTAGTGTCACAGATGTGACATTTCATTGACACGCTTGAGGGCAGGCAGACTCGTGTTCTAACGCGTCGCGATCAAAGTAATTGTAATCACCAACTTTCGATCTCGAATTGCAATTTTCTTTCTTCAATTCAGTAACATGGATATCGACGAGCCATCTTCTCCACCAGCGCCCAGGTCGTCGTTGCCACCAAGCAGCGCTCCCTTGGCCACCATGTCCTCTTCTAATGGGACACCCAGATCCGCAGGCAGGAGACCAACATCTGATGCACTTGCATTTAACGACGACGAAGCTCAGGAGGCGGAGGAAGACGGCGCTACAACGAGACGGAGAAGGCGACCCAGAAATCAGCAAAATGGTGATGTCCCACTCGTAAGAGATGCTGTCGGCGAGAGCGTGTCTGAGAGCTTTGAAACTTTCTTAAAGACGTAGGTTACATCAATATATATTTTGTATTTTCTGATTATTTTCTGCAGGTTTACCGAAGAAATCGCATTGGCCTCAACGCCCGCATCCGATGGCGACCTTCCAGAGGTCATCGAGGGCGAATTGATCTACATCCAGCAAATCCACACTATGCGTGAATACGAGATAACCACCCTCTATGTTGATTTTACACATCTCCTACAAAAAGACGACGTCCTTGCAGACGCGATCCAGAAGCAGTACTACCGTTTCCTTCCCTACCTCCGTCGCGCTCTGCACAATCTTGTCGCAGAGTATGAGCCCGAGTACCTCAAGATCAATCCTACAGCCGCTACCACCGATTCTGCAAACCTCCAATCACGAGAATTCAATATCGCGTTTTACCATCTACCCCTAGTATCCGGTATCCGTGATCTAAGAACTGATAAGATAGGCACCTTAATGAGCATCAGCGGCACTGTCACTCGCACTAGCGAAGTGAGACCTGAACTCCTTTACGGTAGCTTCATCTGTGAAGTCTGCGGTGGTCTCGTCAACGAGATAGAGCAGCAATTTAAATATACCGAGGTAATGTTACGTCCTTCAGAGATACATCGATGTCTGCGCTTATGTACGTTTAGCCAAGTCTCTGTCCTAATCCTACATGCGGAAACCGCGTTGCATGGCAGCTTCAAATCGATACTTCCAAATTTACGGATTGGCAGAAGGTGCGTATACAGGAGAATCCATCCGAGATACCCACCGGTTCCATGCCTCGATCTCTGGACGTCATCCTTCGTTCTGAACTTGTCGAACGTGCCAAGGCAGGAGATAAATGTGTTTTCACTGGAACCTTTATTGTTGTCCCGGATGTCAGTCAGCTCGGACTGCCAGGTGGAAACAAAGCGGAGCTAATGCGTGAGGCGAGTAAGAGTGGGGCAAACGCGTCAACAGGTGGTGTAGGTGGAAGTGGTGTAACGGGGCTCAAGAGTCTCGGTGTGCGGGACTTGCAGTATAAGACTGCATTCCTAGCATGCATGGTGCATGACGCTGATGGCAGGGTATGTATGTGTGCTTGTGATCACGTTAAAGAATTTTAATTTCTCCTTTAGGGTGGCACTAATGTTCGTGGGGAAGAGGAGGAGGGTGAAGAGGATGGTCAGGCATTCCTCCGCTCGTTTACTGAGCCTGAGTTTGATGAGCTCAAGAGCATGATTGACTCGGATCACATATACTCTCGGCTGGTGGAGAGCATAGCGCCCACCGTATACGGCCATGAAATTGTCAAAAAAGGACTCCTTCTGCAGCTTATGGGTGGTGTCCACAAGCAAACAGCCGAGGGCATGCACCTCCGTGGGGACATTAACATTTGCATTGTCGGCGATCCTTCCACGTCAAAATCACAATTCTTGAAGTGCGTTTCAATTGATGATAAAAGTACACCAAACCAACTGCTGATGCACTAACAGATACATTTGCTCTTTTCTCCCGCGAGCAGTCTATACATCCGGCAAAGCCTCGTCAGCAGCAGGTCTGACAGCTGCCGTCGTCAAAGACGAAGAGACTGGCGACTTTACGATCGAAGCTGGTGCGCTCATGCTTGCGGACAACGGCATTTGCGCCATCGATGAATTCGACAAGATGGACATTTCCGACCAAGTCGCTATTCACGAGGCGATGGAACAACAGACAATCTCCATTGCGAAGGCAGGCATCCATGCGACCCTCAACGCTCGCACGAGTATCCTCGCTGCAGCTAATCCCATCGGTGGACGCTACGATCGCAAGCGGACGCTAAGAGCCAACGTTGCTATGAGCGCCCCGATTATGAGCAGGTTCGATCTGTTCTTTGTTGTACTCGATGAATGCGATGAGAAGACGGACTTGAACATCGCTAAGCATATTGTAAATGTGCATCGGTTCCAGGATGAAGCTATTAACCCGGAATTCAGTACGGAGGCTCTGCAGCGGTACATCCGGTATGCCAGGACATTCAACCCCAAGGTAGGATACAATCTGATGTCCTGTGGATAATACTGATTTTTGTGCAGCTAACTCCAGAGGCCGCCGATATCCTCGTAGAGAAGTACCGCATCCTCCGACAGGATGACGCGACAGGAGCAGGGCGTCATTCCTACAGGATCACCGTTCGTCAACTTGAATCGATGATTCGCTTGAGCGAAGCCATCGCCCGTGCTAACTGCACAGCAGAAATCACGCCAGTCTTCGTGCGAGAAGCATACACTCTTCTGCGCCAGAGTATTATCCACGTCGAACAAGACGATATTGATTTCGACGAGGAAGAATTAGAGGGCGAGCGCGAGGCGCGCAACGTTCCTGCCAACGAGACCTCGGATGCGATTGAAGAGAGCCAAGATATCGAGATGAGCGCCGCGGAGATGGAAGCGATGGACCAGATGGAGGAAAGCTCTCTGGGCATGGCCCTGAACCGCACTGCTACGAGCAGTGGTGGTGCTGGACCATCGTCGACGTCGCGCGCAGGTAGCATGATGCCTGATGTTGCACCACCGCCTGCTCCTGCCCCCAAGAGAAGGATGATCATAACGCACGACAAATACATGACGCTACAGAGCCTGGTAGTTCTGCATCTGTCTGCAGTTGAGCGTGAGACTGGGCGGGGCGTTGACCGTGATGAGCTGATTGATTGGTATTTGGAGCTGAAGGAATCAGAGATTCATGATGTGGATGAGCTGGAGTATGAGAAGGAGCTCATTTCGAAGCTACTGAGGAAGTTGGTGAAGGTGAGATATTTCTGGTGGTCTTGCCTTGTCGTTTTGTGCTCACAACTTGATAGGACAACTACCTCATTGAGGTGCGTGGTGATGTTCAAGATTCGCTGCCAGAGTCTTCGACGGATGAGTCTGCGCCGGCTCAGCCATCCAGCACTCAAGATGGGGAAAATGTGAGAGTGTTTTATATGGTGCATCCGTCGGTGGATACGGAGGGCACTTCGTCTGTGGCATGACCCTGTCGCCATTCTTCCGAGTATCTTGATTCTGTTGGGCTCTCCTGTACAGTGTCACCCGATTGTTGTCTTGCTTATTGTATTCATTCCACTTCCCTCTTCTCGGATCCAACAACTTATGACACGATGGTGATCTACAAGATACTATTGGCTGGAGTAGTAGTGAACCTAGGAGACAAGAAGGTATCCCGACACAACTTGAACTTGCTGCAACGGTCACGCCCAACAGCAAGGATCGATTCGGAAAATGGGCATGACCACTTTCCCCGGTGGATTATAATAGTTGCGGTAATTCCCTAACCATGCCAGAATGGATCTTGTTCCCATGACCTGTTGTCCCAATACTTGAAGCTCCGGAATTCATCTGCAGGATAGACAGGACCTGGCAGCCTGAGGACTAGTAGTAACTGAGACGAGCCCAGGCGTTGTAACATAACTGGCTTCCACTGGCCATCGTCGGGCGATCGAACTGGATGAAGTTATTGTCGCGATTGTAAAATACTTGAACTCGGACTGCTATGGCGGACGACTCACTCATTGTACCCGTCCTACTGGCTAACGGATCTCTTCATCACCCCAGCGTGTCGTCCGTTGCACTTGCCCAGGACCTTATCGGAGTACTTGCTGCTCAGGAAGAAGTGATATCCAGTATCCTCGGAGAGCTACAGGATACTGGATGGGCCCTGCAGCATGTTCGTAGTCAACCGAATGGTCGGAAGTGGGAAGAAGCGGAACTTGAAGCTCTCGGGGATGGTGAGCAACTTGATCCTGCGCACATGTATTGCTTGGTCTTGGAACTTACCGCCTCGTCCTCTGAATGACTCAGGCATCATCGACCCGTCAACTCTCATCGCTCCTTTGCTGGAACAATCAAACTATCCGGTGATAAATGCGTCTCAGAGGCACTTCTCCACGTTTCCTCTGACGTCCCATTTGCATTCCCCATCACTACGCTTGGTTTCGTTACACGTGGCTCTCTCGTTGTCTCTTTCGTTTGCCCGTGTGCCCGAGATTCATGATGGGTTTATTTGGACGGTATATTATGCTCGGAGTTCGATTGTGGAGGATGTCATTCGTTCTGTGGTCGAGGACTTAGGCCTTGCTAAGAGCTTGCCTATGGCCGGAGGAGGCAACCTTGAGTATATCATTCAGGATGGCAGTGAGGGTGATGTGTTGTTTTCTAATGTAATGCTCACTCATCATATTGTATACTTCCTTATTAGCTTCGAGGATCTCATCCTCATCAGTATTGTCCGACCTTATCCAGTCATCCTTGGCAAAATCCCGCGAGAAGCCCACATTGAGGTTCTGCGTACCGGAGGAATGGTACCTTCGCCCACAAGCTCTTTTACCATCCTCCACCCAACCTTCCGAGGACACCCTGAAGCGTTTTGAGGACATGCAGGCAGAAGAAGATGACGCAGAGGGTACTGCAAAGCAGAAGAAGTCTACTCTCGATGCAGTGACGGCCAATGCTAGCACAGCTCGATCAGCTTCTCCAGATTGGCGTGGTTCATTCACGGGTCTCTTTGCGTGGCAGCAGCCAGCACCTCCTGCCTCGCCACCATCGTCGTCAAAGAAGCGCAAGAGCGTGAGCGATCCAGTCCTTGTCGAGCAACGGACCGGGATGTCGGTAACGCAATCGAGTATTCTAGAAGATGAGACACTGGAGATTGATCCAGCCGAGTTCGAACGTTGCCTCGTAAGAAAGCCTGCACTTGTCTGTCTATGACCACAGCTTCATTTCATTAACAGGACCACATGGCATTGAAAGGAGATGCAAGGGACAAGATGTATCTATTACCAGCTGCTAAGAAACGGCAGATTATTGAACAAGCACGGGCCTTCCATTCTACTCTTGACAGAAAGGCTCAATCATCTCAGTCCATACATTCCACATTAGGAACTTCTGGGGGGGGAGCTTTCCTTCCTCGACTGGTTCCCCAGCTCACAGGCGAGTCGGGAATACTGAAGCGCTTCTCAATGGTGACTTGGGGTACAAGCATCGCAGCGCCACCGGTTATCTCCCCCGATCTCAATCGATCTAGCGGCGAATTTGACAAAGTTACAGAAACGATGCAACCCCTGCAAGCACAGACTACTGGCAGTATGTTCGGCAACTGGTGGGCGTCTTCAGGTGGAGAGAAGAATGCCGAAACAGAGAGTGTGATATCTGCAAAGCGATATGTTGACGGCTTGCGCAGCATGAGGACGGATCCTAGGCTTGTCAAGCATCTCATTTCCCTCCGGGTGCATCTGTCTACTGCAAAGTTACCATGGATCGAGGACTTCATCGCGGAAGATGGCATGAACGCAATGGGTGATGCACTTGCAGCACTCGTCGGCAAGGGCGGGAAGAGGACAGTCCTAGCGGACATAGAAAGCACGGTACTACTGGAGATCATCAAATGCTTCAGGGTGCTCCTCAATACTCAGGTAAACGTGATCTTCATCTGACTAGGTCTCATGATACCTGATCCTTTTTAGGCCGGATTTGACAGCGTTTTGTCGTCTCCTACAATCATCACTCATATAGCGTATTCTTTTTACGGCGCCTCTCTGAAGACATGCATGCTTACTGCCGAACTTCTTGCCGCGATCTGTGTACTCTCGTTCAATCAGGGTCACAAGGCCGTCATGGCTGCATTGTCAGAATACCGCATCGCCTATGATGAACTGTACCGCTTCGAGTTTCTGGTCGCTGCTTTGCGTATATCAGACCAGAGTAACGACCCTGCAGCCAACGGTGCATCCTTACATGATGAGAATGGTATATGGGAGGCGCGAACTGCTTTCATGGCCCTCATCAATGCCCTCACCAACTGTCCTGAATCCCTGGAAGACCGCATTTTGTTGCGCGAAGAGTTTGGGCGACGAGGCTTAAATGAAGTCATAGTGGTAAGAAATAATCAACCTCATCAGCATGCCACTTTGTACGATAACTAGAGCTACCGTCTAGACTCTCCGCTATACGAAACCGCCAGATTTTCTACTGACTCAACTGGATCTTTATATGGAGGAGAAGTACGAGGATGAAGAGGATCTGCGAGAGCGAACACGAAATGCCGTGCGTGGCTGTGGGGACCACAGAAAGGAACACTCTGAATCAGACAACTTCCTGGATGATCTTATAGAAAGCGCGAGCAACGTGGGGCTCGGATCTATATCAATGAGTATTCTGCACCGCTTGTCTTCTATCATAAAGAGTGATGCTGAATTGTAAGTCCTCTTTCAGAAAGTTGATGGCATGATTTGACAGGTGTAACAGGAACTTCAAAGTTAATCAACTAACTATAGTGAATACATTTTTGGATCAGATTTTCACTGCGGATGATATGTAAACGTTGGTTCGTGGTGTTTCTTGAAGCGCACTTACCCTCCGCGTAGTGACTTGGGCTGGATTCCTCTGATTACGAGGTTTCTTGATGCAATCCGGCCTATTACTGGCCAGGATATATACATAGATGCTGTCGATGGTGAGATGAAGTACGAGCTGGAAAGCCTTCGTGTCCAAATAGATGGTCTGATTCAGACGGTGTGTGTATCCAAGCTCGGTTTTTTTTAATGATCTCACATGTACAGCAAAGAACTCGGCACTTAAGACAAGGCTTGAACAACGTACAGGATCAAATCAGCAGAAGCCGAATGCTTCTAGCAAAGGAGGAAATGAGGTGCGATCACTGTCATATCAGTGGTAACGGTCAAACTGATTTCGTGACAGAACAAACTTGTTCAACGGCTGATGCAGAAGGAGAAGGAAGTTACCCAACTACAGGCAGAACTTGAGCGCTTGAACTCTCAAATTTCGAACAACGCGCGCGATGCTGTAGGTTATAAAAATTCACTTCGCTGAACAGCTATTTATACATCTGATTCAGGAGGTGCAAGCAAGGAAAGAACGCGAAAGGGCAAGGCTTCACTCGCTTCACGAAGAAATGAATAAACTGCAGCTTCAGGCATGTCACCCATCCATAACCTATATGTCGCGCACCTGACTCTGAATTAGTTGAGTGAAATGAGTGATACTATCTCTGCCAAAGACAAGGAGGTTGTGTACCTCAAACGCGCCCTTGAATCAGTATACTCACGCTTTCAAACGAAGCAAGAAGAAAGAGCTTCTGATATAGACGCCCAACTCATTGCGAGCCGCACTATCGAGAATCTTGCCAAGCGAGACAAGGAACTCACAGCACTGAAGACGGAGGTTTCAGACCTCAAGCAATTGCTGGTTGCCAAATCGACATCTATGTCAGAAATGGAATTCAAGTCCAGGAACGCGCCCCCTCCACCTCCACCTCCACCTCCACCTCCACCGCAAGGTTTCAAGTCCAGTGCGATTTTTGTGCAAACGCCCGAAGAAACAGATATAAGCGCAACATCGAATGCGACTGGCGTTCCTCCACCTCCACCCCCTCCCCCTCCTCCTCCACCACCTCTTTCTCCACGGGCTGTTCCAAATCGTAAAGAGACCCCTACCATGGAGTTGAAGGACACCAGTCAGATAGTCTTTCACTCTTCTTCTTCCTCTTCTTCTCCTCCTCCACCACCGCCGCTACCGCCGCCTCCATCATTCCCTTCTTCATGTTCCGCACTTTCGTCGCCTCCGCCTCCACCACCCCCACCCCCACCCCCACCCCCACCCCCACCCCCGCTCAACACTTCACTAGTTCAGTTAACCCCAAGACCCCCCGGAGTTCCACCCCCACCCCCACCGAGTGGATCTGCAATCAGGATAGGAAATAAAGCAAAAGCCACTGGGCTAAGACTGAAGCCCTTCTTCTGGACCAAAATCCATAATCAGAGTTGCGGCGCCACAGTGTGGGCAGAATCGACAATCTCACTCGATTTCAAGCTAGATGATCTTGAAGCAACGTTCACAATTGATAATACACCAACCTCACATCCCAAAGCCGCAATTTCCACACGGAAACAAAGTGTTACAACCCTTCTTGATATTACTCGTGCTAATAACATCGGTTGGTTCATCGCAACCGTCATAAAGCAATTGACAAATTACATTCCCTAGCTATCATGCTTTCGCGTTTTAAAATGACTCCTCTTGAAATCAGTCAAGCTCTGCTAAGTCTCGATGACAAACTGTCCATCGATGACTTGAAGGCCATCAGCAAGCAGTTACCATCTCCTGAAGAGGTTCGTTGTTACTGACTGCCTTCTCGCTCTATTCTTAAAATGACATTGAAAAGGTCGCTCGTATGAAGGATTTCCAAGATGTAAGCAAACTAGCCAAGGCCGATCAATATTTGAGTGCCGTGAGTGTTGCTCGTGACTCCTTGACTTGCGATTCAAGTCAGCGTCTTAGATTATGACGATTCCAAGACTCCCGCAGCGGCTGGAGTGTATGATATATCGCCAGAAGCTAGAACTCGAGATCGAGGAAATTCGTCCGGATCTAAAAATCATTCATGATGCGTGTAAAGAATTACGAGCATCTGCGCGTTTCAAGTTGACATTACGAGTGCGTTCGTTGCCGAATCTGTGATTCAGACCTGGTGACAAGGATTCTAGGCTGTGCTCACAGTTGGGAACGCATTGAATGGGTCCAGCTTTCGCGGAGGTGCCTGTGGGTTTCGCCTGGAAGCGCTCATGAAGGTAAGTTCGCAACACACTTTCTTGACGATATTGTCAATGTGCATTGCGTCGCAGATGAAGGAAACAAGGACCGCAAAGGGCAGCTCAGAATGCCCCACCCTCCTGCATTATGTTACCCGAGTCCTCATTCGCACCGATCCGTCACTTACACTTTTCATCGATGAGATGCCTAGTGTGGAATCAGCTGCTCGTAGTAAGTGGCAATTCCATTCAATATCTTTTGGAATAATCTCATGTTGTGCCTTAGTATCCTTCCCCACGTTACAACAGAACGTCAAGTCTTTACTTACATCGCTGGACAAGGTTAAAGAAGAAATAAGTCTGCTGAAGCAGATTCGCACACCCTCCGACAACGACCAATTCGTGACAATCATGCAGGTGAATACTACTTAGTTCCAAAGGAGCTCGCGTTCTAATGTCCGAGAAACGCTAGCCGTTTACCCTTGAAGTGGCACAAAGCGTCGACGCGCTCAATAAAATGGCTGCCCTTGTTGAAATAGACTTACGAGCTCTCTTCTCTTACTATGGCGAAGAACTGGATTCGCCAGAGGGACCAAAGCCAGATGACTTTTTCGGGATGATCTGCTCGTTTTCATCATCTTTACAGGTACGCATCATTCGTAGTTTCTGGGCAGTTATGCTCCAATTTGTTGGCCAGAAAGCCGCTTTGGAAATGCACGATACACAGAAGAAGGCCCCTTATTTGGGTCAGGGGAAGATGTCGTCTTCGCCGCAAAGTAAAACCGAAGAGGTAAGAGGACCGACGTTGTACAGCTTTGCATTTCCATGGTTCATCGTCACGCAGACTGTCAAGGCACAACATGATCCCTCACACGACTTACTCATACCCTCCGCTGGCATACACGAACGTTCGGCATCCATTGGTCGCGGTAATCTCGATGAAGCCATACGCTCTTTGAGAGAAGGCCGTAAAAGATGTCGGGCTCCTCGTTCCATCGCCAGAGCAAGCAAAATCTTTCTTGATGGACGACCCGACCCCTCGTAATGGCAACCTTGATGATTGAAGAACTCTACGCGCCACTGGGCTTGGATCAATGATGTCTTCATTACACGATAGGTACAGGAAATAAATCATTTGGTTGATCTGAGCCACTCCTATACCCTACAGATACACGCGACGTAGCACGATTGCGGAATGATTCAAAGTGGTCTTGATCCCTCAAAAGTTGACGGAACCCGATGAAGGCTTCGCTATCAACCACTCTGTTGTTCCTACTCTCTCGTAAGGCCTTCCTTTCTTTCTCTTTATCAGCAGCTGTGGGACGAATGTTCTTGAAGACGGGACAAGATATGATCGCTGAGTTCCGAAATGCTGGATTTTTCACAGCATCTGATGAATTTAACAACATGCTCTTTAATCTGCCCAGCCGACTAGGGGTCATTAAGAGGAACGGACGAAGCAACGGCATTGTTTGACCCTAGAGTAGTTCACAGACCTATGGCATGCGATATCGACAAATGAATGCATCGAGGCAATGAACAAGGAAGTCGAAACACTCCCTCGAGGCTTCGGCGTTCAGTAGTGAACTCCGAGGTGGAGTGTCCAATTATTTAACCAGTAGAAGCGCTCTGCTCGCCTGCGGACGATCTCTCAGAGTTTGGTCACCTGCACCCGCAGTAATTAGGTGAGCATTGATGAAATATCGGGCGGCTTTGTTCTACCACCGAATGTGAATAGAGGCAGGAAGGTCACTGCTAGTACTATAGCATCCTCTGCCTCTGTAGGAAGAGGCAAAAATCCGTCCATTTTCCAAAACGTTTCTTCTTAAGTGGGTATGGAGTTGCGTTTTAAATACCCACAATACCATGGTCCAAAGAGCAGCACGACGCCATGACAATGAGTTGTAATTAGAGATGTTACAGTGCGACTCGTGCCATCAAACAAATGTGGAGCCTCAAAGGTGCTGGAGTGCGCACAGCAAAGCCTGAGTGATCTCGCACCTCTGGGCTAAAGTGGATCATGAAAGGACTCGGAGCTCCAATGGAGCGCGTACCTGACATGGTCCGATTGGAAATAGCTCCGTTCTTAGAATATGTACATAGATCATGATGGGTATCCGAGTCAGGCCTGGCGGTACGGCTTATACATAGTCCACGATAAGTCAAACGACGATGGCTGCTATCAAGGTATGAGACAAAACACGGACATGACACGAGGAGGGGTTGTCCTTCTAAATGGAGATTCGAATGTATTGAAACGCCATTTGGTCCCAGGCTGCTAAGCCAGTGACAGGAACATGCCGTTTCGTGGTCAATAGTGACATGAACAGAGGGTTCGGTTCAGCTGAAAGTCTAGAGCGCTGCAAGCGTGATAGTAAACACAGGTGGGCCTCGTGGTTGGTGACAGCCTAGGGAAAACATAATATAATTAGGGGGAAAGAATTCCTACCTATTAAGGTTCCGATTCAGATGGGGCTCCGCCGGGGAGACAGCTTCGTGAAGCCTTACAGGGTTCAGGGACAGTGTAAAATGCCACAGGGTCGTGGGGATTGTAACATGAGCGCCCATTAGACTATTGCTAGAGAATCGCCGAATTGTCTCTTCCGAAGTTCCGTGTCGAGTCTCAACGAGACTCCAATATGTGACCGATGAGTCACTCAGGAGTCGACGTGTGCAAAATATCCTAGAGGTTGAATGGCGCCACTGGGCTCAAGGTAAGGTTGTGTCAGATACTGTGTCACTGTGATGCGGCAGTCGACGCTGTGTACATGGTTAATGTCAACCGCCAAATCGGCTAAGTATTAATATGATTGATATTGATATTGTCAGCGCAACCGAATCACACACTGCAATTCTATTTGCCGACCGCTGTGGCTTCATCAATGGCATCATTAATCATTCACATTGATCGACGAACCTGTGTTTTCACGTAACGATCATTAGGCCTTGGGGCTCGAACTTATGAAGGAAAGGTAACCCGCAGACGACGACAGTGTTCTTCATATTCATCATGCCCACAGTTACGCTAAACACAAATCATTTTAACCTCGATGTCGGTGGCTTCGCAGGTTTCTTTGGAGGCGAAGAGGCTGTCTCCGCAATGGAGACTGTGCATCTCTACAGAGCAAGACGGTGGACAGGTTGGTTCAATTCCCCAGGCAGCTACAGTGTTGGCAAGCACTATGGCAAACTTGCCAATTCTCGTTTTTGGGACGGAATGTTTCCAGGGCCCAATGCAGAGCCCACCGTGTACATCGGGCTAGATGGAAAGTCTGGCCCTATGTATTTCGCATCCCAGTCCGGCACGTTCCTAAAGCAAACGGGTCACCTTGCATACCTGTTAATGCAGAGATGCAAAGACCAACGAGCCGTGATAGTAGAGGGACGAAGGACAAGGGCTAATAAAGTTACCATCTTGGAAATGCCAGACATCAAGTTCGACGCTGCTGCCAAAACTAGCCTAAATATCCGTGCCCGAGATGGTTTCCACAAACACGTCGCATTGTTCCCTATCGCCACTAGCGTCGCAACATGCATACTTTGTGCGTGGGGCGATGACTGGTATTGCTTCTCCTTGATCCTCCTCGGCATCCTCGTCAACGGCATTTCGTGTTTTGTCATTGGCTCTGCATCCATAGTCCTCCAGAGTGCCGCCTCCTCTAAAAATGCACCGCCAGGAGATGGCATGTTGATGGATGGAAATCATGTGATCGTCGTCCTTGGAAAAGAGAAAAATGTTCTTGCCATCACGCAGGGCAAATTCCAATTGGAGTACGAGCCTTGGGTCCGCGCGCGTATGAGGAAGAGGAGAAATCGAGGCATTGTAGGGGATGGGATCCATAACGTTCACCACTGGTTTGGCAGAAAAGATGCAGAGAGCGGCTCGGAGATACAGAGTGATGAAGACGCCGAGATCCATAACGAATACGCAGCGATCGGACTCTGCTCACTCCTCCTAGTCATTCAATTTCTGACGCAGTTGCTCCTGATACCACAGGGCAAACTATTTGGGCAGGTCATGTTCCTAACGTCCTTTGCTGTGTCATGGGCGTACAATCTCTTCTTGTCGTCCATGGACAAAGAATACCTGCAGGAGGAATTACTCGCCCAGGCGCTGAATTTGTCGGAGGATCACATGAAGACCTACAAACTGGGCACAAGAACGACCGCAGCTGTTTTCGCTTGCCTGGCCCTTCAGCCCAACTGCGAGCCCGAAGAATGGGAGAAGAGAGGTTTTAAGCCACACGAGATCCTTCGACAGTTCATTCCGAACGACACGCACGTATGGGCGGTCTGGAGAGACCAGGTCTTGGAACAGATGAGAAGCAGCAAGTCGTCCTTGGAATTATTTGATCTTCAGGCTTGCGGTAACCGCATAGCTGCATTCAACGATGCCGACAAGAACTTACTGAGCGACTTGCTCTCGGACGCTCGCACTGCATACCAGCAGTATTTGATATTGCAGGTTCGGAGACGCAGCTTAATTAGGAGTATTTCGAGTAGTGTGAAAGCGGAAGCATGGTGAGATGCTAGTCTTTCAAGTTATTTCGGTCCTCCGCGCGTACAGTTCTGTGATATTATCATAAAGGAGCTGCTACTCCTGTACATTCTGTTTGTTTTCATGATATTGCTACTAGTCCACTATATGATCCGAGCTTAACCTGAGATTACCAATCACGCCCAGCTTGAACCCGAAGAAGGGCGACGATCATGTACATCGTAGCCAGATGCCCCATCTCTGTTGTCTCTGGAATTTTTTAACTAGCTTGCATGACGATGTCTTTGTGGATCCCTCGGATCCACATAGCGTTTCGTAGTTACCTCCAGCTCATATCACAATCAAACAAGGCTCTTTGCAGATTTTAACAGACTGTTTTGGTTGACAGACGGTCGACCGTCTTCCAAAGCTTTGCTTGGTAGTCCCTTCCCAGCTTTTTCCGCTATCCTTGGGTCTTTTCGTCTAGTTCTTTCAACTTGTCACATCGGACACCCCGCAAGAGAACTACCGGGCGACATTTCGATCCCAATGTTGAGATTGAGACATCGCTACAGCGCCTTCCACAATACTTTTTTGGTGGTACGGTTTTAAAATTTGGATGCTTTAACTTCTTTGAGTCTTTTCAGCGTTCGCTGATCAGTTTCATACATTCATACTTCGTTGACATCATTCCCTTTGATACATGCTGTTTCTTTCGATATCGACCATTCATCTACGTCCTTTACTGATCTGTCGATTCTCAGTACTAGTATGCACTACTCTTCTCGATCGTATCAGCTTGTGCAGTGAACCATTGATTTATTTCCTACGAGCAAGGTTTCTGCTGACGCAGGCGACACTTTTCTCTGCAGGTTTCTCTAGCGGACGATGTGCCCACATCGTCTACCAGGTAGTGTCCAGTGTAAATTCACCATACGATCGAACAGAAAATAAATCTTGCTAAACTAGTACCTATTTCTAGGTCCTGGAATCAGTATTTCTTTATCGCACTCAGTAGTAGTCTGATACGGTCGGTACACTAGGAATTCATGAATCATAGCATGGGGTTCGTAATCGTAGCTGTAAATATGGGTACAACAAAGGTATATAAGTGGTAGCGAGCAGCGACACAGGCGTCAAGTTTCAGTGCACGATGACATTTTCAAGAGCCCTAAAATTAACGGACCCAGAAGATGCGTGGGCGATGATACGAGTGGTGGTTCCAACCCTCCGCCAAGGCTGCTTGTCACCAGGCGAATAAAGAAGCTGAGCAACAAACGGTTCTTGCATCCTTCGAATCAATGCAGCAGCGGTACTGTGGGTGACGATGTCGGCCACAAAGTCGGTGACGAGCTCCTTGGATTTGCCGACCCAACTTTCCTTTTCCTTGTCCTTGTCCTTGTCCTTCTCTTTTTCCTTTTCCTTTTCCTTGTCCTTTCCTTTCCCCTTTTCCTTCTCTTTTTCCTTCTCTTTTTCCTTATCCTTATCCTTTTCCTTGTCCTGCTTCGGGGAGTCCTCTGTTGTGGGCGGCTCGGGAGAATCAGGGTTATCAACAGTCGGAGCATCAGGAGCCTCGGTGTCTGTGCTTCCCTGACGTTGAATAAGACTCTTATCCCACATTCGCACGATGCGGTATTTGACAGCTAGTTTCTTTCCATATAAAGGAGCTAGCTGCCCTGTGACGGTGACCTCGAGCTCCGAAAGGCCCTCAGCTTTGACGAGATAGCTGAAGATTCCGGGCTTGTTTTGGTTTGGGATAAGGGTGACCACTTCGTGAACGAAGAAGGGCATACTCATTCTCCCATTCGCAATGAAACGTCCGTGAGGCGGGTTGCTCAAAACGTCCTTGACAAGCTTGAGAGCCGAAGAAGACAAGCCACTAGTGATACGCTTCGAAGTTTTGAGCAACCTGAATTCGAATTTCGGTGAAGTGGAGTCCTGTCGAGCGTCATAAGACGGGGTTATGAAGCACCTCGGATGCGCAGCGAAGTAGCTGTGAAGGTTCGATGATTCTCCTAACCAGTCAAAGAGTGAGAGGTCGTCGGTAAGTGCCATGATCTCCTTCTGAAGCCGCACGAAGGCGTTATGTTTCTCCCCGTACATTACAGGCATGTGGATGCCGAAAATACCTAGCAAGGGCGTTAGAAAAATCCATCAATTATGACGACGCTTACCCATGAGGCAATAGGCAATGTCTTCGATCTTCTTAGTTGTCCTAGTGCCCACCCAACTCAACCGCTTCTTGACATTGTCGACGCCAGGTTGGAATAACTTCAAATCGTCGATATCGATGTGAGTGATGTCATGGAGAATGGTGAGAAGTTCGTCTTTGTGATTCTTATCAGAGTCGATGAGTGGCTGCCAATCCTGCTTGTAGAATTTAATAAATTGAGGTGCGAGGAGTTCCTGCAACGTCCAGCCTCTCTTGAACCACTGACTGTCCTTCAACTGCGAAATATCGGAAACGTCTGCGAGGTAGACGATAGTGATTGCCGACTCCTTGTACCAAGAAAACATAGAGATGATGGATTCTTGAAGCTCGGCGTTGTTCGTCTTATCGATACAACACGTATCGCTCCACGCCCATCGGTAGCCTTCTCTCTTCGAGGTAGTACAGAATTGTTGCAGCTTGCAGATTTCCCGTGGGGCATCCATCTCGTAGACGCTGCCCTTGATCTGCCAATACTGGGGTTCGTCCTTCGCACTTGCCCACTTGTGGGAAAGCATCGCATATCGAAAGAATTCGTCAACTTTGCGCTGGAGCTTTGACACGGAGGTAGACAGAAGATTCTCATAGAGTCGTTGGTACTCCTCCGACTCTTTGAAAATTCCCTCGAGGTCATTGCTGGTGTATAGGATGCCGCTGTGGGTGTCTATCAAGCGAAGAGGTATGTTCGCTAATTTATCGTCGATTATGTTCTGAAAAGTCTCCCGTAGGTTCTTGAGGGTAACCTCAGGGTCTTCGACAGGGCTGTCGGCTCTGTCAATATCCTCCGCAGGGCTAGCAAACTCTTGGGTGGGGGTGTCTGAAGAGGGGAACATGGATTGCATTTCCGCCTCCTCTCGCGGGGATTCTGTCTCTACTATGGACAAGGAGTCTTGGCGAAGTGATTCGTCTTGTGAGGGTTCTGTTACTATGGGTAAGGGATCTTGGCGAGGTAATTCGGCTTGCGTGTTTGTTTCATCTTGCGTGTTTGTTTCGTCTTGCATGTCTGCTTCGTCTTGCGTATTTGGTTCGTCTTGCAAGTCTCTTGACTCTTCTCCTTCAGCGCCTTCTGGGGCAGGCGTCGAGTTATCCTCGATGCCATCTACGGGGGCTTCCTATATTCAAACATTAGCCAGGATACGTATACAAGCAGTAGGGATCACACCTGGATAGTGCTGTCATCAGTGGTTCGTGACGTTGCCTTGCGAATGAAATTGAAACGACTGGGGGAAAACTCAGAATCGCGATATCTACGGTTCGCGAAACGGACCTTGATTTTTTACCACTAGAAGCCACCGTCACTTGAGATGGGCTTGTATGTCAGAACAATGTCACTCACGCTTTGTCGACGCCCATGGCGGATAGCGCAAGGCAAATTTGTGCAAGGAGGAGAGGTGCGCCAGTCTACTAGTAACAAGCGTGACGAGATGCATTTATACGTCTAACGGCATCTCGCCCACCCCACTGACGTTAAGGAACAAAGTTTTCGGAAGAGTAATCGCCACGGAATCACAATTGGTGGCTGAAACCTATCTGATATTGATAGGAGAAAGTGATGTTCCTAGGGTGGCAATGACAACATAGTTGGTTTGTGCAGAGACCATCATAACAATCAGACAATGTCTTGGCAAAAGCACAGCCAACAGATTGATACGATCAAAAACTTTACCCAATTCTTATGAGATATTGTTTTGACATGCATGGTTAGGGATTCTGTAGCAGAGGGTGGTCGTCAATCTGTGATGGTAAGCGTGTACGCACAGCATGCGGATCGTAACTACTAACCAATAATAGCCTTATCGAAAGCGACTGTTATGGCGTCTGCAACTTGACACAATAGGTGCGACAAAGTCCTGGCAGAAATTACATCTTACATGTGCCGGTCATAAGCTGCATCATGTTTGAATACACGTAAAAGAATAAATCTGAAGGTCGGTCCCACGCTTAGGGCAGTGCCTGATGTAGGCGACTGGAATACAGATAGGGGACATCCTTTAGCAATGACAGTAAGAGCGTGAGTAGATGTAAAAAGGGTGGTAAAAGTTGACCAGAAGTGTGAAGGTGCTGCTCTGTGAACTGTCATTGTTGTGCGTTGAGCGGAGATATGGCATCACATCGGGAGATACAATTCAAAAGCAATTCAAAAAACTGGTTGACCTAGAGACATTGTTCTCATGAGAAGAGAAGCTGGCTGTACGTTCGAACACACACCTGAACTGACTGGGCGACAACGCAATTCTTCCCATTAGAGCCCCATGAGTCATCACATGTTCGATAATTCCAGATGTCGATGACCGTTTCTCCTGCCGTGTGCTTACCATGCAACTCCACATCCACTCTAAAACGTCGAGCTTCAAAGAGCTCGGGATGGGACACGTATGTGATGGTTAGTGCATCATGAAGAGGAGGACCTTGATCGAAACCAAATGTTGACTTGTACGTTCCTGCGAAGAAACTGATGACGGAAGACAGTGTGCTTCGGAGATTGGTGGATGGATGTACCAGCACATCGTCCAGAGGTAGATGGGTTGATCTCAGACGGGAATGGATAGCCGAAGTGACAATCGCCGTGTGTGTAACATTGATGGGTATCATGACAGTCTTGACTGGAGCATCGAGGACAATCTGAGCTGCCTCAGCTGATAGAGGATCAGGACAAGTATCATAACATATTTCAATAGGACACGCACGGTCGCACATAATATTGAACTCTATACTGTCATTGTAAGGGTTTGTCTTTCAAGTACAACATCAGTTACATACCTGCGACGGCAGATCTATTGCCAATGCCCACGCCTCCACCCATAAATACAAACTGCTCCACTGCTTCCATAAGGTTTGGATAGACGCTGATAAATAGGGCAATATTTGTCATCGGTCCGGAAGAGATGACTGACACTTGATGTCCAGTACCATCATGCCATGCGTCCTTAATCGCTGTTGCCATCCCCTCGATGGCATGGATTAATGACCCATCAACTTTCCGAGCGAATCGTGCCTGAACTTCAGGACTATCAGCTGAAGGGAGCCCTACAACACCTCCTAGGCCATCTTCTCCATGAATTTCAGGGTCGTGTTTTGAGGGTCGAAGTAATGGCTTGCATGCACCAGGATATACTAGAACTTCAGAAGGTGCAGCGAATGCGTGAAGGCACCTTGCGGTGTTCTTGGCAGTGCAATCGGCGGGCGCATTGCCGTGAACCTAGGCAACTTGCTTGAAAAGGACCTGTCCGGGAGAAAGCCGCTTTACACACACTGGATACTCCAAGGAGTTTGATATTCTCTAATTGACACGCCATCATAATTGCAGTGGCATCATCATGTCCCTGGATAAGGCGTTCCCTCAGCACGTCCACGCCAAACGAGAGCAGATGACGGTCAATCGCGTACCGGATCTACATCTAACCAGACATATTTCAAAGTCATTCTCTTCTAGTTTCAGGACTGAACGGGATCGATTGTAAGGGCAACAACAGCAATCAGTAATCTGACTGATAAGAAACAAACGTTAACGGAGTGGGTCACTAGTATGTCTGTATCCAAAACCCGTCAGACGGAACGGTCGTCGTCGATAGCGATCTACCGTAAATCACTGAGGTCGTACCAGTTTGTCTGACTCTGTGGGGGCAGACTTTCCTGTAAGTTGCACAAAACAAACAAGTTGAAAATGGCGCAATTGAAAAGGTGAAGACTCAGAGAGAGCCTCCAGCATCTGATAAGGGAGCTCGTTTGATTCGTTTCCCAATTAAGTTTCCTCCATGCTCATCGATACTAACAGTGACAAACAACGTCTGAAATCGAGCAGAGAGCAGAATCACTGCTAAATATACGCCCAGTCACATCCGAAATGTCAAGTCAAGTAAACAGCAAGGAGGAAGAAGAGGTAGCGCCACCTCAGCGGCCACCGTCTCCCCCTCTTCATACAACATTCGCTGCTCGCGGTCTGCATGTGGGTGTGGATGACTTTGCGTATCCCAAAGAACTTTGCATTGTTAATGTACTCCAATGAATCAGGCACAAAACTTTCCTGCACATAAACCGCGTGATCTACGTATACCATCGCCTCAAGCTATAACTCATGTAGCGTGGAATTGCGACGGGAAGCGTTTAGCTGGCGTTGGTATCGACAAAATCACTCGGATCTGGACTCCAGAAACTAGCGTACGTACTATACGTTCAACATCCCGTCACGAGTCACACTTCGTATCCTAATCGCAGATGGAATCAAGAGCTGCAACCCACTTTTCTGGCGGTCACTCCGATGATGTTGACTATATATCATGGAATCCCACTCATCCAGAGTTATTTTGTACGTCAAGTCAGAAGGACAGAAGGATTGTATTCTGGGATGCACGGCGTAAGTCTTATATGTCTCGCACACATTGTGAATAACCCTTACAGAACTCAAGAAAGTCGACACACGCAGCAAATAATTCTAAAAATCTCACCCGTACAGACAAATTACTCTCCGGACGGCCGGGCTTTGATATTTACTTCGGCTGGGCACCAGCTATTTTTCTTAACATACGGGAAAGATGGCGATGCAGCAAAAACCCAGTGGCATCTCTCAGATAAGGACGGGGTTTGTTCCACATTGTCTCCATCATGTAACAAGTTACCGACATCTTTCGACAGAGCATTGTCGCATCCACCGCCATGTTCAATCATGTCGGCGATGGTATAATTCTGACACATCATTCCGAGCATAGCGTTCGGGTCATGGACTATCCAACGCTGACCCTTAGAGAAAGCCCTGCCGCTCATGTCGGAGGCTGTGTTGCAGTAGCACTCGATCCCCGGGGGAGGTGCGTATTAACTGTTACATGCTCTAATCACGTGACGTGCACTAACGTTGTTTTCAGATATCTTGCGTCTGGTGGCTACGATTCAATCGTTAACATGTTCGATCTGAGTGAATGGATATGTGTTCGGACAATCTCCACTTGCGAGTGAGTAGATCGAAACGCGTCACTCCCTCCACTCACTTGATTCCTTCAGAAATGCGATCAATGCATTGAGTTTCTCGTATGATGGAGAGTACCTCGCTATTGCAAATACAGGACCCTACATCGACATAGTAAGGACTCGGTTTCTAGCCATTTATCTGCTTCTAACATGATCTGGACCCAATAGTGTGCAACAGAGACGGGTGCCCCATTGCATCGTGTTCCTGCATTGGCTCCGTCACCTACAGTGACGTGGCATCCCTCAAAATACGTCTTTGCTTATTGTGGGCAAACAAAGCTCCGGGAGGGTGGGCCTCCTCCTGTGGCTGTTATCAGCCTATTTGGGGGTGGGATTTGACAGGCGAGCTTTGAAATTATCATTACTCATGTCGTTGAACCGCCATACTTGTATGAGTTCTTTCGATTCTGTACGAAAATCCGATGGATTGTGACGACTAGCCAGGGTTGAAATGCCCATCAGCGTGTTCCAAAAAGCTGGCATCTAATGGTATCCTGTAGGCGCAATGGTTTTCTCCCGAGAAACATGCGTTCAATCAGATTCCTTTGTGATGGATGGTCTTTGTCTTTGTAGTTGCACAGGAATTTTCAAGCTTCTTTCAAAATGGGGTGAGTGTCCTTGGGAACTGTGACGGGAGTACTAGTAGTCCATCAGATTGATTCCAAAGATATGGAATCCTGAAGTGTTTCGGCGCTCAGCTCGCAGTGCCTTCAGGGCCCTGAGGTCAGATGATCAATATATTCATGTCGTAAGGCTGCCTCGAGGACATTTAAATTCGAGTTTTCGGACCCACAATCCTTAGTAAGTTAATCAACGCAATGAACGGAGCCGAGGCTTATATTTGAAGATCAGCGCAAGCATGCTGTGGATTCACCGTCATCTACAACGTCCACAACAATGTACCTTCAGGTCCCAATTAAAGGTCCATTCTCACTTGACGCGGCCGGTGTTGCCGGCTTTTTCGGTGGCGAAGAAGCAATTTCGGCCATGGCTACCGTACATCTATACCGCGGCCGAAGATGGCTGGGGTGGTACAACTCTCCAGGGAGCTATGAGGTCGCTAAAAGATACGGCCAGTTAGCCAACTCCCGACTTTGGGATGGACTGTTCCCAGGTCCAAATCCTGAACCAGCTGAAGCATTTGGCCTGGATGGCAAGTCTGGGCCGCGATACGTCGCTTCGCTGTCTGGTACAGATATGGCGACGGGGCACCTTGCATACCTCGCGATACAGATAAGCCGGGAATTGGAGGGTGTTGCGGTTCAGGGCGAACGCAGCACGGAGACGTTACCTGCAGCAGTGACTGTTATCCCCGTCGGAGACGTTAGGGATATGCATCGCGTGGGGATGATGAGTAGTCGTCACGCGCTATTAGCCACAATACCCATAACCATCAGCATCGCGACGTGCTTTTCATGTGCTATTGTCAACGACTGGCTTGCATTCAGCCTTATCCTTCTCGGAATCATTTCAAGTGGCATAAGCTGCTTCGTGATCGGTACTGCGAGGCTTCATCTCCGGGCACCCAAAACCGTGACCCCGGGGGTTCCCCCAGGGGATGGATTGCTTCTGACCCCGCGCGATGTCGTTGTGCTGAAAGGGTCGGAGAAAGACGTGAATGTGATAACGAAGGGACATTTCGAGCTTGACATGCATGGCGGAAAAGAGTACCGGAACGTTGGACTGTGCTCGCTCCTCTTGCTGGCACAATTCATGTTACAGCTCCTTTTGATCCCTCAAGCGACACTCTTCGGTCAAGTCATGTTTCTTTCCTCGCTTGCGGTATCTTGGGCCTACAACTCGTTCCTCTCTTCCCTTGAGAGCGAAAAGATACAAGGAGGTCTGTTTTGCCAGGTGCTGCAGGTTGAAGAAGACTCGATCCAGAAATATTGCCTTCACAATAGGAGGAGCCAGGCTGTTTTCGCCTGCTCTATTCTCAGTGATGGAATAGAGACAGACGATGACTTTGATGCGGAGCGTATGTTATCGTTGTTCGTGCCGAACAAGACGAGGGTTTGGAATCTCTGGAGAAAAAAGGTTGCAGCGCAGTTGAAATCCGCCCGCCCGGATAAAAGAATTCGTGTAACAGCAAAGGAGAAGGAGGGTTTGGACGAAGAACAACGCGAATTGCTGGAGACCTTCCTAAATGATGCCCAGCTTGCGTTCGAGGCTTACCGGAAGTGCGCTGGTGACTTGCGCTCCATTCGCAGCTTCCCGACTTTGGAGGCAAAAGATGCTGCATCTATCGTGTAGAAGGTCTCCTTACCTATGATCGCATTAGACACTCATTGTACTTACTGTAAACGTCGAAGAATTCGAAAGATTAACTGCCCAACAGGATACGGGCTCGGCACGTCAGAATCCAATGGGGTGAGCGTAGGTTGGAATACCAGTGCGCTCAGTACGCAAGCGCGCGAAGCTAGACATAAGCAAGGAGGTTCATAACTACATACCAACTATGTCTCAACACCAATTCAACCAATTTAAGAAAGTTCAAGTTGGATGTATCTGGTGTCGCAGGATTCTTCGGTGGGGGTGAAGCCGTCCAAGCGACATTGTCTATCCACTTATACAAGGCCAGGAGGTAGTCTGGATTGTACAATGCTCCCAGCAGCTTCGCCGTTGCCAAGTGCTCAGGCTCTATTGCAAACTCTCGGGTCTGGAACGCGCTTTCTCGGCGCCTAATGAAGAGCCACAAAAAGTTTTCGGACTAAACAAGCACTTGGGTCCTAAATGCATTGCTTCCCAGTCTGGAACCATCATCGGGAAGGCGATTCGGATGAACAAAGAGACCCCCGAAAACGGTCACCGCAGTCCGAGACTCGCGCTCGAGACTCGGCTGAGCAGAGCCAATGGAACTCCAACCATGATCATTAAAGTCTTAGATCATAAAGATTGCTGGCCGGGATACCCATCTCTACTGTGCGCGTACGACTCCTTGGGTCGTCCTCAAGGGAGTCAAGCTTGCGACTGGCGCCGCTCGTGGAGATAGGATACTGGTAGATGAAAGTTCAAGCCACATTGTCATTCCAGGGGGAGCGGAAAATGAAATCAACAGAGTCACAGAAGGGAGAATTTGCCTCGAATTCCTCCCAAGAGTGTAGATGTAGAAGAAAAGCCCAAATGACACCTTTGGTACACTAACCTTGGATCCAGAGAATGTACTGGAGGAGGACATAAAAGCTACGAGAGATCGTCTGGGAGTGAAGAATACAGGGGCATTGGACTTTGCGGCCTCTTTCCCGGCATGCGATCATTGCTGCGATTGCTTCTCATCCTTCAAGGAACGCCATTCGGCCAGATCATGTTCCTTTCATCGACCATAATATCCTGGGTCTACAACCCGTACTTGTCATCCCTTGCCCTTGACAAGGAAAAGATCCAGCAGCAGCTACTGTTCAAGACGCTGAAGGTAGGACACATGTCGGGGTTTGAGTTAGGCACAAGACCGACAGCTGCGGTATTCGCGACACTTGCCCTACGACCGCATCTCGAATCCGCTTCCACGTTTGAGGTAAACGGTCAATCTCCTGAAGTGTTTCCTGCTGAATGAAACTGCGGTGTGGAATACGTGAAACAAGCACATAGAAATGCATATTTGAATCACCAATTACGTAGACTCAAGATACGGATTGGGAGGAAAAACTGAAGTCCCTGAAAACATACGATGACGCAGAGCTCAGCAATGAAGAGCGCTCGAGGAGTGAGCTCACGGATTCTCAGTAACAAGGAGAGTCCCTCCACAAAAATTCGGCATGGAGCGGCCGGCGGCCAGTCCCTATGCATGCACCACGTCTAACTGCCAGTGATTGATCAGGGCGGGATGATTCAAGAGCTAGGTCTTGGCCGGTGGCCCTTTAAGTCCTGAAGTAAAAATTCCCACCAGGTCCCTGAGCCTGTGTTCGAATTGAGGAAATGAGATCGATAGAGTTGTTTGATAACTAATGGTTAGGTTGAAATGCCTGCCTTCACTGTGCCAATCAACCAGTCGAATATCAATCTCGATACATCGGGCGTCGCTGGATTCTTCGGTGGGG
>MU177968.1:55122-109222 GCA_016695465.1 Suillus americanus | reverse complement strand
AGCTCAAAAACAGAGCTAGTCAGGCAGTTTTTGCATGTCTGGTCCTCGGTAATGGCCCCCGAAGGCCATCTGTTGACTTCAAACCGAAGAAAGTCTTGCAACGTTTCCTCTCGAACGACACTAGGGTATGGAATGTATGGAGAGACAAAGTGGCGGAGCAATTGGAAAACAACAAGGAAGAAAAGTCGTTCAACCTTAGCGCTAGGGATCTGCAAGGGTTCGGAGATCATGAAAGGGCCCTCCTGGTGTCATTGCTTCAAGACGCACGTGACGCGTATAGAGGTTACCAGGAACACATACATAAGATCAGAGACAATAGCTACATCTCTGAGAAACAAGCACGTCGGCTGGACTCTGTTGTTCAAAGTCGTGTTTAATACTTGTTGTAACGTACGTACCAAGTTACCTATTCAGAAGCCATCCAACCTAAGCCGCATGCTGCTATATTGTATTTATACAACACATAGTGAACTCGATGCGGAACTCTGAATAAGAAAGCTCACCTCAGACTTGGATCAAAAGACTGAGGGAAAATATTAGACGGGGAGAGTAATTAATACGCTGATTGAGACGGAGAATCAAAGGTGAACGTGTATGAGGCGTGTAACGAGGAACGATTGCGTATGTAAAAGAAAAGGATGAGTACGTACAAGAGTGACGTTGAGAGTCATATCTTGGTATTGGCTATCCACTTAAGCAAGGCTAGGAGGTAGTCTGGATGGTACTACCGTACAACCCCCCCAGCAGCTTCGCTGTTGTCAAGTGCTTAGGCTCCATCGCAAACTCTCGGGTCTGGAACGCATTTTTCTTAGCAAACTTCACTGCCTGTGTACTGTGCACGTATAACCACGACTGGTGGTGCATCACGATGACTCCCTCAGGGAGTCAAGCCTGCGACTGGTGCCGCTTGTGGAGATGGGATACTGGTAGATGACAGTTCAAGCCACATTGTCATTTTGAAGGGAGCAAAAAATAAGTCGACGGGGTTATAGAAGGGAGGGTTTGCCTCGAATTTCTCCCGAGAGTGTGGATGCAGAAGAGAAGCCCGAGTGACACATTTGGTGCACTAACCTTGGATCCAGAGAATGTACCGGGTGAAAATATGAGAAATCGTCTAGGCGTGAAGAATACAGGGGCATCGGACTTTGCGGCCTCTTTCTCGGCATGGAATCATTGCTGCAATTGCTTCTCATCCTTCAAGGAACGTTGTTCGGCCAGATTATGTTCCTTTCATCGACCATAATCTCCTGGGTCTGCAACCTGTACTTGTCAACCCTTAACAAGGAGAAGATCCAGCAGCAGCTACTGTTCAAGATGTTAAAGGTAGGACGCATGTCGAGGTTTGAGTTAAGCACAAGACCGACAGCTACAGTATTCGCAACACTTGTTCTACGACCACATCCTGAAGTGTTTCCTGCTGAATGAAAGTGCGGTGTGGAATAAGTGACGAAAGCACATAGGAAGGCATATTAGAACCACCAACTACGTAGACTCAAGATACGGATTGGGAGGAAAACCTGAAGTTCCTGAAAATATACGATGGCGCAGAGCTGAGCAATGAAGAGCGCTCGAGGAATGAGCTCACGGGTTCTCAATTACAAGGAGTGTACTTTGCGTTTGCTGTCGTGGAGCGGTCTTAGTAGCAGTACAAGTGGCGAGAACGAAAGGGAATATTTGCTTTGATTGAAGCAGGTAGTTTTTCGAGCGCTGTGTGAATATTATTCGTTGTGGTTGTGGATTGTTGTGGATTCTACTTACACGATTCGCCGTTAACGTTACTTGAATAGGTCTCCAATGGCCCTTGAGTGGGTCTAAAGTAAAAATTTCCCACCAGGTCCCCGGGCTTGTATTCACATTGAAGAATGAGATCGATTGAGTTATTTCATAACTAATGATTAGGTTGAAATGCCCGCCTTTACTGTGCCAATCAACCAGTCGAATATCAATCTCGATACATCGGGTGTCACTGGATTCTTCGGTGGGGATGAAGCGATCTCAGCGATGGCCACTGTCCATCTCTACCGTGGGAGGCGCTGGCTAGGCTGGTATAATTCTCCAGGAAGCTACATTGTCGCCAAAAAGTTCGGGCAGCTCGCTAATTCGCGATTTTGGGATGGCCTCTTCCCTGGCCCAAACCTAACACCAGCTGAGGTGTTTGGGCTGGATGGAAAACCTGGCCCTCGTTATTGGGGTGTTTTGTCGGGCACGGATATGCCCGCAGGTCACCTGGCATACCTCGTGGTGCAGAAGACGAAAGAAGTTGAGGAAGTTGTAGTATTGGGAGGAAGGGAGACTATACCTCTAACAGTCACCATCATCGATGTCGGAGATGTGATGCTGCGGCACTCGGACCAGGCGCCAGTGATGAGCATCCATCATGCTCTCTTGGCTGCAATCCCTATTACCATCAATCTCGCAACGTGCGTGCTTTGCGCGGCTTCGGGAGATTGGCTAGCCTTTGCTCTCATCCTACTGGGAGTCATTTCAGGCGGGACATCTTGCTTTGTCATCGGCTCTGCTCGACTCGATTTTCTTGCCGGCGTGAAGGAACCCTCTCCAGGCACGCCGCCTGCAGACGGATTACTTCTGATGCGAAACGACGTGGTCATTATCAGAGGTGCAGAGAAAGACATCAATCCAATCACGAAAGGCAAATTTGACCTGAAGATGAATGGCGGCCCAGAGTACAGACGAATTGGACTGTGCTCGCTTCTCCTCCTCGCGCAGTTCCTTCTCCAGCTCCTTTTCATCCCTCAGGCAACGACATTTGGGCAGATCATGTTCATCTCATCGGTCGCAGCCTCATGGACATATAATTCATTTCTGTCCTCGTTGGAGCCAGAGAAGATACAACTCGATATCCTATGGAAAGCGCTTGACAATCCACGACTATTGAAATTTGGGCTCAAAAACAGAGCTGCTCAGGCAGTTTTTGCATGCCTGGTCCTCGCTAATGGCCCCCAAAGGCCATCTGTTGACTTCAAACCAAAGAAAGTCTTGCAACGTTTCATCTCGAACGACACAAGGGTATGGAATGTATGGAGAGACAAAGTGGCGGAGCAGCTGGAAAGTAATGAGGAAGAAAAGTCGTTCAACCTTAGCTCTAGGGATCTACAAGGGTTCGCAGATCATGAAAGGGTCCTCCTGGAGTCATTGCTTCGAAATGCATACGATGCGTATAGAGGTTACCAGGAATGCGTATATATGATTAGCGACAATAGCTATATCTCTGAGAAACAAGTGCCTCGATCGGACTTCGTCGTTCAAAGTCGTGTTTAATACTTGTTGTAACGTACCGCCTGTTCAGAAGCCATGTCGCATGCTGCAACCCCATAGTGCATTCAGACAACACATGGTGAATTCGATGCGTCCAGATCGTGAAGGACTGATGACTACGGAATGGATCGAGCGCATACCGGCGAAGGTGGCCAACAGCAATATACCCATGTGGATTACTTTTGAAATAGCGATCGATAGATCGGTGAATCACCACGAGACAGTTTTCACAGGTGAAAGGCATTCCACGAGGAGAACATGTGCTGGATAGCATCGCACCTAGAACTCATAGTGCCTAGAGCTCATGCGCTGAGTCCACGCCTTTTGTCAAGTGCGCTACTTAAAAGAGCAGTTATGGACGGTATTGTGTGAAACAAGCCGCAACATACGTACCATGCCATACAAACATCCCGTTAACATCGATACGGGTCAGTTTGACCTCGACGTATCCGGCGTCGCAGGGTTCTTCGGGGGCGAAGAGGCGATATCTGCAATGCAAACCATCCATCTTTACAAGTACAGAAAATGGATGGGATGGTACAACTCCCCTGGTAGCTGGAACGTCGGCAAGAAGTTCGGAATGCTCGCAAATTCTCGTTTTTGGGACGGACTTTTCCCCGGGCCCAATGAAGACCCCGCAAATTTCTTCGAGCTTGATGGCAAGCAGGGCCCCAAATATGTCGCCTCTAGGTCTGGATCCATCCTGGAGCACACCGGTCACCTTGCGTATCTGATAATGCAGACATGTAAGGAGGAGCTAGGAGTGCAGGTAAAGGGAAGAGTCACGAAGCGGAATAAAGTGACTCTTATCCAGACACAACTCGTTTTTGAAGAGTCAACGGCAAAAGAGAAGCCGCCAGTACGCACGATCCCACCTCACGGCGGGCATCGCACGCGCGTTGCAATTCTACCGATAGCCGTCAGCTTCACCACATGTGCGCTTTGCGGATGGACATACGACTGGTTCTGTTGTTCGATGATCCTTCTGGGCATCGTCTCAAGCGGCATCTCCTCCTTGGTCATAGGGTCCGCGAGTTTAGAGCTGCAAGGTGTGAAGCCAGCGTCTACGGCTCCGCCCGGAGACGGAATGCTGATAGACGGTGATGATATTGTCCTCCTGCTCGGGAAAGAGGAAAACGTCGCTACCATTACGAGAGGCAAGTTCACTCTAAATTATGAGCCCTGGGTTAAGAAGAGGAGCAGGAAGGAAAAGAAGAAACGCCCCGTTCCTGGAGACGGAAAGAAGTCGAACAGCAGAAGCGATGCAGAAGCCGGTCTTCAAAACCATTCTTTGGAACATGGTCCAAACCAGGAGGCCATACCCATCAGAGACGAATATGCTGCTATTGGATTGTGTTCGCTCCTGCTCGTCATACAACTTCTCGCTCAACTGCTCTTGATCCCCCAGGGCACATTCTTTGGTCAAATCATGTTCCTGTCCTCTTTCGCAGCTTCGTGGGCGTACAACCTGTACTTATCCTCAATCGACAAAGAGTATATCCAGGAACAATTACTCCTAAAAATACTCAATCTAGATGAGCGGCATATGCGGACGTACAGTCTTGGCACGAGAACGACTGCCGCTGTATTCGCATGCCTAATACTCCAGCCTCCTGGTGTCTATGCAGAATCGGAATGGAAGAGACTAGGTTTCGAACCAGAAGGGATCATCCGCAAATTCATTCCGAACAATACGCCAGTATGGATTACATGGAGAGAAAAGATTTTGGGTGTAATGAGAGACCGGAAAGTTCGCAGCCGAGACACTTGCTACGATTTGCTCCAGATGAGTGACGAGGAGAAAGATATGTTCGAGCCGAATGACCAAAACCTTCTTGAACACCTATTAGAGGATGCTCGCACTGCATACGATCTGGTCATGAGCGAAGAGCTTTGGTGGTCTGGAATGGAGCATCCTGTAGGCGACCAGTGACATGTACCCATGTACATTGGCTTATGCCATACGACCATGCATTTGATCTACCGTCAGAATCGAACAATCCATCAACGACTCACTAATCATTAGCATCAAAGGGACCGAAGGAGTAGCACCTTTGTGTGAACCTTGATCGAAATTCAATGTGAACCATTCACAGCGGCTGCATTCAGATTGTTTGAGTGCAATTGAATAATGTGCATGGAGCCGTCGGAGAAATTGAACTATGTCACGTGGTTGTATTTATTACACAGTAAGGCGTTATGTAAGGCTTAGGCTACACACTCGCCGACTGGTTTGGAGTCTGCTACTAGCATACCCAACGTTCAGCCCAATATTTAATTATTGCTAACATCCGGTGACCCTTGCTAGAATACGCGTTTACCCGCTGTGCACTATTCGTTTCTCGAAGACATGGAAACTAGACTGGTGACCAGCCCCTCTACCACGTAACACGTTCCTTTCGCCTGCGTGCTCCATCGTTGCAGTGTAACCCATGGCCAGTGACCCTGCCTATCACATATTTTCTCTCTAGGAATCAAACCAGTCACACCAACCTCGCGTGCAATGTTTCTTCTATTCTCGCACGAACGCAATTCCTCCTGTTTGATCATGGAACAATTAACCTCGCCGAACAACTTAACGTATGCCGTCCACCTTGTTTCCGCAAATTGCCTGATGGCTATTCGGCAGTTCCTGCTACATCGCACCTACCTCTCCCCCGGCGCAGGGCCACCCACACGAGAACATGAGACACTGACTATGTAATCTCGATTACGCGCTCATATTTGTTCACCTCGACTCACACCGGCATCTCCAACTACCCTATCCTCTACGCGTCCTCACACCACACTCAAAGCCCGCTATGCCATCTATACTTGCGAGTGTGGATCAACCCCTCCACTCACTTGATTTCTTCAGAAATGTGATCAATGCCTTAAGCTTCTCGCGTGCCGGAGAGTACTTCGCTATCTCAAATATGGGACCTTGCATCGAATGGTAAGGGTTCGCCTTTAATGATGCAACCACTTTTGACATGATGGGTCATCAGTGTGCAACGGTGGAGCGCCCTGTTGCATCGTGTTGCTCCATTGGCGCCGTCGCCTACAGTGCATGGCATCCCTAGAATGCGCTCTTGTTTAGGGTGAGCCTCCCGTGGCTGTCACATCAGCCTATTTCGGGGTGGAATTTGAATGGCGAGTTTTAAAATTCACGGCGATGAGTCGCCACAGCTATACGAGTGTTACCAAATCTATAATAAGCCTGATGGGCTATAGCCAAGTTTGGTGAGCACAATGTTCCAGAAGGTCGGACATCAGCTTATTCTGTGAATTTGGTGTCTAATGGAATTCTGTAGACGCCATTGTTTTCGATTATAAGATTTCTCACAAGCAACGTGTTGGTTTAACGTGATGGGCTCCAAGGCTTACCATACATTAATTTGGTCAGGCTGCCTCGAGGCTAGCATGCCACCATGCTTCTATTGCAACGTCTCGGATCTACAACTCGTCCCTTTCTTCCCTTGAAAGTGAAAAGGGACGGTACAAGGAGGTCGCTTATGCAAGTTGATACAATTCGCCTCCAGTATAAGAGGAGCCAGGCTATTCCACCTGCTCTATTGTCGACGATGAAGTAGAGACAAGACTTGAACGCAGAGGGCATGATATCGTTGGACCGGCGCAGCTGACAGTGTGCCTGCCTCTGGCAGACCGAAGCTGGTGTGGCTCAACCTGATGAGTCATGACCCATGCTACCTATGACAACGCCCGAAGGCTCTACTCCTACTGACTAAGCTGCGCAAAGGGTGGCAAACACCAGCCCCCCCCGCTACCCCACTCCATCGTTATTCGTGCCGAACAAGACGAAAGTTTGGAATTTCTGGAGCGCCCAAAGTTGCAGGGCAGTGAAGATGAATACTGATTGCTGGTGTACCAGGGCGATCTTACGCAGATACCGCTTTGAATTGATTTTGCTTTGTCTCACGGGCCGCGATGTTGCTCAAGATATGGCCACCCAAGACCACGTTATCTCCATCCCCAATTGATATGCTTATTGTGACAAAGAGTCCAATGCTTCAAGTTTTCAGCCGATGGTGTGGAGGCCTATGAGCACCAGTCAGATGGAAAGGATGTTGCTGATCACTCTAACGTCCCCCGGCAAAACAACCAGTCTTGCCGCTTTGCACATCTGTTTGGTGATGTGCCTACCAAGCTTGTCCGGTTCACGAATACCACCATTGAAAAGACCGCTGCCGTGACTGGTACCTGTTATCATTTGAACCTTTTAATTCTCGGTCAGCCCATCAGCAAAAAAACCTTTTCATATTGGGCGCAATTTGAGAGTTCATGGTAACCTGTTATCTTTCGGATCTTTCTCGGTTCCTTCGAACTCGGACTTCAAACCCTGAGCGAAAAAAGTCCGGAGACCCTCACGTTATTCACAATGAAAAGACCCCAGACTCTGTTCGACTCATCTTTGCTTCAGCTTAAAGCTTAATGTCGTACTAGCCGTCACCGAGCAGTATACACAACGGTCTCAACATATCCCCACTTCCCCGCATGATTCCCTCCCCCACTTTTAACTTCAGCTCTGTCGGTTCGATCTTCTCCTTGTCACGTCTTCGACATGTTAATTTTAGTGTACTAGCTCTCCTTTATTAACACTGTAACAAATGCAGATTCGTTAAATTATATAAAATATTCAACTCTCCAAGCAGATTGGGATGTGGGCCCGCAACGCACTTGCTGTAAACATCGGTTCTGCATGATCATTGATTGCAGCAACCCAAATTTAATGCCGTCATACTACTGGGTGATACCTCTGCGAGTGAGTGCAGTATCTCCTGCTCTGTCATAGACATACCCGCTAGTAGTTCGCCAGCGAGGATGCTGGCAACTTGCACATCAGCAGATGTATGGTAGCATTTGTATTACATAACGAAGTTCAAATACTGACAGGGAATACTACTACCATTTTTTGGGACTCGACGACAACGACGACAACGACAAATAGAAACATTACGGACGGCACCGCCTCGCTGGGGGTGCACCACAGGTCCACTACTACCTACTGAACTTGGAGTGCCGCAATAACGTTCGAAGTACGGGAAAAGCTCACCAACCAGCACCTCGAATAACCATGCTATTCACGCGACCACGCCAGTGTCATCCTGCACACTTGTTAATGCCCTTCGACCAGATATTAGAGGAGTATCGGAGCCGTGTTTGTGGCCGCTGTATAATATACACAACCATATCACTACATTAGTGACTAGTGAGTTTGACGACTCACTCGTTCCACTTCACCTCGCCGATGTTCCCATCTCACAGTTCAGTACTGTGGATGATGATAGCCTAGGGACCACCCAAACCTCAACCTACAATAAGACATTCTGATCCATTTTACGGCCATGAGCAGGCTCCGTGGCTGTGTGCTCTTCATTACAGAGCACCCCCTTCCTCCAACTCACAAGTGAGGCCGCGAAGCTCCCCCATTTTATCGAATATTCACTTCACCGCACAAAATTCCATTCTTCTGTAATTTCCACTGCTCTCGTCCCGCTTCAGGACTCAAGGTGCGCTTATTTTACGGTAGTTGGACACGCGCACTTGTATAAAAGACTATCCGTCATACAGTTGTGTTCATTGATGTGCCACATGCTAGGATACACCTGACTGCAGCATTAACTTGAAGCGAAGATGTTGAGCAGAGTCTGGGGTCTTGTCATTGTGAAAGACGTAAAGCTGTCCGGACTTTGTTTGCTCCGGGTTGAAGTCGTTCGAAGGAATCGAGACAGGTCCGGATGATAACAGGTTACCCGGAGACACCGACCATGAGCGCTGAGCGCTTGAGCTCAAACACCCTCGCAAGTCACGGCATTCGGGGCTTAAAGATCCTGACAGTGGCGTCTTCCCTGCATCTTGAGATCTCGCACTCTGTTGTAGTAGATCGTCGCTGTTTGGCTGTGATTCTGCCAGTGAACACGTTGTGGACTATTATAAAGTTCGTAGACAACATATCAATTGAACAATTCGTCACTTCACCTCCGAGTTAGTGTTCACTAGCACCAACGGCAATTTCTCGATTATATTGTCTCGATGGCACCTTTCTCAATATCGTCCTCCAATGTTCTGAGCAATGCATTTCATACCACCTTGCGCAGCGGCTCCCACCGTAACACCATAACTACATGCAGTGACGGGTCCGTAGATCATGTCAGTTGCTTCGTCGGTCTTCCTCCAAACAATTGGCACTAATGATATTGGGTATTGGGTTTCGAACATCTAGTTATCCTCCGGTGTCACCGAGGCAAGTTTCAATATTGCTGTATGCGGGAAAGTTGTTGATGTTATTATAACTCCAGCCGTCAGCAACGGATTCAGATGGTATCAGAGTCCAGAGCCCATCTGTGGTGACTTCACCGCCATACACAAGCTCCTACCGGCAGCCGCTGAGCGACAAGGCCAGGACCAAGAAACAAATGGAGCTTTTCGACAGTGTCATCGACAGAAAGCTCAGTACCATCCCTGTTCGCCTCATCGACACATCGTCGGGCAAGTTGTGCGGCACGGGAGAGCTCTGCGCTCATTTTAAGGAGTCTCGCAATTACAAGGAAGTTGAAACGAAGATTCTCAGGGCCAATGAGAAGGAGATGAAGGTGGCTGTTGATGCCTTCTTCGAATGCGCTATGTTCTCCCATCGTTGGAGTACTACCGTCGAGGACGAGCCTACGTATGACCACATTAAGGGCAAAGAGAACATCTACGATCTAAAATCACCACCGGGAATCGAGAAGTTGCAGCAGTTTTGCAAGGTTGCCAAGGAGAACCAGTTCCGATGGGCTTGGAGCGATACATGTTGTATCGACAAGTCCAACAATGTCGAGCTCCAGGAGTCTATCATCTCCATGTTCTCGTGGTATCGGTTATCGTCTGTCACCATCGTCCACCTTTCAGACGTCATCGATGAAGAGAGCTTCAGAAATAGTGTATGGTTCACCCGCGGATGGACACTACAAGAACTCATTGCACCTCGACTTGTCTGGTTCTATAAGAAGGACTGGACGCCATATATTGACAGCAAGCAGAACCACAAAAATGATCCTCACGTCATCGAGATTATATCTGAGATCACGTCTATTGGCGCGACTGACCTCAACGAGTTTGTGCCGGGGTTGCATGTCGGCTCTGACGAGTCGGAGGTCAAGAAGAGGATGAGCTGGCTCGCCTCTAGGAAGACGGCCAAGGTTGAGGATATGGCGTACTGCATGATGGGTAGGTTGCCACTTTTTGGATAAGGCAATCACCTCAAGACTTACGATTTACAGGCATTTTTGGCGTCCACATGCCGGTCATGTACGGTGAGAGAGAGAACGCTTTTGTTCGCCTTCAAAAGGAGGTCATGAACCTTACGGATGACCTGTCGCTGTTTGACTGGGTCGGGAAACCCTCAGAGCTTCATTCATACTTTGCATCACACCCCAGCTGTTTTGCAAACCATCGAGCTGGATCCGAGAGCAGCTTGTCGAAACTCTCTCATCCTCAGCTGCTTCAGGCCTCCAAGGCTTTTGCCAGCGCCATTGGTTCCACCGTCGTGATGAATATCAAGAAACTTCTTCTTGACCCTCCTCACGGCCATTTCATTGCTAACGGGAAGATGAACATGCCGCTGTTTGTTCATGAGGTTATGAAGCTGGAGCCGGTGGACGCGACGGACCCTCCCACTCTTAATGACGACGGCTTTATTGACTATCTTGTCAAGGCTGAAGGTCTCGGTGAGGTGAAGATTACAACTCACCAACTGCTTCCCACTATGAAGAACGGAGAGGGTTTACCTTGCTACCGTCTTGTTCGGACGTGGGACTTCAATCTTATTCCATCGGAAGATGCCGTGAAGAAAGCAGATGAAGCAATAGGTTCCGGAGATGGAGATGGCGAGCGTCATGAAAAGTTTATTTATACACCCCAATGGCTGGACAGATCGGACGTACTAAGTCCTATGGCCACTGCGGTGACCACTGCAGTGTCTCGTAACGCAGTGATCATGTTCATGTCCCGTCTTCGGGAACCTTTCGTCGCACAGCTGCTGATTCAGAGAAGACATGGAGGGTCTTACGAGAGGGTGGGAACAAGAGAGCGGTTGATAGCAGCGCCTTCATCGGGCTCCATCACCTTTCGAGGTATCAAGATCCTAAGTGTTCGTTGATTAGATCGTTTCGAAATGATGCGGTACGCTACTTGTATTTGTATGACAGTCCTGTGTGGGAGTAGTTAATGCCATATTTCCTGTACCGAGGCATGAAAAATCCACGCCCTGTGGGCGGAATTTAATGCACAGCTCCTCGATTGATATTATGATAGGTCGGGTCAACCGTTATGGAGGAATATCTTGCTTGCTCTGATAATGAAGCTTGAATCTCCTGCGGTTTTGAGTGCGGATATTTTCTTCGAGGCGACCGCGACCAGTGTATGTTGAACATTCCTGCGCGCTGGCAAGAGGTATGAGCAAGTTGTCTGAGGGATCATGCAACATGAGTTAAGGCTGGACAACGTACTAGTAGTACTACTAGTCGATTACCTCTTCTGGTTCGTGAGGAAGGCGACATCTTCCCCTAGTGCCCCGATAGCAGTGCCTTCGTCAGGCTCCATCACCTTTCGAGGATTCAGGATCCTAAGTGTTCGTTGATTAGATCATTTCGAAATGATACGCTACGCTACGTGCGGCGGTCCTATGCGGGATTTCCTGTACCGAGACATGAAAAATCCAAGCCCTGTGGGCAGAATTCAATGTGGAGCTCTTCAATTGCCAAGGTTGCTATTAGGATAGGTCGGGTCAGCCATGGCATCTGTTATCAGCCGTTAGCCGACACATGCAATGAGCGCGCGCTTGTCGCACGGCCGCCGTACACACGCGCTTAGTCATCCTCCCCGCTATACCCTGGCACGACGCTTTCATATTGAACCCTACTAGCCTGACTAGCACCGAGGATGTTCCATCATAGCATACGGATAAGTATGGCCCACTGGCAGCTCAACCATCGAATTGGTGTGGCTATTTGTCGCATTGCACGCAACATGCAATCATGATGCATGACACCTGGTTTATATTTTATTCGCTATCCGAGTCACTACACACCATGCATGGTACTGCACGGTGAACTGTCGCTTCCTCTTCCGTGCCTCTCCTAGCTGCAAATTACGCCCGAACCGGGATCGCGGGTTGATCTTATTTACTGGGTTCTACAGGATCGTGTTCTGGCGCTGGCGCGGAAACCACGAGGGGAGCTTCTGTACTGCACAGAAGGGTTCAGGGTTCAGAGCGCTCAACTTTAGTCATGATCACGAACTGTTCGCGACGTAACTGTATGCCATGTTCGAATGGTAATGAGATCGTTCTTCTTTATGAAGTTTTACAGGATGGATTTTTAACGCTGGCATGGGCACCACGAGGAGGCCTCCCACACTACTCGGATGTGATCAGGATCCAGAGCGCTTAGTAGCTCTGCTCACCACTACGAACTCTTCGCGATTTCAGAGATGGCAGTGCCCTCCCAGTTCCAGAATATGCGATGGAGCCGGCCGCAGGTCTGGACATGCACCTCTTGGTATATAGTGACGGACAATCCGATGACAAGCTCAAAATTTCTGACTCGTCTTACATGCCTCCATTGCTTTGGCCGATTGCTAATTCTAAAAATTTCAGTCTCGATGCTTCCGGTGTTGCTGGTTTCTTCGGTGGTGAGGAAGCCATCACTGCCATGGATACTGTACACCTGTATAGGGGGCGTAGATGGCTCGGCTGGTACAACTCCCCCGGCAGCTATACTATAGCCAAGGACTTCGGCAGAATATCCAAGTCAAGAATATGGGGTGGTCTTTTTCCTGGCTCCAATCATGATCCAGTTGTTGCATTCAAGCTGGACGTGAAGACTGGCCCGAGATACGTCGCGTCACGCTCGGGAACTGTCATGCAGCAGACAGGGCACTTTTCATATCTCCTGACGGAGGGGACGGACGATTTGACGCTAGCTCCACTTCCTGCCACACGAACCACTACAAATTCACGCATCTTTATTGTCGCTGTCCCTGAAATCACATATGAAGACCTTCCTTTGCAGCCCATGAGCCGTCACCACGCCTTCATCGCCAGTTTCCCTATCCTAGTTAGCTTCAGCACGTGCATCTTTTCCGCCTTATCCGCCGACTGGTACTGCTTTGCGATGATCCTCCTTGGGATCATCTCTAGCGGTGTCACATGTTTCATCATCGGCTCTGGAGTCCTTGGTATTGAAACGGTCAAGAATCCAGCGGAGGGCTCCCCTCCAGGAGACGGGATCCTCTTGACGCAGAATGGTGTCATGATCCTGAAGGGAAAGGAAAAGGACGTGAATGCAATCACAAAGGGGAAGTTTTCGCTACAGCTGAAAGGAGCACCAGAGTATACAGTTGTCGGCCTTTGCTCGCTGCTCCTCGAGGTTCAGTTTCTGCTGCAGCTCCTCCTCATTCCACAGGGATCGCTGTTCGGTCAGATCATGTTCCTGACCTCAGTGGTTGCATCCTGGGCGTACAACTCCTTCCTCGCATCCCTGGACAAGGAAAAGCTACAACGGAAACTGTTTTGCGACACTATCGGACTTCGCCCGACAGCCATGCTCGGTTTCACGGCTGGTACTCGAACCAGCATGGCTGCATTCGCATGCTTTGTTCTTTGCAAAGATTTACCAAGGCCTCTCAAGGGTATCGAGCCGATGAAATTTCTGTTGGAGTTTTTGCCCAATGAGACGCTAGTGTGGCAGAAGTGGAGGGAGCAAGTGGTGGCTCAGGTCGAGAAGGGAGAAGGCGAAGCGAGCATCTTTCAACCTGGAAATGTTGATATGTCAGGACTCAACAGCAGCGAACAAAAACTTTTGACGACTCTTCTACAGGATGCAGATGATGCGTACAAGGGGTACATAGAGACCCGTGACCGTTGACAATCGTTGACAATTGCCGAAAAGTCCTGATACTATATTTCTTTGTCGCCTATCCGATACATATGACGAACCATGTAATTTGAATTTCGCGAAAGGGTTTTGTATGTACGTCCTAGTTCATGAAGTCGCATCCCCATCGTAGCAGTAGAGGGCACAGTCACGTTTCAAGGCTTGTTGTTCTCCAAGGTGCCGGTGCCAGTGTAACACACGGCCGGTGGCCGGCCTGGACGATGGCAGCGAGTGCTGTGGAGACGTATAGTACAGCATGTTACTGTATATGTGGAAGAAATCAGTTTCGATCAGGTAACTTTTGCTGTGCAGTTCAGTGGCTTCAGTCGTAGACTACTATTTTACTACCCTTTCGCCTGCTAGTTGTCGACGAGCAATGAATGTCTTAATTGACTGAAGGCTCTAGAGTAGAAAACAACGCTGCGAAAGCGAACGCGAAAACAAGGGTATATGACAGACGTAACTGGGTAACTCAGTGATTGCTTGTACCAGATGAAAGCGATGCAGCAGGAACTACACACCAATATGGATGAAAACAATCCTCTGCTCAAGCGGCACCTTTTTTCCACGGACGCAGCAGCATTATTCAGTGCCCAGGCTGCCTTCGTACAGTCCATGACACCATCATCCTCCAAATCCCCGAACATCCTCTCATAGAAGGCTTCAACAACGTATTTTGCGAGAGCATCATTGACTGCCCACAGTGTACCAATGACACTCTTGAAACCAGAAAACTGGAGTCCAGCTGCGAGGTGGATGGCTTCATCGGGTGTCTCTTCATCACCGACGGCGGTATGACACGCCGATAAGAACGCGAATTCAGCTTGCGGAGAATTGTTATCCATGATGTCAAGCAGCGTGAGGGGTTTGTCCCTCATGGCGAAACATGACTTGTAAGGTTGCTCGTGGTCCTGTTTGCCATGACAAGCAAGGTGCACCCAGGTGTTTTGTTGCAAAGCGTTGAGTGCACCTGCCTGTGTGGCTTTGTCTCCTGAAATATTAGTGAATTTGATGTTAGAGGGAATGAGCTCATGGACAAGCTCAAGTTCTCTATCGACAGCGGGGAGCAACGTGCCTTGCCCTGCACCTGGTTGACTTTGTCCGATCGCCGCGAAGGATGGAGTGACACGCATCTTCATCGTTTGTCGAGACCTGGTCAGAGCCGAAAGTGTGGGCGTGTAAGAACAGATGTATATATCCTCCAGGGATGCCTCCGGTCCAGAGCGATCTGCTTTCATTCGGAAGGGGCTGGCTGCATGAAGAGGGATGGATGTGAAGGCTGCCGTCGGACACAGCCATACTCGAGACCGACAGCATAATCGTAGGTCATGCTGGAGGACGTTGACTATGGGTAATATGATCTCGTCCCACACAATCTGCAAGAGTACTCGCAATTTCTTCCTCGGCTCCTCTGGGCGCATACGAGCCGTGTGTCGTATTGTCGTAGCGAAATCGTCCTTGAGCTTCTCCAGATCTGGGAGAGTGATGCGCGAGAAAGGAACTTGGTGAGGCTCTCCTGACGTCGGGACGATGATGGCGCCGCACGAGTATTGACTTGCAATGAAGATGATGACTGGGCCATGACGCGCTGCAGCTTGCAATTCTGTGAACGATGACGGGAGCAGGAACCTCGAGAAGCCTTGAAGATTACGTATTTTAGCTACCGCAGCTTCCCATTGCTTTGAAAGTCTCCTATACTCTGTTGCTGCACGATCAGCAGCAGCTCGGTCTGTGCTGATTGCAGAACCTTGAGCATCAGTTAGGCGCCTGCTGAGCTCCGAGAGCCTTTGAGCCAGTTGCGGACTCACAGACTTCAAGTCTTCTAGCGGAGTCCTGAGTCGAGAGGCCAGCGACCACTGCTGGCCACGACCCTGCTCCACAAGTTCAACTGCCCGTCGTGGATTTCCACTACGTATGGCACATGAGGCTGCATCTACAGGAAGCGATTGTGCACCGCGAAAGGCACTTGCAGCCTCGCGCCGTGAGATAATCGACGATCGCGTCATCACATGGTTGTCGAAAAGCTCAAAGCATATTTGGTATGCTTCGAGGGCAGAATCATGATGATAGATTTCGGCTTGGCGAGCCCAGTCAATAGCCTCGCTGATACGCCAAGGAAATCCTTGAGTGGGATGTCTTGATGCGAGTCTGAAGTTCTCTACAGCGAGTAACAAATCAGCAGGGTCGTGTAGAATCCGGTAACGAGACAAATATGTTTCCTGCAACCGCATGTAGATGAAATAACTGTCTGGATGCAGTGAAGACAGCGCCGCCAATGATTCTTGGCAGAGATTAATGGCCTCCTCGATATCCTCATTATTTTGAGTGTGCGTAAAACGAGAGCAGAGTGCCGAGCTCAAATTGGAAAGATTTACATGACGCTCCGGATCGTCGAGCGGCGTCAACTGAAGGGATTCGCGAGACAGATAAATGGCCTCGTTAAGATCTCCGCTGACATGCAACTTGTCATATCTGGTTTTGAGTGCGAGGGAAAGGTTGTTAAGTGTGGTGCCACGACGTAGATGCCCAGGTGGGTGCAGCGTTAATGCATTGCGATAGAGGTCAATAGCTCGGGTAATGACATTAATGTCACCACATCTGTTGAAACAGGTGACGAGGGCGCCCCCTAGGTTGCCCAATGAGAAATGTCGACATCTGTGCCCAACAGGCCGCAGGCGTAGCGCTTCTTCATGTAAAGAGATGGCCTCATCGAGGTCATTAGGTCTGCCTTGGTGATTGAAGCGGGACTCGAGTGAGATGGCCAAGTTGTTGAGGTAAGCATCGCGGCCAGAATGTCCCCCGGGGCACAGAGACACGGCTTCACGACGAAATTGTATACTCTTGTCTAAATCATCAATGTTTCCACGTTGCGTAAAGCATGACTTGAGAGCCCATGAAAGTTTGTCAAGTGCTTTTGGACGGTGTTGGCCCACAGGACAGAGCTCGAACACATTTCGTCGAAGGTGGATGCCTTCATCAGATGTGTCTGTTGGAAGATTGTTGCATTTACCGATCACATAATCGACCACGCTGTCTACGCCGATGCTACGAAGGTAGGTGCCCTCTGGACAGAGGGGCAGTAGCTTACAGCACAGCTGCGCGGATTCGTGAATGTAGATGGCGGTCGGCTCCTTGCTGTAGTGCCAGTTCAATGCTCTAATAAGATTATAGAGGGATAATGCGTGATCGGGATGACCCTGCGGACGCAATGCAAGGGCTTCGCGGAAGAGGGAAGTAGTAGTATCAGCGTCTTGAATATCCTTTTGAACATAGCCTTCAAGGCGGGCACACGCAAGGTTGGTGAGAGCCGCTGCGTGATCAGCATGGTCAACCGGACACTGGTCCAGAACCAACTGAAAATGCTGTACAGCATCGTTGAAGTGAGAGACCGTCTTGCTTGTCATGTATTCGGCAAATTGTGCGTGGCCGGCATCTGTTTCTCGAGCAATCTCGCAGTCTACAAGGGACTACAGTTGATGTTCCGTCAGCAAAAGCTAGCAAGACAGTCCGACGTGCCAACTCACATGAAACATTGTGCCGTCCTGACCGTCGCAAGCATGTACAATGGCGGCCTTCAGCGTGAGGGAAGGATGGATACCACACACAGGTGGGAAGGACAGTTCTATGGGATGTTAGTGGATGTATATGACGAATGAGAAGCAAATCTCTCACTGAATGGTTCATCTCCATGATTGAGTAGTTCATCCCACGACGTTTGAAGTTCCCCGATGATTTCTCCACTGCCTAGTATTCGATCGACCTCATAGGAGGCTCTGATCTCCACCGAGAATGCAGATGAGGCATATGATGATCTAGAAACCAAAGATCAGTTCATGGATCACGTCCAGAAGTCTACATGAACTTCACAAGGTCACAATATCGCCCCACACTACATATTTATGGGATGATAGGACTTTGATGGCTGTTTTCCAGTGTCTCCTCGAGTCGGTATTGATGGATATGTAAATGCCTGCGGGTATGCGCTGAGAAGGGACTTGGATATTCTGTCCGCTGACGACTGTGGATATAGCATGAGGATCACGAAGCGAATATGAAAGTGACATGAAGCAACCCGCCTTCAAGTCTAATATATCGTTCTTCTAAGCTACCAGGCATGTTGGTGCAATGAAGCAAAATAACGAGGATCGAGGATGGGCTGAGCGGTGGGCGGAATGGGAGGGGAAGACGGGAATATAAATATGAGAGCTGTAGATGGAGTTCGGGTAAGAGGGGGGGGAGGAGAGGTTGCAACGTTGAAGGTTCACGTCATGCTGTATTTCCATGACATTTGCCTGCTTGGCTCGACAGACACTGGTATGATCATTCAAGTTGCATTAAGCGCTGAGAATCGAGATCACCAACTAGGAAAGTTGTAAGAATCTGAGGCTAAGGGAAGACAATATTAGACACTTCAGCAAAAGTGGCGCCCCAACTTGGTTAGATCTTGAAGGGAGCATGCGAATGTCAGAGCGTCCTGTGATGATTGTTGCTCCTGGACTTGTATCAGACAATGGTGAGTAAATTGGAAGAACCACAAAATATGTAAGCACCAGGATGATTCTATAGATCACATCACATACTATGGTTGACCGGTGCTTTCAGCAGTTAACTTTCCGGAGTGCTCCCTGTGGATTATGATGCGGAAGCCGCAAAAGACATCTTGATGACGACTCTGAGTCCATGCCACGACGACCTACTAGTATGAGTTCGACGCGCGACCGCATCAGCACTAGTACTGTAGCTGGAGCCTCATTCCTTTGAAAGGGCACACCAAAATTGACACATATCTAGCACTCAGGCGGCAGGCCAGCGACTATCAGTGAACGTGACCTTAAGTTTAAATCTGCGTTTCCTACGACCGTATTAGATCAGCCTCTGAGCTGAAGTTTGAAATTTGAGCCCCGTCTCTGAGATCTTTCAGGAAATGTTGTTGGCTAGTCACACTCCACTGTTATCCTCCAATTCACCCGCGGTCGACTCGCGCCAACCGGCTTACACGATATTCGCCGAGCTAGCTTGTCCTCTGCCACCCCTGCCACTACTTTCATAGCCCGCATATGCCTGTCATCCAGGTGACCCATTCAGGAAGTTCCTGAACAACCCCTGCTTGTCGATCTTCCTTTTGCGCCGGATAAAGTGCTGTGCACAGTTCATATTGTCACTCCCATCGGGGTCTCATGCATCTATTTACAGTGCTACGCTGCAGCAGGTGCGCCCACCAATGACGATGGCTTGATATGCGATGTCCCTCCTTCACCGAGCCATAACACGGGAGAGCACGGCGGTTGTTGCTAATTTTAATTCCTGAGCGCACATAGTTCCCATTACTTGCCTGCTTGAGTAACTATCTCCTTCCAGTGGTAAGTATGCATGCTTGCGTGTAAAGCATCTAGCTTACCCGCGTCTATCTAGTTGCAAGCGACACGCTGAAATTGGCAGTGGTACGGTTCACGCTTCAAGCAGCGTATCGTGATCTCCACGGCACTTGAAAATTGCCTTCCGAAGCAACGAAGTTACGAAGGAGTCAAGGAGCCGTCTCCTTTTAGTCGGTCAAACAGGAGACCAAAGCTCGGAGTCCAGTCGATTTTGTGAAGTCTTTTACCAGGTTATGGAGTTCTTCTCATAAATGGAGGTGCCTCCTTTTTGCAAATGGCCCAGAATTATCCAAGGCTCATGCAAAGGTGCGGTTCCTTCTACCCATGTGGTGTAAAGATTGGTGAGTAGTTAATGCGTATTTTTGGACTGTTCGATTCTGACGTAGATCAAATGCATAGTTGATTGTAGTCGTATGGTGTAAGCCGATATCCATGGGTACAAGTTACTGGTGGACAACTGGATAAGTCGTTTCCATTATTTTAATTCTCCTTCAACCACTCCTGCTCTTCCATGGCCAGATCATATGCAGTTTTAGCGTCTTCCAAGAGGTTTTTGAGAAGCTTTCCTTTACCCGCCCCGAAATCCCTTTCCTCCTCACTGCTCATCTTGAGTAAACCGTGGCAAGCTTCTCGGCTGCCGTCGCGCGTTTTCATTACATCCAACACCTTTTTTCTCCATGTAATCCATACCGGCGTATCATTCGGAATGAAGTTGCAAATGATTCTTTCGGGTTTGAAACCTAGATCCTCCCATTCTGATTCCGCACAAACACCAGGAGGCTGGAGCATCAGGCATGCGAATACTGCGGCAGTTGTTCTCGTGCCAAGGCTATACGTACGCATATCCTCCTCCTTCAGATGAAGTTCTTTCAGGATCAATTCTTCCTGGATATACTCGTGGTCGATTGAGGACAAATACAAGTTATACGCCCAAGAAGCTGCGAAGGAGGACAGGAACATAATTTGGCCAAATAATGTGCCCTGGGGTATCAAGAGCAGTTGGGCGAGGAGTTGTACGACGAGCAGGAGCGAACACAATCCAATGGCAGCGTACTCGTCTCTGACGGGCTCTTCACTCGGCTTTGGAGACGTAGCACCCTGGTTTGTAGGCACGGCAACTTGCTTTTGAGGCGTGGCAACCTGCTTTGGACACGAATTATTTTGACCTCTTTCTGCATCGCTATTGCGGTCCGGCTTGCGCCGCTTCATTCCGTCTCCAGGAACAGAACGTTTCCTCTTTTCCTGCCTGCTCCTCCACCTAACCCACGAGTCATATTCGAGAACGAACTTGCCCCTTGTGATCGTGGCGACGTCTCCCTCTTTCCCTAGCAAGAGGACAATATCATCACCGTCCATCAGCATTCCGTCTCCGGGTGGAGCCGTAGGTGCTGAATTCACGCCTTGCAGCTTTAAACATGCCGACCCTATGACCAAGGAGGATATGCCGCTTGAAACAATTCCCAGAAGAATCATTGAAAAGCAGAACCAGTCGTGCGTCCATCCACAAAGTGCACATGTGGTGAAGCTAACGGCTATCGGTAGAATTGCAACGAGCGTGTGAAGCCCGCTGCGAGGTAGGATATCGTGAACCGGCTGCTTATCTTTCTCTTTGTGCGTCTCCTTGGACAGCTCCTCCTCTTTATGCATATCCTTATGCGGCTTCTCTTCCTCTTCATGTGTCTCCTCATGTGGCTTCTCTTCCTCTTCATGTGTCTCTTCATGTGGTTCCTCTTCATCTTCAAGCGTTTCTTTCGGCGGCCCTGCTCCCTCCTTTGGTGTCTCCTCTTTAGCCGCCCCCGATTCAAAAACGAGGTGTGTCTTGATAACGGTCACTTTGTTCCGTTTCGTGACTCTTCCCGTCACCTGGTATCCTAGCTCCTCCTTGCTCTTCTGCATTATCAAATACGCAAGATGGCCGGTGTACTCTAGGATGGATCCGGATCTAGAGGCGACATATTTTGGGCCCTGCTTGCCATCAAGCTCGAAGAATTTTGCGGGTTCTTCATCAGGCCCAGGGAAGAGCCCATCCCAGAAACGGGATTTTGCGAGCTTTCCAAATTTCTTGCCGACATTCCAGCTGCCGGGGGAGTTGTACCATCCCAGGAACCTTCTGGCCTTGTAGTGATGGATGGTCTGTATAGCAGAGATGGCTTCATCGCCCCCGAAGAACCCTGCGACGCCGGATACGTTGAGAGAGAAATTGCCAGGATGGATTTCAAAGGGAGGTTTTGAGGGCATGGCACGTATGTTGCGGTTGGCGTGCTGATTCCTGCTCAGTTAAGTAGCGTACCGGGAGGCGTTCCGGAAGCGCAAGGGCTCTAGGCACTGTGAACCCTGGGCGCCATGCTATCTAGGCGCCATGCCATCCGGTACATGTTATTTCTGGGGAATGTCTTTCGGCTGTGAATATTTCTGTTTCCTTATAGCTGATCTGGCAGTACTTGATCCACTGATTTCGTTGATTGGTCCCTATTTTTAAAGTAGCCCACACGGGTATGTCGCTGTTAGCTGTTAGCCAGTTAAACTTGTATGTTCTTCACGATCGAGGCGCGCACTTGCATCAAGTAATTTAACTTGCACCTACATGTATTGACTTCTGCCATGCAAGTGTTCTAACTCCGAGGTGGTTCAAACAGCTAAGCGCCGTTACGATAGTATGTCCCTGTTCCACTTCTTCAGAAGGCAAATTTCAAGCGCCGTTCCGGTGCAATCGGCACCCTCTGTCACAAAACTCGTATTTTTAGTCGCTTAAATTAACATAGATCCTATCATTCTCTCTCTAACACATCTCCTCACGAGATTGAATATTGAACGACCACGATTGAGGCTGAATTGAGTGGGATAATTGAAAGTGCCGAACGCAGAAATGTCTGCTGATATGTGCCGTGACGGAGTTTCAATACTACCGTAACACCACCACTTGTGCTGGGTGTAGCGCTGCCGCTGCAGGATATTTTCATCAATTCTGCGCTAACGTTAACCCCAGCTCTCCACCGTGCACATGCAGCATGATACATATAGATGATAACCCATGTGACTTACAATGTAACTTACAATGTCATTTGCGCGACTAACGACTTCTGTAGGGTGCCGATCACACCGGAACGGTACATCAACGGCTATCATTAATTGATTGAGCCGTGTCATTAGTAATCCCTATCCAGTACCACAATCTATGCCCTGCAGGGAAGTACTGATCATGGTTAACCTCCATGATCGAGTAGCTCATCCAACGATGGCTGAAGTTCCTCGGTGACGTCTCCACTGCCTAACAGGGCCTCATAGGACATCCTGATCTCCCCTGAGAATGCAAGTGAGGCATACGATAATCTAGAAACAGGAGATCAGTTCACGAATCAGGTCAAGAAGTTTACACAAACTTCACAAGGTTACAATATCGCCCCACACTACATATTTGTGGGATGATGAGACTTTGATGGCTGTTTTCCAGCATCTCTTCGAGTTGATATTAACGGATATGTAAATGCCTGCGGGTATGCGCTGAGAATGGACTTGGAGATTATTTCCGGATAGAGTGTGGGGACCACAAAACGAATATGAAGGTGATGTGGAGTGACCTGGCACCTTCAAGTCTAACATATCGTTCTTCTGAGCTACCAGGCATGATGGTGCGATGAAGTAAAATGATGAGGATCGAGGACGGGCGGAGTGATGGGCGGAATGAGTGGGAGGGGTAAAAACATGGGAGCTGTGGATGGAGTTCGGCTGAATGGGAGAGGAGGAGAGGTTGCAATGTTGGGAGTTCACGTTATGTCATTTGTCTGCTTGGTACGATAGACACTAGTACTGGTAATATGATCATTGCATTAAACGCTGAGAATCGAGATCACCTGATACCAACTAGGACTAACAGTCCGAAAGTTGGAAGAATCTGAGTCTGTCACCTAAAGAAGTGAACAGCGAAAGTAGCATCCGAGTGTTGGCAGAGTTTGAATGGCCAAGCGAATGGGCGATTATGTAAGGAACTTCGAAACAACAGTTATAACGAATTACATAATACTGAGGAAGACTTCGGAGCGACAGCGTACTACTACGGGCAAGAGAAATCCTACGTGCAGATCTGAGGGCATCAATCAACCCACCAATTACTACTATCTGACTCGGGCAAGGGGCGACGAAATCTGGTGGATCTACCGCAAAAACGCATCCACTCCCCTACGCCGTCAACCACCTCTGCTCTCTCATTGCCAGATCATATGCAGCTCTCGCGTCTCCCAAGAGGGCTTCGAGAAGGTTTCCGTTATTTGTCCCGAAATCCCTTTTCTCCTCGCTGGTCATCTGGAGTAAATTGTGGCAAGTGTCACGGTCGACATCCTTGTGCATTCTCCGAATCGTGATTACATCCAAGACCTTTTTTTTCCATGTAATCCATACTGGCGTATCATTCGGAATGAAGTTGCAAATGATACTTTCTGGTTTGAAACCTAGGGCCTTCCATTCCGATTCTTCATAAACACCAGGAGGCTGGAGCATCAGGCATGTGAACACTGCGGCAGTTGTTCTCGTCCTACAGATGTACGTCCGCATATGCTTCTTCTCCAGATGAAATATTTTTAGAATCGATCGTTCCTGGATATACTCGTTGTCGATTGAGGACAAGTACAAGTTGTACAGCCACGATACTGCGAAAGAGATCAGGAACATGATTTGACCAGTGAATGTGCCCTGGGGAATTAAGAGCAGTTGGGCGAGGAGTTGTGTGACGAGTAGGAACGAAAAGAATCCAATGGCAGCGTACTCGTCTCTGACGGGCTCTTCACTCTGCTGTAGATCAGAATTATTTTGACCTTCTTCCGCATCGCCATCACGATTCGACTCGGGCAACCTCGTTCCGTCTCCAAGAACGGAACGTTTCATTTTTTCCTTCTTGCTCCTCCACCTCACCATGTCGTTATATTCAAGGATGAATTTTCCCCTCGTGATCGTGGCGACCTCTTTCTCTCTCCCAAGCAGGAGGACGATATTATCACCATCCATCAGCATTCCGTCTCCAGGTGGAGCCGTAGGTGCTGTATCAACTCCTTGCAGCTTTAAACATGCCAACCCTATGACCACGGAGAACATGCCATTTGAGATAATTCCCAGAAGAATCATTGAAAAGCAGAACCAGTCGCGTATCCATCCACAAATTGCACATGTGATCCAGCTAGCGGCCATTGGTAGAATTGCAGCGAGCGCATGACGCCCCCTGTGAGGTGGGATATCATGAAGCAGCTCGACATTAGATGGCTGGCCTGTCGCTTGTTGTGCCCCTTGTTGTGTCGCTTCTCCCCCTTGCGACGGCGGTTCCCCTCCTTCTTGTGACGGCGGTTCTCCTCCTCCTTGCGACGGCACTTCTCCTCCTTCTTGCAGTAGCGCTTCTTTCCCTTGCGACGGCGCTTCTCCTGCTTGCGGTATCACTTCTCTCCCTTGCGGCGGCGCTTCTCCTGCTTGCAGTAGCGCTTCTCTCCCTTGCGGCGGCGCTTCTCCTGCTTGCAGTAGCGCTTCTCTCCCTTGCGGCGGCGCTTCTCCTGCTTGCAGTAGCGCTTCTCTCCCTTGCGGCGGCGCTTCTCCTGCTTGCAGTAGCGCTTCTCTCCCTTGTGGCAGCGCTTCTCTCCCTTGTGGCAGCGCTTCTCCTGCTTGCGGCGGCGGTTCTCCTGCTTGCGGTATCACTTCTCTCCCTTGTGGCGGCGGTTCTCCCCCTGGTGGCAGCGCTCCTCCAAAAACGGACTGCATCTTGATGATGGTCACTTTATTCAGTTTCGTGACATTTCTATCCCCTGGTACCAGCACTCCTAGTTCGTCTTTGCTCTTCTCCATTATCAGATACGCAAGGTGGCCGGTGTGCTCTAGGATGGATCCAGATCTCGAGGCGACATATCTTGGACCCCGCTTGCCATCAAGCTCGAACAATTTTGCCGGTTCTTCATTGGACCCAGGGAAGAGCCCGTTCCAGAAACGGGATTTTGCGAGCTTTCCAAATTTCTTGCCGACATTCCAGCTGCCAGGGGAGTTGTACCATCCCAGGAACCTTCTGGCCTTGTAGTGATGAATGGTCTGTATAGCGGAGATGGCTTCATCGCCCCCAAAGAACCCTGCGACGCCAGATACGTTGAGGGAAAATTTCCCAGGATGGATGTCAGGGGGGTAAAGCATGATGCGTATGTCGTGGCTTGGTGCGCTGATTCCTGCTCTTTTAAATAGAAAATCTGATGGGTGACATGCTAGAAGCGCAAGGGCTTTAGGCGCTATGAGCTCCAGGCACAGTGCTATCTAAGCGCCATGCCATTTGGCACATGCTCCTCGCGGGGAATGCCCTTCTCTTGTGAACATTCCCGCTTCCTCATGATTCATACTAATCTGGCAGTTACCCACTCATTTCGTTGGAGTTCATGGTGCCCTGTTCTTTCTCGGTTCCTTCGAACGACTTGCAAACCCTGAGCGAAAAAGTCCGGACAACCCTCACGTTATTCACAATGAAAAGACCCCAGACTCTCTTCGCTTCAACAGTACGTGTTTGAAATTCGTTTCTTATTCGTGGCTTGTACACCTGTCCCTGAAGATTTTATATATTACTCCCTACAATCACCTGTTCATGGCAGGGTAATGCATAATTAGAGTCTGATATGCAACACTGTATGACCCATCACGGTTGGGGGAGGGCTAGTGCGGGGATCTAAAGCTTCAGATCCCGGATCTGGTAGCACATCCAGACCCTAAAACCTGCTCACCGAAGCCTAATCGGCCGTTTTCATACTGACCGGGAAATTGGCGTTTCTGGGGCTCCATGCCTAAACGATGCTGGAACATCATGCACATGCATGGCTATGACTTATTGTTACAAATGCCACTCCTTGCGCCACTGACAATTGCAAATACTAAAGGTTTCAGTCTCGATGCTTTTGGCGTTGCTGGTTTTTCGATTGTCACTGCTATGGCCACTGTATATCTGTCTCGCAGGGGCGGAAATGGCTTGGCTAGTGCAACTCTCCCGCCAGATATACTACAGCCAAGAAATTTGGCAGGATATGCAGGTCAAGATTATTCCTGAGCCTGACGATGATCTGGCTGTTGCGTTTGCGCTGAACGTGAAGAATAGCCCAGAAGTACTCCTTACATCGTGTCACGATCTCATGACGTGGCAACAGGTAGTGGGTGAGATATTCTTCTTCCTTCCACCTGAATCACTCCAGTTACACGCATATATACTATCGCTGTACCTGATGCCGCATTGCTTATAACTTTCAGGTGCAAAACATGAGCATCCAGTGATTCCAGTCCCTAGAAAATGGAACAGAACTATTTTGCGACACTGTGGACTTCACCGCGAACTTCGGAGTCATGTGCAGTTATCAGGCCGCCCCCTGAGCCGGGGCCCGGGATGGCTGCATCTATATGCTTCATTCTTTGCGAAGATCTGCCCAGACCTCTCAGAGGCATCCAGCTAATGGAAATTCTGATGGTGCTACACTCGGATCGAGAAAGAAGGGGACGAAATGAATATTCTTCAACCTTAAAATATTTGACATGCCAAGGCTCTCGAGTGGCGAACTTTTCTGCTGGATGCGAAAGATGTGAACAGCCTGCGACGCCGGATACGTTGAGAGAAAGATTGCCAGGATGGATTTCAAAGGGAGCTTTTGAGGGCATGGTGCGTATGTTGCTGTCGGTGTGCTGATTCCTGCTCTCTTAAGTAGTACCTGACTGGAGGCATTCCGAAAGCGTACTAGTAAGGGCTCTAGGCTCTATGAGCTCCAGCGCCATGCTATTCGGTTCCCCGGGGAATGTCCTTCACGTCTGTGAAGATTCCTGCTTCCTCATAATTTATTTATGCTAATCTGGCAGTTATCCACTGATTTCGTTGATTGGTCCCTATTTCGAAAGTAATCCACAGAAGGTATGTTGCTCTAACCTCAAAGTAATTCAAACAGGAGTCGGCGACCGAGCACCGTTACATACCGATCAAAGAGGAGACAGTTTCCCCCTTCGTAACTCTGATTGTCGTTTCTTCAGAAGGCGAATTTCAAGCGCCGTGTACCACCCCTTCCGGTGCAATCGGCACCCCACAAACTCGGAAGTCGGCACTGTCACAAAACTCGTATTCTAGTTACTTGAACACAAAATTCTTAACATAAACACCATCCTCTCTCTAACACAACTCATTACGAGTTTGAACGACCACGATTGAGGCAGAATTGAGCGAGATAGTTGAAAGTGCAGAAGTCACGTAGAGATGTCACCTGCCGTGACGGAGTTTCAATACTGCACACCACTTGCGCTGGGTGTAGCGCTGCTGGATATTTCTATCAGCTCTGCACTAACGTTAACCCCAGCTCTCCACGTGCACATGCAGCATGATAACCACATTTGCGTGACTGCCAACTTCTGTGGCCCAGGTGCCGATTGCATCGAAAGGGACAGTGCTACATCACTAGCGCTATCATTACATGGATTGAACCGTGTCATTAGTCCTATTCAGTACCACGACCTTCTATGCTTTGCAGGGAACTGATCAGGCCTCCCCTAACTCCGGAGCGCTTTGCATAATTTGGCTACGAACATGCAAGCACAATTCTTCGACTCATCTGAAATACCACCACTGACAGTTGCAAATACTAAAGGTTTCAATCTCGATGCTGTGGCGTTGCTGATTATTCTGCAGCGAGGAAGCTGTCACTCCTATGGCCACTGTATATCTGTCTCGCAGGGGCAGAGATGGCTTGGCTGGTGCAATTCCCCGGCAGATATACTATGGTCGAGAGTTCAGCAGGATAGGATATGCATATCAAGATCATGGAACGGTCTTTTCAATGATCCAGCTGTCACGGTTGCATTCGGGCTGAACATGAAGAATAGCCCAGAAGTACTACTCGCATCGTGTCACGGTCTCCTGACGCAGCAGGCGGTGGGTGCCGGTGGTTTATTAAACACCAGTTCTTCTTCCTTCCACCCGAATCACTTCAGTCACACGAATATTTATTGTCGTCCCATTTGATGCCACGTTTGCTTATAATTTTCGGGCGCAAAACATGAGCATCCAGTGACTCCAATCCCTAGAAAATGGAACGGAAACTATTTTGTGACGCTTTTGGACTTCACCGCGAACTTTGAAGTCATGTGCAGTTATCAGGCTGCTCCTTACGCCGAGCCGGGGGCCAGGGTGACTGCATTTACATGTTTCATTCTTTGCAAAGATCTGCCCAGACTTCTCAGAAGCATCCAGCCAATGAAAATTCTGATGGTGCCACACCGTGACTCAGGTCGAGAAAGAAGGGGACGAAATGAGTATTCTTCAACCTTAAAAAAAATTTGACATGTCTCGAGCAGCGAACTTTTCTGCAGGGTGCGAAAGAGGTGGAGAGACTCGCCACATCGTTAAAAATGACCAGAGTTCCTAATAAGAGCCTGATGATGCGATATTTCAATCACCAATTGATGTACTTGCCAGCGATTCACATGTTACGCCACCACACACGACATGAAACGGTTCAACATATAAGATTGAAAGGGTAAAGCATAGTAGCTGTACATACGATATGTGCGATATCCTGAACATTAATTAACTTCATGATAATCGAACTTTATGTGAAAACGTGATAGCAAAACCAGTTACCGAACGCACTGCGGAAAACATGAAAGCAACATGAAATGGAATAAAATCATCGATAAGTACGATAGCGAAGAAAACTAAAAGGAGATGGTCAGTAAAGCGAAAGAAAAGCGAACCACAAAGCAAACAGGACATAATTCGGAGGAAAAACGTAAAAAGTTAAAAGTTCAAGTCGGTGTTCACCGAACCTCATAAATTGACTCCATCCGGTCAGATGGTGGGCGAACCAACACCCTAGGGAGCGTTTCGTCTTTGCGAAGTATTCCGCGGGCCTTACTCGACTCTGTCCGACTAAGCGTTAGCGGCTTCAAATGCTTGTTCACAGAATTAGTAGCACTGGGTGCAACATTCTCATCGTGCTCCTTCACCGACTTTGGCTTCTTCTTTCCAAGAACGAGCGGTCGTGTACCTGCGAACCTGTTACTGGCGACATCACCAGGATTATCATGATTCGAAACACGATCTTTGAGAAGGGAAAGAGTGCGAAGAGAATTCGAGCCCGACTTCGTTGCGGGCTCTGTGGCGTCCTTACGCTGGTTGCTAGACTTGAGTGGTTTCACTACCCGGGAGGACCACTGTGCGAGTGTACGAGATGACGTGTCATTAGTTATATTTCGTTCGGCGGGCAGCAGAACCTCTGGCTCTGTTGGTGCTTGAGTGTGTTCTTCGGATGACCTGATATAGACAATACTTGAGCGTTTTGAAGTCGGTTGAGAGCGAGACATAGCGGCAGCTTGCTGTTTGCGTGCAAAATGATATTCTTTTTCGTGCATTGGCGTGCTTTGAGCAGCAGGATCAAATTCGGCCATAGGGTCAAAGAGGGTTACCGTGGATGCAGCGGATGGCGAAGGAAGTATTGTTGCAGTGTCAAGGGTAGCGACAGAGGTACGTGCACTTTCCATGCCATGAGGGACTTCAGCACGAAGACCAAGAGTGCGAGTAGACATCGTGCGGCCGAGGGAGGCGCCATTCCGGACAGGCTGCTTATCAACATTCACGGGGGGATGTGCAATAAGGTTTGGGACCAATTCGTCCCCCCAGATCGTGTTACGCCTTCCATCGTTTACAGTGGCGTATCCACCAATCTTTTTGGCAAGCGCGCGGCCAATCTCGGATGTCAAAGCATTTGCTGTGTCCTTGCGAAGACCGAGACTGCGCAACCAACGTCAGAACATATCAACAAGAGAATCAAGGACTGGCTTGCCTAGGAAGACTGAAGTGATGCCTCTTGTGCGCAGACACCTTCTTGGGCCTGACCTTGCCGTTGGAGGGTGTCGAGTGCGGCGCGGTACTTTCCCAGTCTCCTTTGGCGAGCACACCGAACTCATCATTATCCTTCTGGGTGCGGGAAGCTGGCAGGCGTTTCTTCTTTGTCACAGTGCTGCTGATCGGGGGGTCAAACTCGAACTCGAAATCCTTGATCTTCATATCACTTCCAACCCTCAAACCAGGTACAAGAAGAGGCAGAACACCAGCGGTGAGCACGTCGATCTCGTTAACGTCGTCGTTGACGGCTGCGCCGAAGCTATAACCAGACGAATACGACTTTCGGTGGATGAGAGTGCGCGTCGATTGTTGCTTGGCAAGACGAACATTAGGAGGTGTGGGAGGAAGAGGTTGAGACGGAGGTCGGCTGGGGCTGGGGTTGGGGCTGTGGTCTGTGCTGATCGCCTGACCGATGACTGAGGAAACAGAACGGGAGCGGAGGTGCGAAGGACCAGACAGGACCGACTTCCTCTTCTCCATGCCAACACCAGTAGTTACAGTGAGCAAATCACCACCTTGCTTCTCAGGCGATGCTGCAACAACCACCGTAGTTGCAAGCGCAGAATAATGCCTCTGGGCAACCATTATTCGCGAGGCGAATTCATCACCTGAAATCCTCGACTGAACCGACTGCTTCCTGATTCTCCCGAACTCCACAGACTGGGGGGTGTTGGGGAACATAGAAGTATTGAATGATGCAGATTCGGTCTGCATTGGCAGAGGGGGCGTCATCTCTCCATTTTCCTTTTCATCATCAGGGGGCAGTACAGCTAGGCGCGGAACAGGGGTCATGAGACCAAGTGCCCTGCTAAGCTTACCTTTCCCCTCCACGGCGTCCCCTTGTGAGAGCCAGACATCTCCAGAGCGTCTCCCTTCGACAACTGTGACTGACCCAGACCGCTTGTACTCGCGGTTGCAGTCGGTGAGAGTGACAGCCGGAGATGGCGCCCGCATGCAGACCGAGGGAGGTTCCCCATGAACCTCGAAAAGACCGGTCGGGATGGGTATGGGCGAGCGCATAATGATGTTCATGGCAAGGAGAGGCGAAGACAGCGTGACCGAGAGGGCAAGAAGAAGAGGGGTAGCAGAAGATACGAAGCCGTTTCCAACGAAAGATAGTACATATGACAGGGAGAGCGCCTGGTCACCAGATATTAAAGCCAATTTAACGACAGACAAGGAGGACTTACCAAAGGTACCCAAATAGTCATCATCCAGCAGGCATACCGATAAATTGAGATGTCGACATCATCGCCATTATACGCCAGAGAAGCAAGACCACTTTCTGAATCACCCTGGTATCCGTATCCTCCAAGAACTCGAGCACTCGACAGAGCAGGAGTCAGGGGCCGATTGCATTGGGGAAGAAGCTCAGCGTTAAGATCAACAGCGCTGACGCCACCTTGATGGCTGGTGGGATAAGACCATGCAGAGTGCGAGATTTGAGACCCGGATGGGGAAGTGAGCCACGAGCTCTGCGAGCCAAGACGTGGCCGAGTCGGAGTATCACGACGGAAAGGGTCAGGATCAGAGCTTAGTGCGTCAGTGGGTGATGAAGGGTGAGATGAAGGCAATAGTGGGACTGGCGGAATTAATGCGTCACCGGTCGCAGGCGTAGGCGGATCAAACCAGTAAGACGATTTAGGCGCAAGGGAGGTTTTGGATGTCATGGCACAGTCGACGCGCAAGGAACCAGATCGGGGGTGCGTTTGATGAGTGGAGAAAGACCAGTTGGACACCGAGTCTTGATGCGTACTGCCGGCATCAGATGTGAGCCAGGAGCTACCTTCCCTGAGGACGTCAACATCCTCAGTCGCGAACGAGGGGCGGGGTTTGTCCTCGACTTCTTTGGCAGGTGGCCAGCTGTCTGCGGGGTCATTGAGTGCAGCGAGATTGCGCCTGATCACCACGAGAGTGTAGACGAGACTGCCGAATGATGCACTGCTCAAGACGGCAACGGTAGTAGAATATGCCAGGAGTCCAACGAAGAAGCTTGGGACACCTTCCCCCGCGATAACGCCAGAGAGTACAGTGGATGTGAGCCCCAGGAGCAGGGTGGGTACCCACAGCATCCAGTGTCTGGATCCGAAGGACACCGACCGCCCCATACGAATGTGGATCAAGGTGAGTGCGGACACGACAAAAAGACAAGTCTGCCTTATTGTCAAGGCAAACCATAACCTTGCCGAGGATGCGGCGTCACGGGCCTCGCCATATGCTGCAGGGCCACCATAGTATTCACTGAATGCCTGCCAAATGAAGACACCTAGAGCCAGGATGTCGAGGGAAGCCAACCATAGGTGACTCTTGTCGGCTGAAGAAAGAGAACGAAAATTATAATCAGGCAGTCCAAACTCGGACTAAAAAAAGATTAGCTATTTGAGGCTCATCGGAAGATTAAATACACACGGGAGCAACTCGTCTGCTTAAAGGATGAGGCGGAAGAATTGGAATTACTATACGAAAAATGACGAAAGCTGATGAAATAAAAGAGACGAAAGCCAGAATAAGCGTCGGAATAAAAGGAATCATGGTGAACGTTGAGATCGTTGAGATCGTTGATAAATTCTTGAATGGATCTTGGATCTGACTTTATGAGAGAGCGTTAGATGCGTGAATGCGTGAACGGCGTAAGGCCTTCGTGACAAAAAGCCGCTACTGAAAAAAAGCGCCCGCCTTAAGGAAGTGCAATGAAAAGTTCAAATGTCTGAACAACTCAGAAATCGAACATGAACCAAATAATGTTGGACCCATAAAAACAAATAGTACATACTTGTCAACAACGCGTTGCCACGTGACTTTTGATTTTTGGACCACACCCTCACCGGAGGAACAAGTGACAGTTGCTAATCGATTTTCACCGATTCATCTCCAACAGTCACAACACCAGAGGTCGATTTAATCCCTTCAAGTTCATCCTTGGCCTAGTAATAGTTTGGAATGTTGTTGTTTGCCAAAGGCTTTAGAAATTAACAGAAACAAACAACGCTCAATTCCATCTTTCGCTGAGCTGGATACATGATTATGCCTACCATCACTGACCTCCCAGACGAGCTTTTGGATGAAATAGCGCATCTCTTACCAAAGGGATCCCTATCTTCCCTGTGTACCGTTTCAAAGCGCTTTCAACCCCGTGCGACGCGATGGCTCTACCGATGTCTGGCCCTAGCGGGCAACGGCGAAACGATAAAAATCTGCAAGGTCCTCATTTCAAACAAACTTGCTGCTATATCCGTCCGCAAAGTCCTCCTGTGGCCAGGTTTAGCCTTCTCTCGCCTAAGTCTCACAGGAGGGTAAGTGCCTGTCCCTCGTCACCTGCATACGTGTAACCACGCTTGTTCAATTCAACAGACCCTTTTATCTCTACCTGTCCGCCTTTTACAAGCTGCTGTCCCGTGCCTTGGCTTGTGCGACAAATGTGGAAAATATCCGGTTAATGTTTCCTTACTGTGGAGCATCTCTGTCATTAGATGCCTGCGCGTTCCCAAATCTTCATTCCTTTGCCACCACAATGGAACCCCATACACTCGCCTCTTTCGTCAGGAGACACCCACAACTTAAGGAGCTGCATATATCTCCGAGTGACCTGAGATCCATTCCATTGTCAGAATTCAGTGGAATATCCCTTTCCTCGCTGAATTCGGTCTGCCTTCCCGAATCTTTGCTGTTTATAATTTCTCCGGATGCACCCCTACAATCTGTTTTGTCTCCAGAGATCGAGGACGACAACGAAGAGATTCCACATTTTATCAGGCACCTTTCTCGATATTGCACAACGCTCACTGAGCTTCATTTGTGCCGTCCTCACTGGAATGCCGAAGTTTTAATGCATGTCGCGACTTTGCTGCCAAAGATCAAAAACTTCAAATTCACTAAGATGATACCAGGTCTACACCACCATTCCAATGCAGCTGTAAGTTGTCGCTGCGCTCCAAAGCTCACAACGTTTATGGGTGCAGTTTCTTGAAGCATGCGAAACAGCACTTCCTTTTTTCAGCTCCCTCAGTCAATTAATCATCGAGATCACACGCAATCGAGAACTACCGGGCTTTACTTTTGTGTCCGACTACAGATCCGACTTCAAGATGGTTCAAATATGGGGCAACCTATGCCCGACCCTCAGTATTTGTGCCTTTCCATGTACGTACACCTAACACTCAAGCGTGTCAATGATGGGGAAGCAACTAAACGACCCATAGCTGGAACCGCATGGCATCGTATTGAGAACAATGTATGGATGCCAGACTTGCACCACAAAGCTGCAATTCGGTGGTTCTTTGAGGCCGCCTCCACAGATCAGTTTCCGATCCATGTCATGGGGTCTTTACAGCAGTTCTGCGATTCCATGGGGAAAGTTGACACCTTGGGACTACTCAATTTTAGGTCGCCGTCAGCCATGGAATCAATTGGCCTTTACCCCCAGACAGAGGAGGACGAATCGGAGTTCTATTCAAGCGATTCGGATGAGAACGATGTCGAGATCGAGGAATAAGATCAAGTGATATAGATTGCCAACCGAGTCTGGTACTATGTAGTTGAAGAAATGTGTCGTTGAAAGGGCCCGTTGCTGTACACTACGAATATTTATGCATTTGATGTCAACACCAATGTGCGATCGTAATATCGTCCTTACATGTCTACGACTGAACTGCACAAAAACTGAGAGCACGTATATTCACGGATCCATACGACAGAAAGTAGAAAACATCTGCAGCTCCAAACCAAGCCCAAACCATTATCATAACATCCTACGCGTATCTCTGAGCCGTGCCCGCCAAGCCCAAACCGTTATCATTCCCTACGCGGATCTGTGAGCTGTGCCCGCCAAATCTGTGAGCAGTTTGACTTCATCCAGTATCTTCTTCGGTGCCTTGCCAGTGACAGTTGTTTGTAGAGCAACGTTCGACACGAGATAGACCGGTTGATCAGGCAAGTTCGCCTCTTGGAGGTTAGTCCTGATGCTACGGATGGTTTCTGCCACGTATTGGTCGCGCGCCCGCGCAAAGTAACTAGCCTTGTTTCCACCTTCATCGTCACTGTTATAGCCTATATCTTTCATGAGGTTCCTGATGTGCTGATCCGCTTTAGAGCGGACGATGAAGGCGGGAATGCCAAAGCGCCTAGCGTTGGAAAGGATAGCGACGTCAGTGGCAGTGAAACGATTGTTAACTACGACGATGATGCAGTCGAAGACGAAGAGCCCCTGGTCATTGAAGTATTTCCAATCGGGGACCTTCAAGGTACCCGCTCCGGGAACATCGTACCAGACAAAGCGACTGGATGGGTTTGGATCAGGGTATCTGGCTACCACGAGGGTGGTCTCGTTCACGCCAACCGCGGCAGCTTCAGGATCCATATTGTGTTTGCCCCGGAACGCGTTAACCAGCGACGACTTGCCGCTACCAGCTATACCGCTGACGGCAATATGGAAGAAACCTCCGGTATGCTGTATCTTAGCTCTGAAAGCAGAATATTCTTCAGGGGCAGGCACGACCACAGGTCGGGTGCCATCTCGCAATTGTCTCTCGGCTTCCTCTCTGGCAGCTTGAGCTTGTCTGGCTTCTTCAGCAGCTCTTTGTGCGGCGCGCTCAGCTGCTTCCCTCTCGGCTTGGAGTCTTCTGTTTTCCTCTTCCCTGGCTCTCTGTTGCCGTTCCTGTTCTTGCTGGGCAGCGATGGCAGCTTGCCTAGCAGCTTCTTCAGCAGCTTGCTGTCTGCGCCTCTCTTCTTCAGCCTCTCGCGCCAATTGTTCGGCACGTTGTCTTTCTTCGCGAGCCCGTGCTTCTGCGGCCTCGCGGGCAGCACGTGCCGCCTGCTCGGCTTGCTCTCTCTCGCGGCGCTGTCGTTCAGCCTCTTCGCGAGCAGCTTGCGCTCTCCTAGCTGCCTCTGCTTGTTCCGCTTCAAGGCGCCATCGTGCTGCTTCCGCCTCGCGCATGAGCCTTTCGACCTCCGCACGGGCTGCCTGAGCGGCACGTTCTGCTTCTTGACGAGCAGCTTCAGCTTTGGCGCGAGCGCGAGCTTCAGCTTCTTGTTGTGCATGAATTGCTCCCCAGTCTGGCTCCCTGTGATGCGAGTGTCCCCCGCCCATGACTATAATTTCGAGGATTGTAGATGAAGATTTCGTCGGATGGTCGGTGGCACTAGTAGGATGTCAGCAAACATGGGTTTTGGCATAGTTCATTCAATTACCGATCTGAATCGGTTGACGATGTAGGTCTCTATGAGAGTGCCGTTTGAGGGTCTGGAGAATCAGAGGATGTCTCGGCTGACTCAAATACCACCTACGACTGGCAGCCTCGAGGAACCATCAAGGGTAACAATGGCAGTACAGTGATTGAACCGAGTACGAACCAGTGCACAAGCCTCCTTGTCATATTACCTGAAAACGTCTGACGATGATCATGAGAGTAACTTCTTTCGAAGCACACAGCGTCTCCTATTAACTACCGCGAACACGGCAGTCCAGCGTGTAAGACGCGTCTATGGATAGGAGAATGTAGCTACTAAGTGATAGAGCTTCATCACAGGTTCACCACTGTCCCCCAGCACTGAGCCGGCAATTGCCGTCATAACGTTATCTGGTAATATTCTAGTGTCATATCATACCGAGTACATTAATGTCATGATCTATCCAACAGCTTCAAGCTCATCCCAAAAAAAATCAATTGCACGAGCGTAGATCGTCATCAGTGGAATATCGCAGTCGAGACGAGCTTCTTACGATAGTCCAAGCGCTTTCGTCTCAATATAGTTAAAGGGCTCAACCGTCTGGAACACACACGAGCCCGCAATCGTCCTCGTTGCTAGAGCGCATGGAGTTACCATCTGAAGAAAGAAGTTTGCTCAGTCGAATGGACTTGAATGAAGAAGGGGTATTGGGCATGCGTACCAATGATAGCTCGTCAGATCCTGTGAAAAGCTGGAACACGAGAAATTCTGGGTCCCTACAGCATACAAACACATTGCCGGATCCCAGTCAAAATTCGCCTTCGGTATGTTGCTGGTTGCAAAAAGTTCGGCCACGATACTTACGTTATGCCAACCAATTGAACTTAGCATACGAAACTGCGGCCAACAAGGATTACCCTTAGTAACTTTCCGTCTCAGACTCCCCCCGCGCAAAAGTCCAGCAGCGCATTGTTACCATCTACATTCGAATCTGGGGTGATTAGCCTGTTAACCACAGGTTTTGACATGCTACGCGAACCTCTACCGGAGTCAACAACTGCACACAATAGTGGATTCGCATCCGTTGTAGAAAGGTGCAGGCAACATCTAGCACCTATTATTCTTATGTCTGCCAAATCTCAAGATTCTTCGACAACTCTTGACATCACAGCGTGTGCAGCCATGCTTACCGACGATCGTTGCCGCGAGTTTCTGCAACAAGCTAAAGATATGAAACTTCAAATGGATGCCCTTGCCCCGCACCTACCGCACAACCCCCTAGTCGTCGCAGTTGATGCAACCATCAATAAGGAGGACTTAAACCGCAGCATGCATAGGCATGGTGAATCCACTCGGACTGCACGTGTTTGGCCAGATTCCGGGCCACGGAAGGATAGCGAAGCTACATTGGTAGATTTGCCAATTGACCTTAAGGCTTTCTCACCCGTCCAGGATTCCAGACGGAGCTCTGTCAAGGACATCACACTCCCAGTCAAACACATCATGGAGCATGATGAGGCTCTGTTCCCGCACGACCCAAACTCGACAAATGTTCAAACATCAACTCCTGCCTCTGTTCCACATCAGATAGCTCCATTGTCGTCGATTCCTGTGGAAGACATCGAAATGACGACATCTTTAGCACGTCACTCAGCAAACTCAGGACTGTCTCATGCATATTCTCAGAACATAGTAACATGCTCTTCTGCCGACTCCCATCCGTCGTTACCGAAAACTCCAACCCTCTCTATGCCCGGAACCTGGTTCGGGCGTCAGGGTCTTACTCGACCAGGCATACTTAACGTTGATTTTGCGGTGGGAAATGGCATTATTCCCGCAGCTTCGTCAAGTAGGTACGCAAGGCTCCGCGGTTTTAACTTAGGCGCCTTCCTTACGAGAGATCCTAGCCCCCCCAATGCTCCATTTACCGTGCAACTTTCTTGTTTCCGCAGGGATCCTCGTCACGAGCTTCAGGAAGGTGATAGCCTGGATACCACTCTGGACAAAATCAAGAATGTGGGAGAGGATTGGCCTACCAAAGGCACCCTCGTGGTACAGTTGAATATTGAAAGCTCGAATGGGCGGTCCTGGCTTCCCTACGAATTGGTATGGAGCTAATCGTGGATGCTATCTGCGGACAATAAATAACTTATCGTCTGCTACAGGAAAAGGGGGCACTGAATGCGACCCCGTCTATCACGCAAGGTAACAACACGTTGCGTCTAATACACCTCGACGATCTATCCGATTTTACCTTCGTTCTGTACGCCCTCTCGCTGGAGCTTCCAAAGAGGGCGGAGCCCTTGAGGGGACGATGCTGGGCATCCAAAATTACCCAGCCAGACTCAGAGATACCATTTGACACAACAAATATCATTCAGCAGTATGCACACATACCAGTTATTGTATCATAATAGTTACCTTCATACCTTCAGGTCATGTCAGTTTAATCAGTTCTGTGTACCTCTTGCATTGTAAAGTCACGCGCGACATGATATCAGTTTAATCAGTGCTGTGTACCTCTTGCATTGTAAAGTCACGCGCGACATGATATCCTTAAATAAACATGACAATATCATTTGAAGCGCTCGCTTTGGTATCAGAAGGTAGGCATGATCTACGTCACCGCCAAGTTTATCAAAACGGTCGCCTCGAGGCGCGTTACGTTGACCTCGGTAACCGGAAGTGCCTGCCTGCCTTTCCCCACATGTTTCTTTCCCTCATCATCCTTGTACTTTTGGAAAACATCCGTCATTCCTTCATCCACTTCTTTACGACCTCACGACCTCACTACGGCATACTCACTCGCATTAAGCCATCTCCACCATATCATGTCCGGTGGAGACCCAACCCACGCCACACTAGAGCCTCCTGATGTCAATAGCACAGAAACTGAGCGACAAAAAGGCAGAAATATCAAGAAGGATGAACGGGGGTATGCACAAGTGTACCTTGCTCGAGCACGGATCGAGGGGATTGAGAAGTGGAGAGCGGCCGTGGACGCAGCGCTGCGGGCAGCCGAGGAAGAACGCACGCGATTTGAGGAAACGAATAGGAAACGACGAAGAATCGAGGAAGATGCGTGGGGAACTCTTGAAGAGACGCAAAACAAGGAAATCGAGGAAGTTCTGGCGCAGGACGTCCCAGTTGAGGTATGCGACTAGCTATTGTCATCATCTCGTTCCTCCTGATAACCTCGTCTATAGCATACTGACGCAGTGGGAGGTACAAAGCAGAAGCGCCGCAGTAGGCGACATGAGCTCTGGAAAGGCCTCCGAAATATGTTTTTTAATATTATCTTCTAGCCAAGTCCGTCGTCTGATTTCTTATCGTCGGTGTTCGCAATAGCAATTTCGAGTTCTGGGAGGCATAGTGGGTGGATGGCGACCGGTTGAAATGAAGACGGCAGCCAGCAATTACGAGGCAGACATTGTCATTGCAGCCTTCCTTGACCGAGCTGGACTGATGCTCATTCCACCAAAGGACGCACCCAATCCATCGTCATCTGACTCTCCCCGTTTCGAGGCAGTGATTGGTATGCACGAGCCGCCTTGTCCATGCTCCCAGTCATCAACTGTTGGACCCTCCTCTATGAGGTCATCTTCATCTTCATCTTCATCTTCATCATCTTCATCGCCAATAGCCACCGTTGCCCACTCTCGATACACGCCTTGTATGTACTCGCCTGAGCGGGGTAGTTTGAAGGGATCAAAAGGGAAAAAAGTATGCAACTCCTGTGGGCCAGCGCTACCGGGTGCTACACCGGCAAATACAGGGTACGGTGCTCGTTTGTTCGCCTCCAGAATGGAGAAGCAGTATGTGAAATCAGTTGCTTGCGCAATGCGAGCAAATTGATGTACAACATTCTGAGAGCAGACCTATTTTGCAGTAGTTAGTCAAAAAAACATCTGCAATGATGGCGGTTAGCAAACCTTGAGGGGATTGAGATCAGATGTGATAACTCTCTGCACGACTCCTAGCTCGCTTATCCATATCTTCCGCCCCACCTCTTGTTCGTCCGGTTCTTCCTGTAAGTCACGCCAACGGAAACAAAATACCAGAAACACAGACTGGACAACGGCATAAAAAACGCTGTGGTTATTGCTAGTGGCATTGCCAGCCTCGACAGCATCCAAGTGCGCTCCAAGAAACGCGCATAGGACTTTAACAGCCCTCCGTGCGCCCTCACGATCAATAAACTGTGCGCGCGAGACAAAGCTCCCGATATAACTGCTCGCTGCCGCACGTTCCACGCCACTCGCGCTTGCGCTCCCAAAGAGGGCTTTGTCGACAAGTAGCCCAAGGAACAGGTCTGAGAACTCTGGATGAAGGGAAGCGTACCAGAAAATGAGGAATTGGGTATACCGGGACTTGAAAGTGCGCAGAATAGACCTGTCGAAGATGGCTAGGAGAGTGTGGAATTGAATTGCGAGGAGGGTATGTGGCTCGTATGATTGCGAGTCGCGATCGTAAGTAATCGTCGAATGAAGGGAGGGAGAAGAAGGCACGAGGACGGTAGGTATGGATGAATGCAATTTGTTGAAGTGGTCAAATACGAGCCTAAGAATAGCGTCGAGTTTTGAGACCATGTCATGAATGTGTCTGGTGTCTGTGAGGGTATCTTCAGCACCGCTGTCTGACGATGCGTCAGACGATAGGTCACTCAGACCATCGTCAACATCCTCCTCCTCATCAGAAGAGTCACCCTCTTGCCCTACTATGGTATCAAATGGATCAAATTCGAAAAGTTCGCTGTCCGTAGGTTCGGCGTCTTCAAGCTCTTCGAGCTCTACTTGAATCTCCACCTACGTGCAAATAACATTAATTAGTATCCAGGCACCTGGAGAAAAGAACGCGTGCTCACATCGACCATCAAAGCCCGATCCACAATAAGGCCTAAAACCCTCTCTGAAAGTTCGCTACAATACTCAGTTACACGCAGCAAATTTCGTATGTAAGCTACATGTGCAGCTTGTGGTTGTCGTTTATGGGGGAAGTTTCGTACGAGGAGAGGAGCCAGAGATGACGGGAGAGTTGGTACAAGGTTTAAGAGATGTTCAAGAAGAGCATGTTGTCGATCATAGACCACACGTCTCGTTAAGGGTGTGGAGCCCTCTAAGTTGGAGGCGACGGCAAGAAGACCAGATTCTGCGAGTGACGCGTTAAAACTGCCTGAATGTTGTTTACATGGAGGTAGTGACTCACGATATGTGAAACCCATCGCTATTCTGTTGAGAACAAGCGACAGGTATTCTGGACGCGCACTTATGAGCATGCCAATGAATACGATATATGATTTGACGAAGACAGCATCCATGGTAGACCATGGTAGACGAACGATTGCCTCTACCAGTGGCGCGTGACGCCTCTCAAGGCGAGAAAGAACATGTGAAAGTGCAGAAAGCCAGATACGGAGCTGCAGAGACGACACGGTAGGCGCAAGCGTGGATTTATTCGGACTAAACTGGTCCACAAGGTCATCAAAATCTTTGCTATGCCCCTGCGCACGGGGATCAGCACGCGATCAAGTGATATACGGCCACATACTCACATTGAGCTTCTCGCGTATGGCCTTATTCACATATGCAAGAAACATGTCCTTTTTGAATTGTTCATCCTGCTTCACCCGCGAATTTGTCGCGATAGGGCGAGAGGTGAACAGTGGCGAGTCCGATGGCATGGATGATGAGGAGGCTTTGGTATACTTATCTAGGGTGACCTTTTGGGTTGGCTCGAATCGCACGGAGGGTGAAAATGGTCCAGTCTTTGGTGCTCTTTGATTGAACTGGGAGAGTCTTGAATGCGGGTCCATCGTGACTGTTTATGACTGCTTCGCATCCAGTGTGCAGCTGTGCAAGATAAAAAAACATATTATTAATGAATTATTAATATTTTAGGTTATCCTAAGAATTGATGTTTATTCAAGTTAAGTCTCCCAGTCCTCATCAACAACCACAATGTCTACCTCATTCTCGTCGGCTCACAGGCTCTATGTCAAGTCACTCTACCGCCGTATGCTGAAAAATGAACTGGACTGGGTTGTTCGCAGAGATATTTGGCGTGGTCGTGCAATGATGATTAGAGCCGAGTTTGAGAGAAACCGGTCAGTAGTGGACGTGAATTTGGTTGTCACTCTGGTCTAACTGGCAGATGGTGTTTCATGTATCAGTGACGTGACTGAGCCTAGAGCCCTTGCCCAGATTATTGAGAAAGCGGAGATGCGTCTCGCAAGCAAGTTGCATCCCGACCCTTACATCCGTGAGTCTCCGCGTCCCTGTCATATCACCTCTTCTAAAAAAGTTTATTTTTCGCAGCTCCTTCTATGCCAGGAGGAACAAAGTGGTATGTGGTGAACCTTTATTCTCGTATTCGTCCTTTGTTGAGCTCAAAACTCATACAGGGAACGCAATATACCTGTACGTTATATCTTTCCCCTTTATGCCATTATCCTGACATTTCCTTCCACAGCCTACCATTGCCCCTTTATACGATCACACAGCTGCCGTACATCATTAAATATCGTATACCTGCTTCAGCACCCAATGCACTCCGTTGTGTTGAACACCGGTCATCTTGTTGTGTCTGCTGTACTGTCGTCATCTAATTCCTTTCTGGAACATCGGCATTTTCAGTAGCACGAGGTTTAACGTACTATCAGTATGACGTGCACTAGTGATGCACATCAAATGTGATGCTGACGTTGAACTTTTCACCGTTACTAAACGACTTGACGTTACGTCCACTGCTTACAGCTCCGAATATATTGATATTTGGACCACAAATGTAAGTTCCACCAGTAACGACAACCCATCAATCGTCCTTTGATACCACCGCATGTACATCTCACTCACAACCATTCCGTGTCCTCTTTTTACTTGCAATGCACATCCCTCCCAGAGCAATCTTGTCCTCAGATCCGCTGATCATTCGGTCGCCGACCGGAAAATAGGCTATCGAAGACGCTCCTTTATCTCCCGAGGGCCATTACAAGCGTCGAAATTATATTGGTCGTTGCAGCGACGGACTTCGCCGATATGGAATCCATGAGTTGTGTCCCTACCAATAAAATTCTCGAGTAGTCAAGCGCGGGCGAGGCACAACGAGACCTCTTGTGCTGTCGGCAGGCTGATGTTCTTGGTGGTTTGAAAGATGACCAACTCCTCGAGAGCGCTTTGTGTGCTGGGGCCAATCGTTAGTCCATCCACATGGATGTTACGAATAGGTCAACAAGGAAGAAGAACGAATGGTCGAACGTGCCCGGCCCCTTTTGGATGTCGTCAACTGTCGCTTTTGTTCTTATTCTGGTTGCCTTAGAACGTTCGAACCTGCGATGTCGTGATCTTTAAACCATCCTTGAATTCGGAAGGTGGAAAATGGCGGCAGGAGGTAGATGTTGTTGCAAGAATGGCTGACTCGCCCGAGATGTAATGGCGTATGCTTCATGTCGGGTAGTTGTGAGCCTCGGCCTCAAATGAGGCGAGAATTCAGAATTTGGCAGGTGCGAGGTCGTCGTCAGATAAACCGGCGAAAAGTTTCGTGTGCCCTTCGAACTCAACGGAGCTCTTTGACCTGCCAGTGCTTCAATATGCTTTCAACAGTGCGTTGAACAATCAAAGTCAGTCAAATCCGTTTATCCGGTGGCGTATAGATCTGAGTTCAGTAGATCACAGACACGCTGTACGGACAGACCAGGGGCACAAGGAACCCTTGTGACTTGCTTTTAGAAAGGAAGGGAATTGCGCGAAGCCACAAACGACATTTTATCAATAACCTGAAAGAGGTTTGGCTCGATGGGGGTTGAACAGGCTGCCCTGAGAGATGTTTCACGAATCATCAAATGGAACGACCGTCTTCTTTCTTCTATATGTCTGTCTGACTCGACTCATAGATAAGTAATCAATAAGAAGCCATCAATCATCCTCAGCTGATTTATTAACCTCCCGCCACTGCAACGGGCGCCCACAAGCGCCCATAGGAAGCATTATTCAACCGATTTGAACAAAATTAACCGAAGTTTTGGCAGGTAAAATATTGTCAACATCACTCTCAGCTGAGTGACTCAGCCGCCCAACCGAAATTGACAAGCAGTGAGTACCAGTGCACGCTGTCTCCTCTTCCTCAACCAACAGTGATGATTTTCAGTGTGTACGATGTTTTACACGCCACATACCTGTGGATGCCAAAAGGACTCAAAGTTTGTCCAATGCGAGACACGCCAAGGTACAAACGTCCGTTGTTCCCGGTACGCTAGGGAACAGCTGGGCCAGGCAGGAAATTATTGCGAGAATCACCTCGTGAAAGACACTGCACCTCTACAGATGCGTCAGTGAATGATTAATCTTTTGACATCTTTATGGAGTTACTAACACGAAAGCTGCAGAACCGACAGAGCCAGCCAGTAGTACACAAGTAGTACTAGTACAGACTATAAGTTACTCCTACGATGTGTTTATGGTAAAATTAGAGTTAAAGTAAAGTTGTCTTGTCAAGGCGTCTTCTGTTGACTCGAGCACCGTCACAGTTGTGGGTGCTTGGAGCCATAACAAGACGAGTGTACTGAATAAATAGAATACAGCAGCATGAACCCAGAATTTTGCCCTGCGTGCCCAACAGCTTATCTTGACCTCAGATCAACCGAGTCTGTGGGTATCCGGAACACTTAAGTTGACAAGATGATCAAGCAACGCGTGCTATTTGGCACTGCATTGTGGCGCCATGAATCGACAGATAGTCTTACATTCTCTCCGTGTTCGTCCACAATATCGATGTAGCGTTCTTTGTCTCATGTTGAGTGCACGTATCACAGTCACCCATAAAGTGCGAGAGTGGTTGGCCCTACCAAAAATAATGAATTGATACAAATGGGGTAGGTAACACAACCAGTCATGGAACGATGGCGGAATATTCATCAAAATTGCTAAGAATCCAAGGATATCAGCTGAATATCTCTCAGAGTGAACATGCATACTTACTGGGACTTCCACCCACCATCCCGGTGGGCGCTTAAGCTTATCCTCCAGGGAATGCACTTGACTTGGTGTGGGACAGGTAGCCTCGGATTCCGTATCCCTCCACAATACTAATAACAGCACCTTTCCCGACGACACACACTCCGATGGGATATTCTTCAAGTCTCCGACCAGCTTTCCACGTGCCATGGTGCAAATGTGAAGGCGGAGATATACCTTGAGAAAGGTAAGGGAATTCATGGCGAGGAAGCTGTGGTTGTCTGGTAAAGTTTTATCTGGCTTAATCTGGTGGAAAGCAATGGTCCCCATGTTCCAAAGTTCTTTCTTGACAATAGGAAAACCAAACAGTTGACGATTGCCGCATGGAGCCCGGGGAGGCCTTACGAGAACGTACTGAGATGCGTCTGAGCTGTACTTAGAAGGCACCCATTGCACCGCGGTAGACGTTTCTTGTGAGTCAGAGATCTTCGGACAAAATGAGTGGCAGTACGCGTCAGATAGATGAAAGTTGAGGTACCCACCTGAAGTCCTCTTAGACTTCGTTCCAGTTGGCTTGCAGTGGAGGGCATTTTTCGAGAAGTGTTTTGTCAACGAACAACATTGCACGCAATAAGTAATACTTTAGCAGACGCCCACGCCACTGGCCCACTGATGCTGCAGCTGACTGGACGCCAATTATGCACTCAGGCTTGGAATGCTCGATGGAGTAAGAATCACGGTGTATCGAAAACTTGGAAGATTTGCCAGTCACTGGACGCGGCTGTCACGTCGGTGGAGTCTGGACGCCGGGCCTAGATGACGGTCCACGGAAGCCCACTGTCCATTCGTATTGCATTCGTATGTTCTACATTAACACTGTGAGTCACGTTTGTATAATCATGATGCACATCATTCCACGCAACCGCTGCCCTAGGGATTCCCAGGTGCGTTCCACCTATAGCTATAGTGAAGTTTTATCCGGGTCCTTTCCGTGCCATGAGTTCACGACCATTCCTTGGTCATTTGAATTTCATCCTTCCTAGCGACACATTGGTACATCACAGATGATGCCTATATTGTCTTCCTCTCTCGACTCTCTGCGAAGCACGGCGACTTGTCACGGGTGCAAATTATTCCTTCCGAAGTGAAACAACTGTAATTTCGGATAGTTTATCTGATTTCTCACAAGACATGGCCCATCACTGACAGAGTTTGTCGATTTGGCATGATATCCGTTTCTCGTGGCAAGGAGAGTCATAGTAAGGGCAGTCATACGAACGCAACTGACTTACTCATTGGGGAAATCACGGTGGACGAGGTGGGTGGCGTCGAAGTTGATGTATGATGACATTAGTGATGTAGATTTGACCGTGTTGCTACACTTCACGGTACAAGATTGCGATCACGCTAGACGAGGCAAAAATCACTGCAGGCGGCGATGGCGGGCGACGCTAAGACCCGTCAGTGATGCATGATGGTAGCCGCGGTCCATCGTAAAGCAAATATCACTCTACCGTCATAACTGGAATTGCGGATCGAACGAAAAGAACAAGGAATCATGGTGAGTGGCGTGCTGTTGGGCGGTATCAAAAAAGTTGGTGCAATAATCGATAACGGTTTGCTGCAACCCGTGACTTGCGGCTCATACTTATCTCCACCATTTTTCGAATCTTCCAAGCATCAATATGGCCTCGAAATGTCTGAATAATTTTAGTGTTGTGATTATAAAGCCACAAGTGCGGCCCACCCATAAACCACAATTCTAGTGACTCTCCAAGACCCAGTGAGTGCTGTCATGTCATCTCGTCAACCTCGAGATCGAGCTTCGGAACCATCTCCACCTCACCAGCCTGCCCACTCTCAGGGATTTGCAAGTCCAAATGCTCCGACTACACTGCGCCAACCAATTCTGACTACCTGGACGCCCACTTCTGAGTCGTCGCCGGTAAGTGAATGTAAAGTCATTTTTACTACTACTTCTCACTACTACAATATCAGCGATTGGTGCCGGGAGCAGCGGCCACACAAGAGACTCCACCGCGCTCCCATTCAATGGTCATCCGCGATCAACGTGATTTCTCCCTTGCGTTATCTATCCAGGCTGCTCAAGGCGATACAAGAGAATGTCCCTGGTATGGGGTGTGGGCCAAAGTCCTCCAAAATTATATATTTTGTGGGGCAGACGAATCACAAACAGCGTGCACCTGCGTTCCACAATTTTCCCTCGTTGCATCCCATGATTCCGGCCGCTTGCCGCAGAGTGGTAACTCCGGTTGGTCTGACATAGTTATGGGCAGCCCTTCTTCAGATCGGCATTCGATGACTCCAGGGAGCCCCCTTCCAAGACCACCCTCTGTGCCCCACACCCCTACCCCACATTTCAGTCCTCGATCACAGGATATTTTTGGAGGACCGCTGCCTCCCTTGACACCCAGCCCTTTACTCTCATCCTTCCCTCGTCATCTATCGTCCCCTGACAGCCCTACTACACAGCACGTCGCTCGTATACAGGCTCGTCGTGCTATGGGTGTTTCCAACCTTCCGGCCAGCACCTGCCCGCTCCCTCAATCCTCTTCGTCGTCATATCAATATCCATCAGATGGTATTTTCGCAAAAACTCCACCCAGGCCGACTACCACCTCGTCAAACGCATCTTCCAGAATTCCGGACTTTGTGCAAATACTTGAACATGCACAACAGCCCTTCCCAGTCGTTCCTAGTCATGTAATTCGCCGGGTTATTATGACAGTTGAAATCAAACCAGAGTCACATGCCGGTGATATATTCGATTGGGAGTCTATCTGGGAGGATCAAGTACAGGAACAGGTTATTCATGCCTTTTGAGGCTGATCGTACTCTGAAATACTTGGGAGTCATCATAGCTGCCGGCCGTCGTTGGGTGTACGGCACCGTGGACCGTGGTGAGCTAGTTCCTCGGACGATGTCGGAGAAGCGCGATCCAACTTTCTCCAGCACTGGTCCGCCAGTGCCATCGTCCGATGACTCCATGGAAGAGGAGTGGCCCGAAATCCAGCGTTTTGTTCCCTCGTTGAGCTTCCCCGACTTTCTCCCCCAAGTAAAGGATGCCCATCCTAACGCCATGTATGAATTTAATCTCATGGATGCCGGGGGAGAGTCCCTCAGAGCCTTTGAAGAAATTTTAAATGACCTGCGCTATCATAATAGAGATATTTGGGTTTAGGGCATCTTGATGGCATGGTCAGGAGGGATAGGCTGGTAAAACCTCGAGGCAGGATGAACGTAGAAATACAATGATGCGGTGTACAACGACATTAGGTAGAATGCTGCAAATATAGATCTTGTGGTCATGTAAGTTGCCTGCTGCTTGCTCACCGTCACTCCTGCCCGAAGTTAAAGCATAATTAATCTGTTTTATTTCCTATTCGCTAGGAGTCGCATTCATGTAATGTGCTGTAGCCTGAGGCTCATGAACGGGTTGGTGTTATGTCTCAACCATACTATTTCGCAAGTACATGCGCCATCAGAATTTTGTATACTTACTTCAATCGTACAGAGGTATGGTTAATTATATCAGTTACAGACAATTCAGTGAACATTACAAGTGCCTGATGAGCACACTCTGACCTAGAGCTAACTAGTGTTAATTTTGATAACTAGCGAAATTTTGACTCGGTGGCTCTAAGTTTGCATCGGAAGATTTTCCTGATGGTGCAACAGCAGATTGGTCAAGATCCATTGAAACTATGTGTTGAAGGGAATTCAATGAACTTGGGAGATCATTGAGCTAACTGCGACCATGAGACCCTCCACCACTGCCACTCGTCGTGCCAGTCTGCTGGAGTGGATAAACACGCTCCAAGCGCCATCGTGGAGGCATCCTCAGCCTACCATGAGACAAGCATGAGTAGTAGCAGAGGAACGCCTTGCACCAATGCACATCTGGAAGGGAATCGAGATCAGACGACTCGGGCGGTGGGTCATTTGCTGCCGCGGCAGACGAAGCGGCAGGCTGCTGTCTAGATCGATGTCGAGTATCATCCACTTTTTTGTATTCTGGTAGCCTAGCAGCCGCAAGCCGCTGAAGAGCGTCAATCAGCATCAAGGTAAGAAGAAGTAGGAAGATCGACGTTACAGTAAACTTGCGTCCGGCTGGGACTTCAATTTCCGGTGGTTCGTGGCTGGACCTTGACCGCAAAGAAATGTGCTGCCACAGGAACTGCGTAAGGCCGCTCGCGTGGTGGGGAGGAGGACTTGTTTCTAACTGGACATGCACTCAGTCATAGGGCACTAATTGACTAAAAGTGAGAACTGACATTTGTCGCCTGGGCCAAGAGAGAGTGAGGTAGGGCAGACGTAGCAGGGAACTGGACGGCAATCTTCGAGTAAACTGCGGCGGGAAAAAGATCAAAAGACATACATCTAGGGGGTCACGAGGCTGAACGTTCAAAACTGTATTCGCGCGAGGAGGCAATCGAAGGAGTTTTCGGAGGCGGCGGACGAAAATGGATTGTTGCGGGTCTACTGTAGGCGGAGGTCTTGGCCTAGGGGGGTAAGAAATGACAGGGGATGTCACTGGGTTACGGCGTGCAGTACCAGGACGGCGGGTTGCATCAGACTGCAACGGTGATGATATGAATGGGTGGCATAATGAGCAGAAGAATGAAATGTATATAATACGCATACCTTTAGCAGATTTGACTTTTTGTGTGCGCTGGTCTGTAAAGACATATTAGCGCACGCACAATCGAGATAAGCAAACGTATACTGGCCTGTGCGTCCGGCGCAGGGCCAATGCTGGCCAGGATCTCGGCTGGAGTGTTGTGAATATAAATGTCATTACCACTTGCGTAAGCTAGTTGACGTGAGTCGGGTGAAAGTGTTAAGGAGTGAACAGGCAGAACGTCAAATGAGGCGAGGAGATGGCGGGACTCGAAGGCCCAGAGCTTGATAGTTTCGTAGCAGGCAGTAACGAGGAACGTATTATCAGATGAAAGCGCCAGGCCTTTGAGAACCATGGTGTGCCCTTCAAAAGGAGCTCCGACAGTCTTTAGGGTGGATGAATCGAATTCATATACCATCCTAGCAGGGTCATCCGTGAAACTAAATGCAGCAACGATGGTCGAGTCCTTCTTCGCCCAAAACATTGATGCATATGTCATGGGGTCGTAACCAAACTTTCCTGCTCTGACATCCATTTTCTGTTTGTGTACGTCCCACACCTCGAGGCACTTCCCCACATCCGACATTACTGCAAGTTTCTTTGAATCTTGCGAGAATCGAATTGCGCCCAGACCCTGAACACTTGTGAATGGTCCAACTACCAACTTGCCAGTCTCCAAGCTCCATATCCGAGTCGACCGATCGAGTGCCCCGTTCGCCAGCAACGTGCTGTCCGCAGAGATATCGATGCAATAAGTTTCTTTTGAGTGGCCTTCAAACGTCTTGACGATACCCGTCTGAACATCACACGCTTTGAGCTCCCCACGACCAGAATGTGAACCACCAGTGGCAACCCAACGACCATCCCTTGAAACTGCCACCGCACGGACTTGCCGCTGACAATCATCCCGAGACTTCCGAATCTCCTTACCCACCTGTATATCCCATTGCCGAGCGGTAAGATCATCAGATCCGCTGATCATTCGCTCGCCGGTCGGAAAGTAGGATATAGAGCGAATTTCGTCTTCATGACCCCGCAAGGTCATTGCCGGCGCCAGGACCATCGTGGTGTTTGTAGTGGCGAACTGCGTTGATGTAGACGCCATGACCTGCGTCTTTGCAAGCGAGAGACAAATAGCCAGGTACGTCCAAGAGATTCCTTGAACACGTTTAAAAAGGTCTACTGTGCTGCAGACCCGTTCTTGACGGTGATTCAGGCCCACGAGCAGTGTACCTACCGAAGACAACTATTAGTTCCATGGCGCTGCATGTTCGGATGAGATTTGATCTTACCAAGAGGTTAGCAAGCAAAGTGATTGAACTTAGGCGCCACTGTCACCTTTGTATATCTCTTGCCATGCCCTTCATGCATGGCATTGGTAGCTGTGCATTGCAGTGCCTTGGGCGCTTATTTACCTCAAATTGACCTCCGCTGCGGAGGTTATGAAACGCGGATTCGAAGAAGTCGAACGAACTGACTCACCACCTCCCATGTAATGCCTTTAGTTTGCTACTATTCTTATCCCTTTACCTTGGTCGAGCAAGCAAAACTGACAAGCAGTCAAGTACAGGTAAGGTGTTTTTTGGATGCATTTGAAGCGACCGCAAGCCATCCTTCCTCTGATAAAATAGCGGAGACTGAGCGGACGAATGGACGGATGCAAGTCATCACGTGGCACCTTAAATTGACAGAGTCTTAGTGCCTCCGTGTTCGCCCACAATATTGATTTATCGTTCTGTCTCTTGTTGAGTATATGTATCACAGATAAAGCGCAAGAGTGATTGGTTCTACCGCAAAAATGAATGAAATTGTTACAGGTGGGGTAGGTGACACAGCCAGTCATGGAATGATGACGGAATATTCATCAAAATTGCTGAATTTCAAGGACGTCCGCTGAACGGCTCTCAAAATGAACATGCATACACACTGGGACTTCCACCCACCATCCCGGTGGGCACTTAAGCTTCATCTCCAGGGAATACACTTGACTTGGCGTAGGACAGCTAGCCTCGGGTTCTGTATCCCTCCACAATACTAACAACAGCACCTTTCCCGACGACACACACTCCGATGGGATATTCCGTCTCCAACTACCTTTCCACGTGCCATGGTGCAAACACGAAGGCAGAGATACACCTTGAGAAAGGTAAGGGAATTCATGGCGAGGAACGCGTGGTTGTCCGGTAAAGTTTTGTCCGGTTGAATATGATGGAAAGCGATGGTCCCCATGTTCCAAAGTTCTTTCTTGATTATAGGAAACCCAAACAGCTGACGATTGCCGCATGGAGCCCGGAGAGGCCTTACGAGAACATACTGAGATACGTCTGAGCTGTGTTTAGAGGGTACCCATTGCTCTGGGGTAGATGTTTCCTGTGAGTGAGAGATCTTCGAACGAAATGAGTACGCGTCAAATTGATGTGAGTTCAAGAAGTCACTCACCTGAAGCCTTCGTTCCAATTGGCTCGCAGCAGAGGACATTTTCAAGACTTACGTTAACTTGACAGCTAGCCTTTCATCCCCTCGTTGTACTTGAAAGCTCTAATTGTATTTGCAGGCTCATCATGCTGAACTTTACAAGTAACCCTAACCCTAAACGCTGCACCTCTACAGATGGGTCAGACATCCTCTTCATGGAACTACTAACACGAAAGCTGCAGAACCGTCAGAGCCAGCCAGTAGTACCAAAGTAGTACTAGTACATATAAGTTACTCCTACGATGTTTGTATGGTAAAGTTAGAGTTAAAGTAAAGTTGTCTCGTCAAGGTGTCTTTAGTTGACTCGAGCACCGTCACGGTTGTGGGTGCTTGGAGCAATAAGAATACAGCAACATGAACCCAGAATTTTGCCCTGCATGCCCGACAGCTTACCTTGACCTCAGATCAGCCGAGTCTGGATATTCGGAACACTTAGGCTGGTAAAATGATCAAGCGACGCGTGCTATTTGGCACTGCACTGTGACGCCATGAATCGACAAATAGTCTTACATTCTCTCTGTGTTCGTCCACAATATCGATGTAGCGTTCTTCGTCTCATGTTGAGTGTACATATCACAGTCAAAAGTGATTGGTTCTACCGAAAATAATGAATTGATACAAATGGGGTAGTTAACACAGCCAGTCATGGAACGACGGGGGAATATTCATCAAAATTGCTAAAAATCCAAGGATGTCAGCTGAACATCTCTCGGAGTGAATATGCATACGTACTGGGATTTCCACCCACCACCCCGGTGAGCGCTTAAGCTTATCCCCCAGGGAATGCACTTGACTTGGCGTGGGACAGGTTGCTTCTGGTTATGTGTCCCTCCACAATACTAACAACAGCACCTCTCCTGACGACACACACTCCGAAGGGATATTCTTCGAGTCTCCGACCAGCTTTCCACGTGCCATAGTGCAAACGCGAAGACGGAGAGATAGCTCGAGGAAGGTAAGCGAATTCATGGCGAGGAAGGAGTGGTTGTCTGGTAAAGTTTTGTCTGGCTGAATATGATGGAAAGCGATGGTACCCAGGTGCCAAAGTTCCTTCTTGATAATAGGGAAACCAAATAGCTGGCGATTGCCGCATGGAGCACGGGGGGGCCTTACGAGAACGTACTGAGATATTTCTGAGCTGTATTCAGAGGGCACCCATTGCACCGCGGTAGACATTTCTTGTGAGTCAGAAATCTTTGGACAGAATAAGTGGTAGTACACGTCGGATAGATGAAGGTCGACGAGGCACCCACCTGAAGTCTTCTTAGACTTCGTTCCAGTTGGCTTGCAGTGGAGGGCATTTTTCGAGAAGTGTTTTGTCAACGAATAAAACGAACAACATGCACGCAATAAGTAATACTTTGGCAGCCCACGCCACTGGCCCACTGATGCTGCAGCTGACTGGACGCCAATTATGCACTCAGGCT
>MU177968.1:12018-51358 GCA_016695465.1 Suillus americanus | reverse complement strand
TGACTCAGATATCTTTAGACAAAATGAGTACGCGCCAAATGGATGAAAGTTGAAGAGCACCCACCTGGACTCTTCTTAGACTTCGTTCCAGTTGGTCTGCAGTGGAGGACATTTTCGAGAGGTGTTATTATAGCGAGAAGGAACTTGGGTGTAGAGTCAATATGTATACCACCAGCTGTGGCAGTGGGCACTGTGGACGCCCAAGTTACTTATTTTGAATTTGCAATATTTATTATTAATTATGTTCGGTGGAGTGGATCAAACCATATAGAAAGAAGAGAGTCGTTTCTTCTGATTCGGGCACTGTGCAGTACTGCAGTCTGCTGTGACCGTAGACTAGTGTCCGAAAAGCGCGCTGATGATTGAGGCTGGTAAGGTTTGTTCCCAAGTGTATTTATTCTTGTATGTGGCCGTACCTAGACTCTACATGTACGGAAGTCTTCGTATCGGTATCGATTATCACAACAATATACATGCTTAATCTACTGCCATTGATTCTATCCCAATGAACGTTCAATACACCTCGGCACCTCGCCAAATTACACTACCAAAGTCCCATGGCCCACACTACAAAAATGGCACATTCTTCATCTCCCCCGTAGCAAGAAAATCCTCATCAAACGCCTCCTCAGCAGCCTCCTCCTCATTCTCCCCGACCTCCGCCTCCCCGTCATACCCATACCCCTCCTCTCCCTCATCCTCGCCATCCACCCCAAACTGCTCATCATCCAACGATCCAGGCATACTCGTCATACTCGTGCTCCTCGGACGTCGTTTCCGGACGCTCCCCTCCTCAACGTCTGCATCAGAATCATCAGAATCCAGGAACGTAGACGATGACGAACGCGAGTCGACGACGCTAGATGAAGATGACTGCGTGAGCACTGCCAGTCTACCACTGAGACGTTCGAAAGAGGACATCTGCCGCAAATGTGTACTGCGCAGGCCCATCGTTCGACTCGGTGTACCCTCGCGTGCTAACACAGGCGGTGGAAGTGAAAATTGCGTCATATCCCGCGATTGTCTCCGCCCTACGAGGCTGAAGTTGCGTAACCGTGCAAGCGTACTCTGATTAGACGTATCCGACCGAGCGCTCAGGGCGGGTGAGGGAGGTGTAAGGTCAGGAAGGGCGAATTCCTGGACTGGCGTTTTCCAATAATTAAAATCCGTGAACTCCGCTGCCCATTTCCGATGTATCGGAGGGAACATCTGATCCACGATGTCGGTCATATGTATATACCTAACAATACGTAAATGAGTGCACCGAATGCAAGAGCACAACAAATTACGCACGATGATTTATACCCTGCGAGCTCGAGGAGCTCCATCTTGACCTCACCAGAGGAATCTATAGTAAATATCCTCGCACTCGGAACATTCACGCTGCGATACGACAGCGCATCCGTTATCCGGTTCCCAAACCCGGCATAGAACTGCGTGCGCGGGCTCTCGCCGAAAAGACGCTGGATATCCCTCAAGCATGCCATTTTGAATACTTCGGGCTTCCGCATGATCACCTCGCTGGTGCACGCATCAGTAGCTTCCCTCCCTAGATTATTTAAGCATCATACCGGTGCAGCGACGCCATCAGCCGGTCGGGGCTCATGATGACGGGACCTTCAGGAAGTTGATAGTCATCCTGCTTGATACCCTTGAGGTAGTCGCGCGTAGAATCTGCCTGCCCGATAGCTCGCGAGGTGAGGTACATGATCTTGTATCCGTTACGCCTGATATCGGTGTACAGCTTGGCAACGCCGGAATGTGTCCAGTCACGACCAATCATAGCAAAGACATGGCCAAGCCCGTCAGACCTAGGGAAATGTCAGGTAAGTGTACGCATGGACAATGAGAAAAACCTACTTGGTGATTGTACCATCTATATCAGACACAACGACAAGATCGGTCGAGTCCCATACAAATATCCGCGCCGTACATGCGGGCACGGTAGAATTAGACAAGGAGAATGTGATGGTATTAGCACCGGACTTAAGGTTGAGGGATTTCTGGAGAAAACATCAGATGTTTGAAAGCTGCACGGAGTATTAATGACTTACCAGTTGGTCAGAGGTCAACCGCAGCGTCTTGGCATACCTCTTCCGTGTCCTCGTAATCTTTTCCTCCAACGCCTTACTCAAGGGTCCCATGATGTCTGGAGCGGGTGTGGCAGGAGGGGCTGATACAGACTCAGAAAATGTATGATGGGGTATAAGAGGAGGATGTTTCGGTAGTGCCTAGAAGAGTATCATGAGCCGCTATCCTTCTGAGCCTCACAAAACTCACAGATTCCATTGGAGAAGTATTGGACACCCTCAAAGGAGGCCGATCAGCCTCTGTTATATCCCGGCTCCGGTTCCACCACCTAACCCAACTGCTTGATGTTGGTTTCCGGTGCAACTCTGGCGGTTCAGAATCCGCACGCTTCATCTCTCGTTCGTCCCCACTCGATACCGATTCTCGCTCGTCGGCACTCCTTACCTCCATCTGGTCCACACCCGAGTCTCGTTCCTCTGCAATGGCCAACGGAGGTTCTGACATCGCCCTCGACAGTTCCTTCGGCGCATTCTCAACCCACAACCTCAAAGCATCCATCAACGGGCTCCCATCTTCCCTTGTGATATACTGCCCGCCCGCCCATCTAATCACCAACCCCTCATCCTCCACCACTCTCGTCCTCACCTCCCCGATCACCACCTCTTCAGTGACAAGCTGCATATAGTCGATTCTTCCCGCCTCAAATAGACGCACGACTTCCACTTCATCGCTCCCATGGAACATCCCGCGCTTTGATGTAGGTACAAGCGAGAGAGCAAATGACAGCGCTTGGCCTTCGATGTGAACAAGGAACGTACGTGAGTCAGATGGGTGCGTGGTTAGAACACCACCTGAACCGAATCTGTGCTCAGGAAGTGGAAGTGGAGGATGATCACGTCTGACTTCGTGTTCCTGCTCATCTTCAGGAGTATGTGCTTCGTCTTGAGGTGGTAGAGGCGAGCGGATGGTATGCGGACTGCCTTCGAGCTCGGGCGGGACACTCCTACTACGCGTCAAAAACTCTTCAGCGTCAAAATTGGATGACGCGTGTTCATCTACAACGGGTACTTTGCCCATGCGCAATAGGTGGGTGGATGGGAAATGTGTCGTCATAGGTGAGGGCTGGGGGAACGCGCCCCATTCCCAGGAGTACTGGGGAAGCGGGATATCTTGTTGAGGTTCCGAAACAGCGTGGCAGGCAGGAAACGTAGTTGTGGAAAGTGATGGGGAGTGTTTGCTCAGAGGAGAAGCGACTGGAGGGGTGGTTGATGGAAAGGGGATTGCAGTTGGGGTTGGAGATTGTGAATCTGTAGCTCATTAGCCCGGTGTATAGCGAGTTGTGTAAGACTCACGGGATACACGTAAGGAAGGCGCGTCGCGTGCTTGAGCAGAATGATATCCAGCCATATCCAGCGCGACATCTACAAAGTCTTGAGAATCATATCAAATGTTGTGCAGAATGAACACACCAGCCTTGTATTGGACTTCTGGACCAGACACGTCGGTTGGTTGTACGAAAGGTTCCTCTGGTGGAGGGGTATGAGGAGCGCTCCTCGAGCCAAGTTTCGGTTTCGCGCCTGCATGCATCGGAATGGGATGTTTCAACCCAGACAAAGCGTTCAAGTCGAGAAACTCAGGCTCCTGCATCTGTAAACTCAGATCTGACTGTTTCCCTTCCCCACCCGGCTTAGCTCCAGACCTTCCACGTTCAAAGTCACTCTGAAGTTCGCCTAGTTCTGGGGTTGGGGAAAGTAGAGGACTTGTAACGAGATCTTCCGGAATATCTTCTTCCGTCTCGAACACGAAGAATGCTTCTCCTGCGTCTCCGATTTTCATGTTGAACGGGATGAGCGAGCCATTTACTGATACGTTGACCTACTCCCACCCATTTGACTCGTTGAACACCTTGACGAAGCAAGCAGACAATGCGCACCTTCTTTTCAGCAGGTCTGAGTACTTGGAGCTTACCGAAACGGACATGGAACGGAGAGCAGGCATAAACGTCACTGTCTTGTGAACCGGAGCTAGAAGATAAAGTGGGCGATGGTGGGTGACGAATAACGATGACATCGATGGCCCCAGTCAGGGTTGATGGGTTGATATCTTTATAGTACTGATATGGGGCACTGATTGCGCTCACAGCGCCACGAATGTAGTTCATCGTAGTCGCAGTGTCGGTGTCTGCGTTTCAGCTAGTTCCGAGTTTGTCGACGTGGCGGGTAGAAGATTATTAGGATATTGGGGAGATCGTAAGATGGACTATGTGAAAGCTAATAGTACGTGGCTCATGATATGCACGATGAAACACGCTTGTAGATTGAAGCCCCGTTGAACAAAAGCAGGTGGTATGTAATTATCAACGTTCTAATGTCAAGCTTCAAGCGCACTATGTAAAATCACAGGCCAGCTAGACAAATATGACGTCCTCTGTCCATCACGCCGACAAACGTTTCATCAAGTATTTTTGATCATGATCGATTTCCGTAGCACTTGTGCGTAATAGAGGCTCATGAATCTGAGTATACTAAAATATGCGATCCACGTTGAAACTAGTCATATACCATCAATCACATCATCAGAATCAAACGAAGGCTGGCTGATTTGATAGCTTTCTTCATCACTGATAGTAGACGGGGGCCGAATCTGACCTGGCAGGCCAGCCGCACCCCATGCGGCAAAACCGCCCACTATATCAGTCGCATTGAGCAGCCCAAGCTCGTGGAGGGATGCCGCAGCCAAAGAGCTGGTATACCCCTCCTGACAATATATGATTATTTTTAAATCATAGCGATCTGCAATTGCGAGCCGTGCTTCGCAACGAGGGTCAAAACGCCATTCCAGAACGTTTCGCTCGATGATGAGGGATCCGTGGATCCCACCTTCACGAGCACGTTGGGAAGCTGGGCGAATATCCACAAGAAAGACCGGCATTGGGTATGTGGGGTCGTGAAGGGCGTCATAGGCTTGTCGGGGCGTCATTCGTTCGAGTTTTGATCGGGCATCAGATAGAAGTTGATCGATGCTACGAGATCCGGGTGGAGGAAGAAGAGGATCAATGGGAGTGCGTACAGACTTGGATAATACGTCCCATAAGGCAGCGTCATCATAAGATGAGCCAATATGCCTTACAGAGGCAGCAAGGAGAGTACCCGTGTTTTGAACTGCATCGACACGTCCCAAAAATTTAGAAGATGCGAGGAGTACAGCACGCTGCACATCATCCTCATCTGACCCACAGATAACGAGGGCGTTTGAAATGCGAGCGCCACCCCGAGTACCACGACTTGTCGGGGATGCACCGGTGGTTGCTATAGCAAAGAGGTATCGAGACGAAGGTAGTCGAGCACGGATATGGGAAGTGACAAGCCGAAGAAAGCGACCATCGTCTTTCTTCGAGAAAGTGAAGTGAACACCTATGCGGACACCATCGACGGTGCGTGCTTTTGTGATCATACGGAGTGCGAGGCTCTGGGCAACCTCTTCACGCACATCTGCAAGTGTGCGTGGGTTTGTCGGGAAAGCAGTTACAGTAGCAGAAGATTGAATGAGTGTGCGCTCGACAACGATATCGGTGGATGGTTCAGACGATGGCATCAGGACATCTAGTCGATGATCTGCTCAAAAATAATTGGTCAGTACTAAGTATGCAATGGTCTGCATGTGGGTGCTAGCGTTGAACATGGTTGCCATCGGCCAACGGGCCGAACTGATCCGTTTCAGTTTTCACGTGTCCAAGCAGCGAGGACAAGGGTGCAATATACACAGCTGTCACGTGGACAGAACCGTCAAAATAGCTGCGCCCGAGTTCTCAGGCTCTTCCTTGCTGCGAGCCACTTGATGAACTATTAGCTTCATCAAGCAAGTGCTCCCCAGCACAAATTACTATCGACGTCAGGACTTGAACTCACTGCCGCCTCGAGCCCGTCTTAACTTCTTGCCGGTTTTGCTCCCGAAGACGTAGGCCATGACGTCCATGTCGATGCAGTCCGCCAATTCGGTAACCGAGATGACTCTGGCACTAGTGATGTCCCTGGAGAGTCCCGAATGCGTCACATCTGATGTGTATTCTACTTTCCAGGCGGTCAGCGTGTCATCAGCGGGTCTGATGACGGCAATGGGATCTACAAGCGGAAAATGAGATTGAGGAGGCGCGAGATGTTTACGAGCAAAAAGTACATGCGGTGGCGGTATGGAGGGACGTTCGATGCGTTATCACTCCTGGAGGATGTTTTGATTCCGGGGAACGCAAAGCCTGTGAGGCTGAGACGGGTATCGTGGAAAAAAATGAAGGCTACTCGAGCTCCGAAGTGATCTCTTGCGGCATCGATATCTCCGCTGACAGCCAACTGCTGGCGAGCGCGTTATTGTCAATAACCCGCAACTCCATATCCGTGTTGAGGAATTCAATGAATTAATCGAATTTCACAATACGAATATGGAGTTTGGACGATACGGCAAGTCTATTCAAAAGTGCTAATGTTATGGTGCAGTTCGATTCTTGTCAGACTCGAAGAAACTCGCAGTAAATTCGTAGAGGGGGAAGTGTTTTGAGGTGTGGGATGTTCAATCACAGACACTGGATATCAGAATAGGGATACCATTCCTGGCCGCCCACCATCGACTGTTTTGACGTATGCGCCAGTATACTGGACAAACAAAAATACAACCGTATTGGGCGCCGAGTCTGACGACCCCATAACGATCTATGAGTTCAGCGCGTCGACACTGGAGACTGTCGGATCTCCCTTTGAAGGTTATTCGCGGTCTGGCGCTATCATTTGGCGGCGCTCTCCTCGCTAACGCTTCACGCGACGCCACCATCAAGCTTTGGGTTTCCAAGTCCCACCTGCTGCTCGCCTCGTTTAATACTTCACTTCCCGGCCTCGTTGCCCTCTCACCCAATTCGCACCAACTGGTACTAGTCTACACGTCATATGACGAGATCTGTACATGCAACATTCCGCCTGGCATCCTGACTAACATCTAGCCTGTAATGGAAGTAGTGAAAGGTATTCATTACGCTCTTTTTCATCATCTTTCTGATTCACATGGATTCAATACGCGTTCTGACGCAACCCGTGGTCCTGTTGCTAGGCGCTGTAAACCACCACACTTTTTGCCCCTATGCTACTAAGATCTCCGCCTACGATAGATCCACAGGATACCCCTTTCCTTTGTCATCTCCGCAGACTCCTTCGCTTCTCTTCTCATAAGAACGCAATTGAACCGTCCTGTTCGGAACGAGCAGCCTCGCGATCATCTAGATGTACGTCTACGTCTCTGTCCTAGTTCCTTCGCTGTAAAAATATGTGAGGTCTGTACTCTAATAACAGTAATATCATGAATGAGTACCTCAGTATCAGATGGAGCCGGCTGTGTAGTGAAAGAGGAACAGGGGACTTTGGTTGTGATTCCATAATTACAGCCCGTAAATTTGTGGTATAGACGGAGTCCAAGGTTTTAAATTGAATCATCATGGAGTCTCATGCGCAGTGGCCTCCCCTCGTTTGCATAAGCAAGGACGACGAAGTACTTCAGTTGGTCACAATGACAGGACTCCATAGTATAATACATAGCCAGGAGTTATGGTGGACTATAATGTCAAGTTCTAGGATACTGGGATGGTGGTGGGAAATTATCTCCACTGTGAGGAGATTCATACAAGGGGTATCGCGATATACCCTATACATGGTCAAACAGGAGCTGAGACAGAGTATCGGACTAAAAACAAAGGCATGAGACCGAGAGCCGAGGACACAAGATACGGGAAGAGAGAACCGGAAACTAGAGCATAATCATTCACAATCAGAATCATAAATCAAGCAGTTGAATGCATTCGATGGGTACTAATTCATCGCACAACTAATGCAACTTCTGGTGGTCGGAATACCCGTCATAGGCAGCCTGGGCGTCCCCTAAGAGGGTCTTGAGAAGTGTGCTCTCATTCCCGTTGAAACCTCCATGGTCCCAATCGCCCGGTTGAAAATGCATCTTCTCGCCGTCGTGTAGCCTTGACAGAATGATTGATTTCCACTTCTTCCACACTTTGGTATCGTTTGGGAGAAGATCATCAAGTACCTTTGCTGGGTCTGACGGATTCAACGCCAGCAGAACGAAGACTGCCATGGTAGTGCGCGTGCCCAACATATATTTCGTCGTCAAAGGGCGCTTGAGCACCACATCTAGTAGCAACCTCCTCTGGATCTCTGCCTTATCCAACGATGACAACCATGAGTTGTATGCCCAGGAGACTGCGAGCGAGGTTATGAACATGATCTGCCCAAAGAGCGCGGCCTGCGGTATGAGCAGTAGCTGTGCGACGAATTGCGTCGTGAGGATCAACGAGCATATGCCGATGTTTCTGTATTCTGGTTCACTGTCAAAGTTCAGAGAGAATCTCCCACGGGTAATGGAATTGACAGCGCCCTCTTCGCCAAGTAGGACGATGACATTGTTATCGGTGAGGAGTAATCCATCACCTCGCGGTGTTCCCGGGGCTGGGATGGGATGAGAGAAAGTGAATTTTCCGGAACCGATGACAAAACATGATATTCCGCTTGCGACCATCCCGAGTAGGATCATACTGAAGGAGTACCAGTCTCGGAAGAGAGCGCACGCGATGCAGGTGCCGAAGGATACTGACATGGGGATGAAAGCGAAAACGCTGGTATATTTCGTGAGTTGCCTTGGTGTCATGGATGCATCAGGGACGTAGTGGAGGTCAACGATCGTGACCCCAACTGGTTGGGTTTTCCTCCCTGGCACATCAATGCCCTGCTTCATCTGGCATTCTTTTACCATCAAAGAAGCGAGGTGACCAGTTTCGGGGATATTCGACCCAGACTCCACGCCCTTGAACTTTGGGCCCTTCCAACCATCCAGTTCGAACAGCGTGGCAGGGTCGGTGTTGACGCCTGGGAATAAACCGTCCCAGAAACGCGAGTTGGCGAGTTGGCCATACCTCTTGGCGATAAGGTATGATCCTGGTGAATTGTACCATCCTAACCATTTTCTCCCTCGGTACACATGTACGGTTGCCATCGCAGAAACAGCTTCATCACCACCGAAAAAACCTGCTACTCCAGAGGCATCGAGAGAGAACTTGGAATCTGAAAGAGGGATGCTAGACATTGTTGGCTGGACGAGACTTCTGGATAAGTACATGTCAGTATGAGGATGTTCTGGTTTGCTGACGGTCGCAATCGAGTAGTTATATGTATATGAACACGCACAGGACAGACAGGGACGCACGTTGAGGGTTGGAACAACCTTGTGAGCGACGGGCGCTTGATCCTGGGATTTAAAAGTGTTGAACGGTAACTTACGACCTAAGATTGCCCAGTCTAGGCTGTACACCTATCAAATGCGCCAGAGGACTATGAAAGATTGTTATAGGTAGGATTAACGTCAAAGACGAACATAATATATACCTAGCGGCCTACAGGTGGAAGCTGTATTATGTGGCAGGGCGTAATATTAAGAGACGCATTCTCTATCTAGGGTGGTGGCTACTACCAGCCTGAGTACTTGCACCCGAGAAGCATGTTCATTTTTAGGCACTTGAAGCTGTGAAAGGATTATGAAACGGCGGATCGACCAAGCTATATTTAGATTCGAGCATACAGCAAAGCGGAACGAGTTTCAAATGTTCGAAGGTGCATCACAGCGCACTGCGCCTGCCAGCGCTAGTGCTCACCTTGGCAGTTGGTAATTTGTGGGGCAGAAACAACGCGGCGAGACGAGTGTATTCAGTACCTCCGTCAAAAAGTCTGTGGGTTTTTATTTCCTTAACGAGTTGTTGCAATATCGACCAATTGAACTTGCTGTACTTTGTCACCAGCCACGCTGTCCAGCAATCGTGATATTATTCTCCCCCACTGCATTCACAAAGACATCTGAGCATCGTTGTTTTGAATCTTCGCACCCTGTGATTCTAAACGTATTTTTGCTCAAAGGTCCTGACATGGCTTCCACAGCAAGAGTGGCCTGTGTATCTGTCAGGGGATGTTGAAATCCATGCAGTTACCATGCGTGCGCGTGATGCGTCCATTATTGCCACTACATTCGTCAACGACCCCGAGGCAAGCACAAAGCTATTCACGAAGCTGGGCTGCTGGAGAAGGTGGTCCAAGCAAGAAACCAGTCTCCATGTATGATGCAGCTAACGTGGGCGATGATGACAACGATGACTTGTACAGAAGTGCGGAAGACGAGATGCATCATGATTCATTATGGACATCGAAGATTGAAGATTGATCAACAAATGGGTGCCAGACCTTCCAGTGAGTACATTGTGATAATATGATTTCTACGCTCGATTTTCCTCTTCCATATTGATGTATCACACCGTCACTAACACTTCAATGTTCGAAGTTCTCTGCTTTGTGATTCATTCTCTCACTACACTACATTCTGAGTAGTCTGGATTCCTGCTAACTCGTATTCAGTTTTCGAACTTGTTCTCATTGACTCTGTTCTTCACTCCCCAGATCTGTTTTATGTTGGACATACTGCGTTCATCATAACATACATGATACATTCTGATTTGTGTACAGCTCCAAACGAGGCGCCATTCAATATTCAATGCGTGGAATTCCCCAATCTATCACCTGCAACAAATACATCTTCTGTGATTGGCTTCATGGGTTCGAGGATAGGGCAGAAGTATACATTGGGTCCTGCATCATGGTGCTTGGTAGGTCTACGTCCCTTCATCATAAGTCGCATGCACGATTCAAGTAAAACCTCACGTCATTGAGACGCATTCTCTATCTAGGGTGGTGGCTGCACCCAAGGAGCATGAGGCGCTTCCTGGTGATGATGAAATGTTGTTGATTGGTTAATCTATCTCAGATTCCCATACAGCATTTGAGCGGATTGAGTTTCAAATGTTCGAATGTAGACTCGTAACCATTCTGCCTACGTGTGTTATTTGAGATGCGTAGTATACACCGCGGCGCAGGCTGGTCACGAGCCTAGTTCGAATGTGCGTTACAGCGCACAGCGCCTGCCATTGCTAGTACTCTTGCCATTCGCCATGGCAAAACCTGGCAGTTGGCAATTGAAATCCAATATCACGTACAGCGCGAGACGAGTGTACTTACTGCCATCCGCTTTGACATTGGCACACGTTGCTTGGTTGATGCAATATTTTACAATTGGGGACTTGTTAATCTAAGCCACGGTTTTTTCTTGGTGCACACCGCCGGTGCTCAGTCCAAATGAGATTCTAGCTTAATAAACACCCTGCCTGTCCTCTTTACTTGAAAGGAAATATGGAAAGGATAGGTGCCCTAGCCAGACCACACTAACACAGAGTGAAGCGAGAGCAGAGCGCCAAGCTCTCACCTGGCATTGTAGATATAGTCATGTTGCCTTAACAAAAGGGATTCGCGATACCGATTCATGACCTCATCAAGACCCTCGCCGACCGGCAAACTGGCATATCTGGTGTTGAGCGCAGTGGTAAGGTTTTTAAGCGAGGTGTCATGACTTGGATGCCCGGGTGGACGTAATGCCAGTGCCTCGCGACGGAGGCTGACAGCTCGGGTGATGTCGTCGATGTCACCACGTTTGTAGAAACGAGTGATAAGGGCACTGCCTAGGTTATCCAATGAGACACCACGAGATGTGTGTCCAACAGGGCACAGGTGCAGCAGTTCCTCATGCAGAGAGATGACATCATCGAGGTCATTGAGCTTGCCTTGGTAACCGAAGCGGGACTCGAGTGATGACAGCAAGTTGTTCAGGTAGCTAGCACGACCAGCATGTTCCTTGGGGCACAGAGTCACGGCTTCACGACCAAGTTGTATGCTCGTGTCAAGATCATCGATGCTGCCGTGTTGGTCAAAGCGTGCCTTAACTGCTTGTGCAAGATTATTTAAGGCACTGTAACGAAGTGGATGGTCCAGAGGACCGAGCTCGATGATGACTCTTCGAAGGTGGATGCCTTCATCGGATGCGTCTATTGGAAGATCGTTGCATCTGCTGATCACATAATCGACACCATTTGGTCCTGCTGCGATGCCACGAAGGTAGGTGCCCTCTGGACAGAGAGGTAGTAACTCATGATAGAGTTGGGCGGCTTCGCGGATGTCGGCGGCAGTACTTCTCTTCTTGTAGCGCCAAGTCAGCGCTGAAGTGAGATTATATAAAGATAGAGGGTAATCCGGATGGCGCTGCGGACGCAATGCAAGGGCGTCACGGAAGAGAGAAGTGCTGGTATCAATGTCTTGAAGATGGCTGTTGATATATCCTTGAAGGCGGGCCCACGCGAGGTTGGTGAGAGCCATTGCGTGATCTGGGTGGCTGGCCGGACACTGGTCCAGGACCAACTGAAAATGCTCTACAGCATAGTTCAGGTGAGAGACTGTTTTTCTCATTACATATTTGGCAAATCGTGCGTGGCTCTCATCTGTGTCTCGAGCAATTTCGCAGTCTACGAGGGACTATAGTTGGTGTTCTGTCAGCAAAAGCTAACAGGACAGAGGCCAGCGGGACTCACATCAGACAGTGTGCCGTTGTAATTGCGCAAGCATCTACAACGGCAACCTTCAGTATAAGGGAAGGGTAGATACCGCGCACGGGTTGGAAGGATACAACTATGAGATATCGGTATATGGCATGAATGAGGAGCAAGTCACTTACCAAATGGCTCATCTCCATGATCGAGAAGCTCATCCCACCACATTTGAAGTTTCCCGAGGACTTCTCCACTGCCTAGCATTCGATCAGCCTCATATGACGCCCTGATCTCCACTGAGAATGTATGTGATGCCTTCGATGATCTATAAACCGAAGATGAGTTCTCGAATCGCGCCCGAAGTTACACAGCACTTTACAGGGTCACAGTATCGCCCCACACTACTGATTCTTCAGACGACAGGACTTGGACGGACGATCTCCATCGTCTTCTCGAGTCGATATTGATGGATATGTAAATGCCTGCGGGTATGCGCTGAGAAGGGACTTGAAGATTCTTTCCGCTGATGACTGTGAATAGAGTGCGAGGATAACGAAACAAATACAAAGGTAGTACAGAGTGACCTACTTTCAAGTCTAATATGTCGTTCTTCTACTAGGCTACTAGTGCGCGTGATTGTGGGACGAAACAAACGACGAACGACACGTAGCATCGGAAATTGAGAGGGATTCAGAGTGAATGGGATTGTGGATGGAGTTCAGCTGAGAGGATTCAAAGGAGAAGTGGTTGCCAAGGGTTCATGTCATGTTGTCGAAAGCTTTCGGCATAATGATAGACGCTGGTATGACTGTACCAAGCGCTGAGAATCGAGGTCACCAACCAGGATTAGCGGAAGAATCTGTGTTAAAAAAGTAGACAGTGTCATGATCAGCCTTCAGCAAAAGTTACTCGCCAAGGTTGAATGAGACATGCAAGACTCAAAATGTCTTGTGTTGATTGATCTGCTGCCAGCCACGTATAGTACTACCATGACAGTACTTACGCTTGCTCGTAACGTGTAACGATGTTTGTGACATATCGTGACATATGTTTCAGATTTCAACCGGCATTTGTACTTATGCAACATACTACCGAGCCAGCCCTGTCCAACAATCGTGATCTTTCACTGCGTGGATAAAGATATGTGAGCATCGTTGTTTTGAATCTTTGCATCCTGTGATTCTAATTATGCCATCATCAGGATATTTTTATTCAAAAGTCCTTGTACGGCTTCCACAGCAAGCATGGCCCGTGTATCTATCAGGTGGTGTTGAAATCCATGCAGTTACTGCCTGATACGTCCATCCCTGCCACTACCCTCGTCAACGACCACAAGGTAAGCGCTAAGCTATCGACGAAGCTGGGCTGCTGGAGAAGGTGGTCCAAACAAGAAACCAGTCTCCATGGATGATGCAGCTAACGAGGACGATGATGACTTGTACGGAAGTATGGAAGACACGAGTTGCATCATGACGGACATTGTGCTCGAAGATTGATCGACAGCCGGATGCTGGACCTTCCAGTGAGTACATTTCAAACATTGTCAAAAAAGGCTTATCACCTTATGATTCCTTTCAGACTCTTTTAAGTTTTGGTGATAATATGATTTTTATGCTCGATTTTTCTCTTCCATCTTTATGTACCACATTACACTAATACTTCGATGTTTGAAGTTCTTGGCTTTGTGATTCGTTCTCTCACTACCACACTCAGTAGTCTAGTGGGTATTCAGCTTTCGAACTTGTTCTCATTGACTCTGTTCTTCACTCCCCAGATCTGTTTTATGTTGGACGTACTGTGTTCATCATAACCTAAATGAACATATATCGCCATTCAATATTCAATGCGTGGAATTCCACAACCTATCACCTGCAATAAATAAACCATCTGTGATTGGCCTCATGAGTTCGAGGATGAGGCAGACGTATACATTGGATCCTGACGCATGCACCACGGTGCTTAGGAGGTCTACGTCCCTTCATCATACCAAGTCATGCACAATTCAGGTGAAACCTTTCGCACAGTCGTCACATCATGTGATGCCACTAGACGCTGAGATAAGAGTTGCATTCCTCAGAATAATGGGTGTGATCTCGCGTTGTCTGTTGACCCCACACTACCAGGCGCAACCGCAAACTGTGGATGATCAGATGGAACTCACACGCAATAGCCTTCCGCGTCAGTTTATAATCGTTCGAGGGCGATGATCATAAGTTCGGCGACCAGTAAAACCCATTATGAAACCTCCTCGGCCTTCAGTGTGGCAGACAATGTCAAATATTGTAGCCAACACCATCAGCTCGGTGTTGCAAAGTCTGCATGGACGAAATTGTTGTATTGGTAATAGTCTCAAGTTTGATCAATCACTGCGACCGATGACAATTGTTCAAGTTGTATTTCATTAGCGGTGAAAAAGTCTTCCTGCATTCAGTGCACCTAAAAGCGTCACGATAGGGCCGCACGATTATTGCTGTGTCGAAGTCGATACACAACTCGGAGGAGCTAAATAATCACGCGGAGCAGTGGAATTGGGGGCTGACGCCGTTACGACATACTCGTAGCTGTGGCCGTGGCCCGTAGCACCACCTGAGTATGAGGTCAGGCCCCACCAGTATCATCTAATTGGCATTACTTGATGGCGTTAGCCAGCATAAAAGGATCCCCCCCAATGGATTCGGACGACCTCCGTACATATCGTAGAATGATAGGGTAGTGAGTAAAATAATGGCGAGTGAGAAAAGTTGAGACGGGTAGGCACCAGCACAGCAACGTGCAACTCGTGCATGCCGCCGAGGTTCGGGATTTCAAAGTGGCTAAAAATGAAATAGAACTTACACTAACGTTATCCACGTTCAACCCCGCATCAACGTTTCATCTCACCGTGTCCCTACTGGTACACGCACGGATCCTGGATGCAGCTCGCACTGCAAACATATCATTTTTGTATGCCGTAGTCCATGGAGCTCGCCCAAAAATATGCTGTTCGGTCCACGAAGGACCCTCAAAAGTGCGGCTCCCACTGCGTGATAGGCCAGAGTGACGAACGTGCTTCCCATTCAATCCCATTCTAGGGTTTGACAGTCGCCACCAAGCCATCTGCAGCTGTGCATAACTGCTCCCTATTAATAATTAGTACCACTATAGTTCGATGGCCCAGCATCTAATCACTTCCCCGAGAAATCATGAGGACGACAAGTCTGATTTTTACCTTGGGACTATGCTGCATTGTGAGCCTCGCGTCCCCTACTCAGATCGTACTGGGCACATCACTGGTTGAACCTCGTATGTGCTTTGTGCTCATTTCAACCACACCTTTGGTCGCTCAAATGATTGAAAGAACCTGTCCCTAGTCGGAAGCTCCACGGTCGTTTTCTGCACATCACAGACATCCACCCCGATCCGTTTTATGAACCTGGTGCATCCCGAGCCTCTGCATGCCATCGACCCAATCTCAAGGACAAACGTCCGGCAGGTTACTACGGAGCACCATATAGGTGTGTTGATTATATTTTTTTCTGATCCGTTGACTAACGTTCATTTCTGTCCAGCTCGTGTGACTCACCATTCAGCCTCACAAATTTCACGCTTGACTTTTTAGATGAATATTGGACCTCTGAAATTGATTTTGTAATTTGTGAGCGTTTAACTGTGCTATTGGATTCTCGCTCATTTGCCGCATATAGGGACTGGTGACAATGCAAGGTATGATATTGGTCAGACAGCTTGAGGTGCAATTTGATCAAGAGCATCTAGACACGACAACGATCACGACATACCACGACCACTCGACGAAATCTATGACTTGAATCGCGCTGTAGCTAAGAAGATGGAGCATGTATTTTTAAAGAAAGGCATCCCAGTCGTGCCAAGTTTGGGTAGGTCCTTTGCGCCTCTTTGCAGAGACTTCCTTAACAGTGTATCTTTGGTTAGGAAACAATGACATATGGCGTAAGCGCTTCTAACATTATTGAGCACGCGACGAGTATGTTGACTGACAACTAATATAGCTCATGTAAGAACATCGTATCACATGGGCTCTTTCTACTGATCCCGTTTACCTTTCCATCAGAATAGCTTATCTGCTGGTATGATTGTTACTTTCCTTCTGTCCATCGTTAATCCGTAGCAAACAGGACCTAATAAGATATTCGAGGAGTTCTCTTCGTATGTCCACCACAGATTTTGGTCACTTCCGAGATCTTACAAAAAAACCAGGATATGGAATCCATTTATACCCCCGACGTCATCAGCATCATTTCACCAAGGAGGATACTTCTCAACGGAGATCATACCTGATGCGGTGGCTGCTATCAGCATTAATACCTTGTACTTTTATAAGAAGAATCATGGTAAGTGACACGTAACTCTCTGGTTAGCCTAATCATCGATGTACTCCATCAGCTGTAGGAGGATGTCGTTATGCCGATCCAAAGGACCCTGGAAACATTCACCTTGATTGGCTTGAAAAACAACTGGAAGGATTCCGATCTCGACAGATGCAGGTAAGAATTCTCAATTATCTTTCAAAAGCGTTTTTTGATGACGTCGGGTAGGTGTGGATTACAGGTACGCTATAGATCGCTTCCTTGAACACTGACAACTTTTCATATCTTCGTCAACGCAGGACATGTACCTCCATCTGAGAACATGTACTTTCCCGAATGCGTGAGTACTCTACGTATATATGCTATTAATCATCTCAACCTTGTCAGTACTACCGTTTCGTAGAGTTGAACCTACGATTCCAAGACACGATTTTGGGTAATTTGTATGGGGTGAGATTCGATGTTCATTCCAGGCGGCCGAAGTTAATTCTAGTGTTTCAGCACTTGAACGTTGACCACGTATGCGCGGTTACTTCAAAACCACCCTTGGTTTACTAACCCAATGCAGTTCTCTTTCTTGGACGCTGATGATATCGACATGTCTATCAAGACCTCGTCAAGCAACACACTCTTTCGGACGCTCATCGCTGATTTTTCGGAGATACCGGAACCCCTCGAGGACACTCACTACGACAGCTATGCAGTAGTGAACGTTAACTCCGCCATTGTACCAAATCCTTACATTCCATCCTTCCGAATTTTTACGTATAACACCACTGGGCTGTCGGGATTCGTGAAGGATATCGGCTCTGATCCATATCTTCAAACCATGAAGGCCACTCAGCGGCGACGTGCCTTGAACCATGAGCAAGTTCGCGGATTCAAGAAGCCGAAGTGTGAACGCAAGAAGTCCCGTAACACGTGGAGGTGCCACTTTGACAAACCCTGGCACTCTGATAGCGAGTCACCATCAAGACGCAACTCGTTGTGGTCGCCTCTAGGGTTCGCACAGGTACGCTCGCACCCCATGAGTAGTTCCCTGAAATAACACATACTCATTCACAGTTTTACATGCCAAGACTGGCAGAGTTCGATCAGACCCATGATCCAGAGTTCGAACTCGAATACATGACCTTTCCTCTTTCAAGCCTGCATCTCGATGAGGAAGCACAGAATATCACGCATCACCAATATGTTATTCCTCTTCGATTTCTGCCAGAAGAACTGCACCAACCTGGTGCTGTGGATTCAGGGTACACGCCTTATGAGTTGAATGACTTGACCATCCCATCATGGTTGGATCTTGCCACGAGGCTTACGAAGGACAAGAAACTTCGATCAAGGTTCAAGGAGTTCATGTATATGGGCAGTGTGGAGGAATAATTGTTAGGGGTGTCTGTTTCGGAAACAGACAGCTTGAACGTTAAGATTCGGGCTATGTATTATAGATGTGCTTGCTGTAGAACAGGAGTGCGTGATAATTTTGTTATATCTGTGTCATACTACACCTACACGTACATACAGTACCTTGTTTATAGCGGTCTAGCTGTATTCTTGAACCGAAATATCGTATTTAATCACCCCCAACTAGGAGTCTAGAACTTCAATTACATCTTTTGGCTCAGCCGAGAGCTCGACCACTAGCAGTGTCGGACCTTGACATTTCATATTGGTGCACGCACGCACAGCTTGTGGATGCAGTATGATCATGATGGTTTTCCAGGCAGTGGTGATGATCAAGGGCAATGAGTGCTCGCTCAATTTGACTCGCCTTACACCGCTCTCTTATCGATGAACTTAATTGAGTGCGTGGATTTGCGCGATCGTCGTGGAACGATTTGGTAAGTCATTCTCAACTTCGACTCCATAACCTTGATTGCAGTCTGGTGCCGTTTCTGTGAAGATCAACCTTGCTGTCTACGAAGATCCATTTGAGCACCAAGAATGGAAGGACATGCACAGAACGTCCGCTATTCCTGGAATTCTAGATCGTTATTTCGTTGCCTCCATGTCACACTTTCACGCAATCCTATGGATATGGAACGACCCATAGCCCTGGGTGAGTTATGATCAGCGCTTGGCTGCATTCAGTCGTTCTTTAGTCTGCACGCGGCACAATATAAAACGCCTCAAGGCAGACATTATATTCTATGATTTAAGATCGGTTCCTCGTTCTTGTCCTGAAATCCACAGGACTTACTCTGAGCAGCGCTATTAGCTGTCCAAAGCATACACATACCAGTAAGTTTTCTCAGCCCTAGAGATGGAAACATCATGCGACGTGACCACTAACAGGTCCACGCATTACCATTCTTGAGCACACTTAGAGATGGGAGGTCTGTTCAGTCGGAGTCGGCCAGAAGCGCCCAGTCCATCCCTCGCCGATATAAAAGCGCGCCAGGACGCAGAGGCAGCAGCTGCGCAAGCTCGCCAGGATGCTCAGGATGCCAGAGCACAAATCGCCGAGCTCATCAGGTCGAATCAAGAATCCCAGCAAAAGTCTATGGAGGCTCAGCAGGCCGCCTTGCAAGCCGCGGCAGCCTCACAGGATCAGGCCCATAAGGAAATGATGGCGATGGTCCATGCTGAACGTGCCGCCAACGAAGCTCGCTTGGTGGCGGAAGCCGCTGCTCGTACCTCCGGCGAAGAAGCAAAACAGAGAGCAGCGGAAGCAGAGGAGGCGCGTAAGCGAACTGCTGCTGTCCAGGAACAGGCCCAACGAGACGCTCAGGCTGCCCAGGAGCAGGCCATGAAACTACAGGAGGCTGCCAATGAGGAGAAGAGGAAGGCGACTGCCGCCCAGGAGGCAGCCAACGCGTCGAAGAAAGTGGCAGAGGAGGAAGTAAGGGTGGCTAACGTTGCTAAGGAGGAGGCTGAACGCAAGTTGAAAGAAGGTATTCAACCTGTGGTGACTCCCACACCTGAAGAAGTTAGTGCGGCCAAGCGTAGAGTTCAATATCGCGAGGACCTTTTCCACTTTGCAGTAGCCGGGGTGGCGGGAGGAGGGAAATCATCTCTCATCAATGCTTTCCGCGGTTTGCGTAATAAGGATGTCGGATCTGCCGCCACTGGCGTCACCGAGACAACGCTGGCCATGGCCAGATATGCCAGCCCCAACGCGGAATACCCATATGCCTGGTACGATATCCCTGGCGCAGGCACGCTCAAAATCCCAGACTGGCAGTACTTCAACGCCCAAGGACTTTATGTCTTTGACTGCATCATCGTCCTGTTCGACAATCGCTTCACTATGACCGACATCGCCATCCTCACCAACTGCAGGCGTTTCAAGATCCCCACGTATATCGTGCGCTCTAAGGCGGATCAGCACATCCGTAACATCATGAAAGATATGGGGTACGACAGCGATGACGACGAGAGCGAGGACCAGAAGAAGAAGCTTTACCAAGCTGCACGGCAACAGTTCATTCAGCAGACGCGCCAGAGCGTGAAAGACAACCTGGAGAATGCCAATATGCCTGACCAAAGGGTTTATATCGTTTCTAATGAACCTATGCTCGGGGTCGTGAAGGAAAAGCGGCCAAAGAAAGTCATCGACGAGATTGAGTTGTTGAACGACTTGATCGGAGAAGCCCAGACCAGGCGAGCGCGCCGTGATGCCGAAGGAGCGGCTACGAAGGAGAAGTAGTCGGTGATGTTGCGGTGATGATATAGTTCTTCCTATATTTCTTCCTTCGGGCTCTTGTTGATACTTCTCCATTCTCGATATGATCATATCGCTTGTAACCGATCTTGGCTGCCGACTCGTAGTGGATGATAATTCTTCTTGTATTTATTTCTACGGGCTGGTGTTGTTAGCATCTCCATTTTGACATATTCATACTGTTCACAAGTACCGCTTGTAAACGACTTGCTTCGCTGACTCCGACTCCCAAGCGATGTACCCGTCTCCTCTTCAACCGCGTTCTTGTTGACAATACGACAAACGGCATGCCGGCGTCCAGCAGCGTGGCGGTTTGGCGGCATCACAAGTGTATTGGTATGAATCAGTGATAGGTGCGTCTACACCTGTTTGCAGCTTTGCATGGTCGTCGTCAAGTCCTCGTTCTGCGTTGGTTCCACGTGCCACATGTTGGGCAGCGTTTAAATTTGCACAATGATCTACAGTGTACATTGTTGATATGTTCTGGATTCTCGAAGCCGCCGTCAGCGAACGAAGGGCAATGCAGAACGCTGATGCATGACCGAGTGCTGCGGGTGTCCACGGAAGCCACCTCTATGAGTAGCGCAACAGTTTCAACCACTTGTGCAATTGCAAGATCTCGAAGGGTACGAGAGAAAGGGTAGCGGTTGAATAGACTTCAATATTGCGTATTTAGGCAAGGTGATCTTGAAATATATCGAGAAATATGGTGGGATTGGTGCCAAGAAGCACTTGAATGTACATGAGAATCATTAGATCTTCTGCTTCCAAAATTTACGATGGCGGGGTAGAACGGGTGGATTATGTAGAGGTCCATGATCTTTGTACAACCGAAGGATATTATACAACAGTCGAATATGAAAGGCTTGAAAGTCTTGAAAGTGTTACAATTTCATCGATAGTAGTAGGTATCCGAGTCGTCGAAGCGAACGAGTAGCGTGACACGGTGTCACACTTTGGTCTTTTGCCCTTGAGGGACACTCCCAGGGGGTTGACTATTAGATTGTATTTAGTCCCGCATAGAGTAATACTCTCCATAGGACACAAGTCGAAATCCAAAAGAAAAACAATTGAAACAGGTCGTCTAGGATGCATTTGATGATCATGTCTTTGCTCTTGACTGCGTATTTCTGAGAATTTGAAGACAGTGATGAAAAGACTTGACATACCACGTTCGCAGTACGTGATGAATGCAACGAGATGCACGAGACGAATATTGTGTCCCTCTTTGCCCTTATCAACATCTTCGTTCTTTGAATCTACCGAACACCATCCCTCCCCACTATCTTTTGCACGTGTAGCGCATGCAACACGTTTGTCGTCGGCCTCTGGCGTCTCTCGTACATTCGCCTTGAGTAGTTTGCCTTCTAGTTCTGGGATCCACCATTATCAAGTCGGGAGATCACAGTCTTCTAATGTCTCACCAAGTGAGTACAAGAATACCACGCTATTAAGCATCTGTTTGTCAGAAACACAATAGGCGAAAGCTTCAGCAGTCGATCTTTTGAAAGGAAGCGATTCCAAGGCAAAACCAAGCTGTGATAAACGCTCCTCGGCGGTGGCTGTATGCCACTGCACCGCTTCAGGCCATTGCTGGACATTCATCCAAAAATGTGCTTTAGGTCGGTAGTTGAGACGAAAAAGAACTGACTCGTGTATCTTTTGTCCGGGCATGATGATACGCCCTCGTCCAAGGTGCGGTCTGCAAGTGATCAGTTTATAACCAAATCGACGAAAATTACCACCTACAGCGCTGTAGGCGTGTTGGAGTTAAAGCAAAGACGTTCAATAGGCAACATCTCAAGCAGCCACCACGCAAGATTTGAAGAGTCGGTAACTCCGGATTCCAGAAATGATTCATCTTTATGTCTGAAAGGTACCTCGCGGGGACTGAGCAGAAGCCCCGCCTCGCGAGCTTCTTCACGCATCCACAGTAGAGGGATATTCCGGAAGTCATTGGGGTGGCTCTTGTTCTTCCAACATGCGCCACCACTAAAATAAGTTGTCAAAAGAGTGACCTCCGATGCAGGGGACACGTACACATCCGAATGACTACCCGCAAACCAAACCTCCTTGATACGACTTTCGTCTGTGGGAGGTGGCGCCGGCGCTTGGTATTTATGCCAGTCTGATCGATTGCTCATGCCCCCATGGACATACTCAGGTAGAAATTTCACCCGGCGCTCATCTAGCGCGAGTGCATGGCGGAAGTAGCAAACGTGATCGCAAGTATCAGTGGATGGGAAATTCTTCGTCTTCTTGACCCCAACAGATGAAACGGTGTCCCTAGAAGGTTCGTCAGGAATGCTAGTATGATCGCGCTCAGGAATAACTGGCACCATACACCAATGAAATGTATGACTACATTTCTGGAGAATTGCATTTTGAACTCCTTCGCATCATTAATATCCTTGGACTTCCCGCTATTAATGGAGCAGTAATACTGAAAGGCACTGGGAAAATCAGCCGATTATTCAAGAGCAATAACTGAATGTACTCACCTTGGTATCTGCCCTTCGTTTCCAGGTGTGATAAGCCCCACCTATCAAAGTAATAGTGGACAACAAGGATAGTTGCTTAAAACTGATAGATACCTCGTGGATCATTCCTGCCAAAGCACGGACTTGATATGCACCCCTTGAAAATCCTGACCTCATCTTTAGTGTAGCCGAGTATTTCATGCAACATCCAGGAGACATACCAAACAAAAAGATTTTATCACCATCATGGTATCTGTCCGAGAGCCATTCATAGGCTTTTAATATATTTCGCCCGATACTACTTCAATACTGTTTCCACGAGCCGTCAGAAGCGTCAGATATATTGCACCTACTGAGCAACGGCCAGGTCCAAGTTCTTCAAAGCCTGCTCCACAAGCACAAAACCTTCGGGCCTAACATACGTTCCCACACCACTGGTGTAAAATGCTATCTGTTTTTCATCATCATCCTTGACGATATTGTCGTATAGTTTGAAGACATGAGTGGTCTGTGTGCGGATATCCTGACATCACAAATCATCGCAAAGGCATGCGCAACCTACGTCGTCCCTGGTGTTTGATGTTCCATCTATAGACTTGAATAATTATCACCCAGTGAAACAGCTTAAACCGCCTACCAATACAGACAACCAAGTTTTTCCCTGGTTTTTTGTTACATGAACATTTACATGATATCTGCAGTTAAATGTTAAAAACTGTGCTGCTCAGTTCTGATGATACCTTGTACCGTACCTTAGATAAACTGGCAAAATTGTGTGAAGAGGACTTGGACGGGCCTAACATTGGGCACGGTAGTGAACGAGATGTCAATCTCATGCGTCGGCAAGGTATTATAGCGCTTTGAACAGAGCCGCTGCTCGTGAACACGAAGAGGCCATCATTCTGCGAGCGAGCCATGCATGAGCTGCGTGTCGCTGTGCTCCGCCCAATACAGGAGGATACCGCACCTCTGAAATAGTTACTAGTATGCTGAAGAAGATCCACAGTGTATTAATATGAATATCGGTGTACGATTTCGTGCAGCAACCCGCTCGCTACTATGCGGCACACTTTCACAGATTTATCATTGTTCGACAGCTAAGCAGGTGAGGCACTGGGCCGTAAGGCAGGTGAGCACGAGGCCCTATCTGCAACGTCAGAAGCACACTTACGCGCCTTGTTCCAGTTCCATGAATATGATGAATACATCACATGCCATGGCCAGTACTTGAGTGTGAGTTACAAGGTCTCCGAGTCAATCGCAAGAACGGAACACGCACGGACGGAAGTTGCTGCAAAGTAACCAAAAATCTGGGACGAAGTGTTGTTCATATTAAGTTGTTCATACTGTTATAATAAACGATCAGTGACTTGACATGCGGTATCCAAACCCATGAGCGCTTCAAGTTGAGCGTGTGGAAGTAGTTTGAACGTTTACGTACTTTATAACTTCCAGGCATAAATACAAACTTAAGCGAATCTTACTGTATACAGATATTATGTACATAACAGAGGAGCTTCAACCAACCAAACCAAGTTCCATCTCATAATTTGCCTACTTCAAAACTTTCTCTTGATGGTATTGAAACTCATTGCACAATGCACATGTGATCGTCATTCAATGTGATCTGGTAACTCCCAACTTTTATGGTTGCAGTACTAAACTTGAACATTTATATTCTTATTTAAGGTTAATTCTGTGGAGACAAATCTTCTGGGCCTGCACGAACTTGAAGATCGAACTTCAGAACATGCAAATAATGTCCGCATTGTAATGTTGTTTTGATATCACGACCTTTAGGAGGAGAGGCTCCAGTGAGACCCTCTGAGCCTGTCTGAAAACGCTTTCTGATGGTCGAATCCGATCGATTCAATTGAGTGCATTGCATCTGCATGATATTGATCTGGTAATTCATGTTCACATGTGCAGCCCAGTGCTTATGAGGACGAATTGTGGTCCACGAAGATCTATGTGAGCGCAAAGAATGGACGGACATGCACAGAACGTCTGTCCTTCCTAGAGTTCTAGATCGTCACTTCGTTGCCTCCAGGTCACATTTCACGTACGCAATCCTATGGATGTGGAACAGCCCATAGCCCTGGGTAACTTATGATCAGCGCTTGGCTGCATTCGGTCATTCTCTTGTTCTGCACGCGGCACAATATAAAACTCCTTGAGGGAGACATTATATTCTACGGTTTAAGACCAGTTCTTCGTTCTTATCCTGAAATCTGCAGGAGGAGGGAAACCATCTCTTATCAATGCCTTCCGTGGCTTGCGTAATAACGACGTCAATATCGGAGCTGCCGCCACTGGCGTTACCGAGACAACGCTGACCATGGCCAGATAGCCCGACCCCAGTGCAGAATACCCATGTCTAGTATGACATCCCAGGCGCAGGTACGCTCAGAATCGCAGACTGGCAGTACTTCAACGCCAAAGGACTTTTCGTCTTTGACTGTATCATCGTCTTGTTCGACAACCGCTTCACCATGACCGGCAACGCCATCCTCACCAACTGCAGGCGTTTCAAGATCCCCACGTATATTGTGCGTTCTAACTTGAGGTACATCAGCACATCCGCAACATCATGAAGGATATGGGGTACGACAGCGATGTCAGTGAGGAGACGAGAGGAAGAAGCTTTACAGCAGCAGTTCATTCAGCAAACGTGCCAGAGCGTGAAAGACAACCTGGAGAATGCCAATATGCCTGACAAAAGGGTTTACATCGCTTCTAATGAACCCATGGTCGGGGTCGTGAAGGAATAACGGTCGAAGAAAGTCATCGACGAGATTAAGTTTTTGAACGAGTTGATCGGAGAAGCCCAGACCAGGCGAGCGCGCCGTGATGGTGAAGTGCGACTATTGTGAAGGAGAAGTAGTTGGTGGTGATACATTTCTTTCTATATTTCTTCCTTTGGGCTCTTACTGATACTTCTCCATTTTCGACATGATCATAACGCTCGTGACCGATCTCGACCGCCGACTTGCACCCGGTAATAGTTCTTCCTATATTCTTCCTTTGGGCCCCTGACGTTACTTCTCCACATGGTCTTACCGCTTGCGAACGACTGAAAGTCTTCCAACCCACTGAACAGTCTGAATACACATTTACGATTACAAAGGATTTGCAATTGAGATTTCTGGTATGAACTTAGATCTACAGGACGAAAGGTATCGCAAGACTTCTGGTGTAACGCGATCCTGCACCTCCCACGTCCAATTTCCTCGAGGGCAGTCGTGAAATGAATTTGTGGGTGTTTGACCTCGTGCAGACCAAGGGTTCGAGTGTTTGCGTCGAGCGTCCATTTTGGGATAGGGGTTGATTAAAAAAACCCCTCAAGGGTACTTCTGTTCCGTTCATTATGATTCGGTGTGAATCTACAGCACTCATTCTGAACCACCATTGTTAGATTTAATTTCCGAAGCATATTTATTTCAGTAAGCTTCCCCAGCTAGAGAGATAGAAGCCATCATGCAACGTGACGATTAACAGGTCCACGCATAACCATTCTGTATCACATCGAGAATGGGAGTCTGGTTCAGCCAACTTCTTTGGCCAGAGGTGCCGAATCCGTCGCTTGTTGAAATAGAAGCGCGCCAGCGTGCAGAAGCGGTGGTCGAGCAGGCTCGCAGGGATGTCGAGATTGCCCAGGCTGAGTTGATAAAGTTCATGCAGGAGAATCAGGAATCACAGCAAGAGGCTATGGAAGCCCAGAAAGCTGCACAGGCGCAGGAACATAAGGAAATGATGGCGACGTTACAGGCTGAACGGGCTGCTAGCGAAGCCGCGCACGCGCAGTCTCACAAGGAGATGATGGCGATAGTCCAGGCCGAACGTGCTGCCAACGAAGCCCGCTTGATGGCGGAAATTGCTGCCCATGCCGCCAATGAAGAAGCTAAGCGAAGAGCAGCGGAGGCTGCCAAAGAAGAGAAGAGGAAGGCAATTGCTGCCAAGGAGGCAGCCAATGCGTCCAAGAAAGCGGCAGTGGAGGAACTTGAGAAGGCAAACGCTGCCAGAGAGGAGGCTGAACGCAAGCTGGCTGAAGGCATTCAGCCTTTGGTGACTCCCACACCTGAAGAAGTTCGCACCATCAAGCGGCTAGCTCAATATCGCGAGGACCTTTTCCATGTTGCGGTAGCCGGGGTGGCAGGAGGAGGCAAATCCTCCCTCATCAATGCCTTCCGTGGCTTGCGCAATATGGATATCAATATCGGAGCTGCTGCTACTGGTACAACCGAGACAACGACGGCCATAACCCGATGCCCCGACCCCAACGTGGAGTATCCGTATGTCTGGTACGATGTTCCGGGCGCAGGCACGCTCAAAACCCCAGACTGGCAGTACTTCAATGACCAGGGACTTTACATCTGTGATTGCATCATCGTCCTGTTCGACAATCGCTTCACCATGACCGACATCGCAGTTCTTACCAATTGCAAGCGTTTCAAGATCCCCACGTATATCGTGCGCTCCAAGGCAGATCAACACATCTATAACATCATGAAGGATATGGGATACGACAGCGATAATGTCGAGGATAGGAAGCAGCACCATCACATTGCACGGCAGCGGTTCATTCAGCAGACGCGCCAAAGTGTGAAAGACAACCTGGAGAATGCAAACATACCGGATCAAAGGGTTTACATCGTTTCGAATGAAACGATGCTCAGTGTGGTGAAGGAGAAGCAGCCGAAGAAGGTCATCGACGAGATTGAGCTGTTGAACGATTTGATTTGGGAAGCTCAGACCAGGCGCCCAGGGCGCCGTGAAGACTGTTGTGAAGGACACGCTGCAGTCTATAACGGGGAATTGAGCCAACAGTAGAATCCGAAGGGAAGCCTCGTGTCTGAACAATTTGAAGCAATTTATGTTTCCCGTTTCTTATCAGTGCTTCACCACCGTAAGCAAAACGAATAATAATTGCACAGTTCTACATGCGAGATTGCTGGGGTGATCCTAGAGACGAAAGGAATCGCAAGACTTCCGATGCAACACGGTCCTGCGCCTCCAACATCACCCAATGACCAACATCCTCGAGTGCAACGGTATTGAGTTGTGAAATGAATTTGTGGGCGTTTTGGACCGCCGACGGAGGACACGTGGCGTCTTTGGTTCCATACATGAAGAGAACGGGAAGATTCGGCAGTAGATGCGCAGGTAGCTGAGCCTCTGGTCTGGGGTGAGAAAAAGAGTAAGACAGTGAACGAGTCGTGTCTACCTTTCTCTTCTTCGAATCGTGTTTTCGTGGTTCGGTAATAAGACAAAGGCCCTCGCATGCCGCGCTGAAAACGAGAAACATAAAATTGCAATTCCTGTCGTGCAAACGATTATCAGCGTGAACGTTATCACGAACGATCCATCATTACACGTTCGTTGAGGAGGCAATCGTCGGTAAAATTGATTTGCTTGTTGGTGATCAGCTCGTCCAACTTTGACCACGACAATGCCTTCTCAGACATTCTGAATGACACACCGAGAAAGGGGACGAGCTTCGACCACCTGAGTCAAAGGCGCAAAATGAAAAAGAAGATACATACGTTTTCCTCGATCTCGGATATTGATGATTCGGACGCAAAGTACACTTGATATCCATAGGATGGATATTTTCTGGCCATTTCCTCGACAGACATATGTTGTTCCTTTGGAGGAACATATGGAATAGATAACCTAGGGACATCTCGTCGATGGTACATCTAGGACTGAATGAATACGCACATGACTAGCGCTGTCAACCGATCCGGATGCCACAAAGCAAATCTTCCAGCAGTGTATGATCCCCAATCATGACCAATCACCACCTGAGTCACTCAAATTCAGGATATCGAGAAAATGGGTTCAACAGATAGGACAAACGAACAGCTTTGGGTATCGCTAAGAAATCAAGAAGTGCAGAGATATCATTGCAAATATTTTTCGTGGAATAGGCTGAAGAATCATGGGGCATATCGGTTTCGCCGTAGCCTAACATGTCTGGAACGATCACGCGGAAGCCTTGTCGACACCATGGACCAATCTGGTGCCGCCATCCGAACCTAATCGATGAATTGAAGTTTGTGACAAGTTGATTATCGAAAATTACCAAGAATCAGGAAAGCCATGTAGACAGATTAGTGGTGGTCGAATTGGATTGTAATTCTCTGGGATTTGGTCGATAAAATGATAAAGGCGACCAGTAGAAATCTGAGCCTTGCGATGATTAAAAGTTTGAGGATCTATTGGATTCATGATGATGGTGGAGTCAATGGCAGGGATATGGCAGTGTCATGCGGCACCGCAGCTGGGAACTAAATCCGGCAAGTTCCACATGTCGCCTTTGTGAAATACTCCCAACACGCTTTTGCCTGAACTACGCATCTCATCGTCTCCCAACAACGTTATTCTCTCTTTCAGCTTCCCCGCAATTACCGATCCCTTAAATAACAGCCTTTTTCCCGATTTTTCACCGATTTTTTCTGTGAGATCCGCAAATCCCAAACTTCATTCATATCACACAGACTACAAGTAAGTCTTCACACTTCCTTACATTTTTGTCTTCATGAATCCCACTCATGCTCTCTCACCAGTTCTTAATATGCCGGCTATCGTATCTTCTACCGTGCCCCGTGCAGATGTTTCCGCAAAGTCGAGGTCTTCTCCACGACCTCGCAAGACTCGCATGGTCAAGCCCAGGGGAAGGGGTAGAAACAACTTTGAGAGCGACGAAGAGTTTGAAAGAGAGGTCGCAACTGACTCCGAGTCTGATGATGATCGTTCCTCAGTTGCCACTGAAACTGACTCCGACACTGAACCTGCCTCAGAAGACATTGTTTCCAACGGCCATTCACACATTTTAACGCCCAATACAACACAGAGCTCTGAGGATGTCCCATCGCTCAAGCACCAGTCAGTCAAGGATATCGATGGTGACTCTACTCCTTTTTTCAGTGCCGCTGGCAACTGGTCGGAGATGGTCGCTGAGGAAACTGCCAATGGCCCTGCGGAGCTCCCAGTTATAGAGTTCGCAGATTTCAATAGCCCTTCTATCCCCCAGCGTACTTTGTCGGGACCGCCTCCGCGTAAAACAGGTAAAGCGTCAAAACGCCCCCAGCCCAAACGTGCGGTCTCAGCGCCTTCGTCTGACCGTGGTGCGGCGGCGCCTCTGTTCCCACCTGTTCAAACTGAGGAAGACGCCTCAGAGCCTGCAGATGATCAGCCCCAGGCATCAACATCTCGACAACAATCCCGAAATTCATTCCCAAGGCCCCCTTCTGGACACAATGCTCGTCAAGCTTATCAGCAGAGGTTAGAGGCAGACCCGTCGTATGTTCCCACTGTTGGTGAGTTTTGGGGCCATGATGATCGGCTGCTGGATAAGGACCTTAGGAGCTTGAGTGGGTGGTGGAGAGGTCGCTGGCAGGGTAGGGGTCGTGGAAGAGGTGGTTTTGGTTTCGTGCGCGGTAGGGGCAGAGGAGCCTTTGCTGGCCCAGAGTCTAGTCGGTTTGCACCAGAAACGTCTGGATCTCAAGATACGGAGAAACCTCCAGTTGAACCGCCCCTTATTGACCAACCGTGGACCCACGACGGTTTCGAGGAGATGAAGAAGCGAGATGAAAAGAAGCGTGCGGCTGTACCACATCAACAACAGCAAGTAGCAAGGTCTACACGAGGTTTCTTGCCACTTCGTGGAAGGGCTGGATTTATCGCCGGCCGCGGACGTGGTGGTTTTGCACGTGGCGGTTTCACGCCTTCGCCGACTGGAGCACAGTTCATTCCTCCTGCTGCTGCTGCTGCTGCATCAGGCAGGACGTGGTACGCGATGAAGCCCGAACGTGTCTGGACAAAGCAACACGAGGGTTTCCTGTATTTCGACCCTGCCTTGAAGCCACGTCCCGGTCAAGGTCCAGGCTATCGGGTCAAGCTCTCTGGCAATGATGGGAAGGTTATCAGAAGCTCCGCTCGAACCACACAAGCAGCAGAGCCCGCACCATCTGTGGCTGCACCTTCAGAGGCGAGTGAGAAGACATTTATCGTGCGTCTTCCCAAGAGGGCAGGAAAGGAAAAGGCACCAGAGCCAACTCTTGAGGTTGTTGAGTCTGTCACTACCGCCACAGATCCTCCTATCGAAGATGTCTTCACAGTTCGACCAGAGCTGGTGCCCCCAAGGCAGCCCATTCCATCTTCGCAATCAGCTTTGCCTCCGGCCAATGGTCATGTGTCTTCTACGTCAGTATCTGCTGTGCCTTCCAAACTTGCTGCACCAGCTCCTTTATCACCTGATGCCTCGAAAGAGAATATCACGTCACCTCTTTTGCAGCAAATGATGCGTGCGGCTGCAGATCAGCAGGCCGAGGAGACTGTAGATGTGCCAAATGGCATATTGCAGGAGCAGTATGACCAGAATGTGCCTGCTCTCCTTCAGGTCGAACAACCCGCAGCGAACACGGATACTTCTGATGCTGTCCATTCATCGATGCCTCCACCCCTGCAGACTGTGTTCTCGCCGCCATCGCAGCCCTCGCCTACGTACGGATCGCCATATGGGTATGGCTCTCCTTTACCCCCCGGTGTTGCCATCGGCCACCACGGTATGCCATATGAGATTGCCACGGGCCGAGCGGTGTATCTGCAGCACTCGACGATGTACACTCCGCGCCCGTTAGCCCATGGCATGATGACGCCTCCAGGGCTCCCATATGCTCCTGTGCACCATCATTCCGCCAGCTCTCCAGATTTCCTTGCGCCATCTCACACACCTCCTGTTAATGGTTATATTGACCCATCAACCGGCAATCCGCTCTTCGTGTTCCCTCGCCAGAGTTCTCGCATCGAGATCCGATCGCCAACCTCTCATTCGGATCTCAAGCAGTTGAAGAGTAATCATGGGCCTTCCAGTTTGAGGACGAGCGCAGCCTCATTTGAGCCTTCGCGTCCTGCAAGTCCCAATACTGAGTCACAGACATACCAGCCATCTGAAGATCCTTCTGCACAGGATGATGCAAGCTCAAGTCAAGCCAATGACCAAGCGATGCCAGAGCAGGCAATGGAGCCCACCATGTACGGGTACTCGCCATATCATCAGCAGTACTATTATCCTGAGCATTACGGGTACTCCCAGTACTACGACATGTCTCATGTTCCGCAGTACGAGATGTATCCCACCGACCCACATGCTTCTCAGGTGTACTACTAGTACTAATACTCATGTTATATCTTCTGATGTTGTTGTTTTCTTCTGTTCTTGCTTTGGGATACATACGTACACCGCTATCCATGCCCGTTTCAATGCTTACGATCTTGACGTCCTCAGGCCTCAGCAGTTACCCTCACAGACTTCCTGTTGCTCCAATGCGTTCCTTACTTTACTCATGCTGTTTTACTTGTGTTTCTTTTACTGCAATGCTTCTAGGGTCTTGGATATGATATTGGCTTGTTGGCATTGTTGTTGTTGAACATTTTACCCATGTAGTTGCTTGCAATACTCGATCTTTTCCCCACTCATGTACCGTATGTTTGACTCGAGACCATTGATTAGCTCCTGTAAGGCTGTGGTAATAAGGAACCAGTTATGGAAATGTACATTAGTCATGCAAATATTGGTCATCCATGCCTGTTTTCTGCGTGGCACAGTAAGGTAGCCAGTAGTACAGCTTCCTGTCCCAGACCACCACCATCACTCACCACGGGCTTTGGTCAGGCTCGTCAGATTGAAGGTCGTGGACTGTATTTTTCAATTCAGTGGTATGTAACAGCGGGCCAATGTCTAATTATGTGAAAAAGCTATATTACTCCCACAATTAGATACGTTTCAGAAAGAAACACATTCATTGTATTCAACGCGGCTCAGACCGCATTATCCAGTCTCGCAGAAACCGCACACGGGATCTCGCAGCCAGTTATTAGGATGGCATTTGTTCAACCTTTTCCGCTCGCAGCAGCAGCCCAAAAATCACAACAACCGGCGTTCGGCCCCGACTTAGCCGTGCGTCTTATTTGCCCAGAGTGCAGAGATCCAAATCCGAATATTGTCGAAGAGTTTGGGAGTGGGGATCTTGTGTGCGGGAGCTGTGGACTGGTCCTGGGTGATCGTATTGTTGATACGAGAAGTGAATGGAGGGTGAGTCCCTATTGTCTCCTTTACTGTTGCGATAACCCTGCACCTATCATTGTATGTGTAGACATTCGCAAACGATGAAGGCGATGATCCTTCTCGTGTTGGTGCCGCGTCGGACCCTCTATTGGAGGGTATAGAGCAACTGGATACGCTCATCAGTTTCCGTGATGGCGGTACGGGAATTGCACGCGAGCTCCAACGTGCGGCTTCTCGCTCCCAGAGCTCGCGCTCGGAGCGGAATCTTCTTACCGCGTTCCGCGACATTGGCAGCTGGTGCGACCAGTTCTCGCTTCCCAAAACCATCAGCGATATTGCCAAGCAGCTATACAAGCGCTCAGATGAGGAGAAGCTTCTTCGTGGAAAACCTCTCGAGGCTGTTATCGCCGCGTGTATATTCATCGCGTGCCGCCAAGCCCATGTCCCTCGGACATTCCGCGAGATTTGTAACTTGACCCATGTGTCGAAGAAGACGCTTGGACAGTGCTATAAGGCACTTGAGCAGGCTTTCAATCTTTCGCCTGGAGCTACTGCGCAGGTTAATGCGAATGGAAGCAACCCGTCCACTGGCCCCGAAAACTTGCTTGTTCGTTACTGCAATCACCTTGACCTTCCTGCCAACGTCCAGTCTATTTGCGGTGATATCATTGTTGCAGCACGTCAGCATGGCGTTGCGGATGGTCGTAGTCCGGTTTCTATTGCTGGCGGGGCGATTTATTTTACTTGCCACTTACTAGGGAAGCCCAAGTCTTCTCGAGATATCAGTGTAGTTGCTGGTGTCAGTGAAGGCACTATCAAGTTGGTGTATCGGTTGTACTACTCGGAGAGGGAGAAACTGGTGAAGGAGGAATGGATCAAAGAAGGGAGAGCTGACTTGGACAGGCTTCCTGTTGAGCGGTGAAGGGATGTAACCTCTTCGTGTACCGATTTGTTACGGACAATGACAGTGGTACCTATAATGATCCGTGTGATCATTTGACATGACAGACTGCTGGTGTACTATGTGATACTTTAAGTAACTAGCGTTTACCGCCTCGTTTACCCTTTGCCCCTTTTCTGTTGGCTTCACGAGCAAGAGCAACACCACCTTTGCCCTTGCTTACATTCCGTATTGCCTTCCGTACGTTGAGAATGCCATCGCCTGCGCCTTTCTCCTTTCTTGCTCTTTTTACATCGCCGTCCAACTTCGACAGTACGGCAAGTGATGCCTGTTTTTCTTGCTCGACAGATGTTTCTGTAGCCTCAAACTGCAGACGGTGAGTCGCACGCAGCGATTAGCTGTTCTGTTCCGACTTACCTTGCGCTTGACGCCTCTCAGTTTCTTTTCTCCCTCCAGCTTGTTGTCGAATCTGCCCATGCTTGCAGTACTTATTCGAGTGGTAGCCAGTGTCTTCTCGATGTCTTTTTTACGTTCCTCTCGGTCACCAGCAGCGGTTTGTGCACGAGCATTATTTTGGAGTCGCTGTCGTTCATTTTTGGCAACCCTTGATGTCCGTGCATCACGGGCAGCTTTGACAGGATCATGATCCACGGCTAAAGTGATGATTAGACGAGTTTCATTCGCAATAAACACAACGCGCACGAGCATCAGCCTTGACTTCATGAATCCACTGCTCCTCCTTCTCTTTATTTTTACCATCCTTGCCCCAGCGGTTGACCCACTCCTGTCGCTCTTCATCCCACACCTTCTTTTCACGCACACGCTTCTGAATACCTTTCGCGGCAGCGAAGCGTTCCCATTTTGTCGGTGGTTTGGGTTTGGGAAGGGGTTTGGCACGAGGTAGTTGTGTTGTTGGTGCGGGAAGTTGGGCGAGTGGGCCGTCTGGTGATGGTTGGGTGGGCAGGCCATAGAGTGCTGCGATTAATGCTTGGATGCCATCTCGAGCCGTCGTCTGTAGGTACTCTTCAAGATTTGATCTGAAATAAATGTGTTGATTATAGTTCCATGTAATCATACAAACAATCAGTCGTACTTGTAACTATCCTCGTCGATTGGGGTGAGGTCTGTGACAGTCAGTAAGCCAGTGTCTACGTCGAGAGGTGTCTCTTTCTCGACTGTGACAGATTGACTGAGCAAAGTGGTGAGTAGTGATTGCACAAACAAAAAGAATCGTACAATTTTGCAGCATGTGATGCTAGGATATTTGAGACGTCCATTGCAGAATTTCGTTGCGTGAATATAGACACGAAAATACTGAGCGATCGCTTGTTTGGCAAAAGCTTTAGATTTCAACAAAGCCAAATAACACAACACATCCTGCATGCCTTCCCGCCATGCCGTTTACATGTATGACACTTGTCGAACAAGCTTTCCCTTTGCACATCTTGCAGAGTCTAACGTCAATTCTGTGTCAGAAGGCAGGCCATGAAGACTGAAAGCGAGGCTCCAAAGACCCCAACCCCCACGCAAACCCACGCTCAAACGCCGTATACTACACAATGGGGTACAACACGTATGTGGCACTGTCCAAATGAACCTGCAGTGGTTTATATTGAATTTATATAATCTAGATATACCAATTGATCCTGCCCTTCAACAGCAATCCCAACACGCTACGTCAAGCTGTCTCTTTGTTCCTCTTCATTCGGATACTCAATATATCCATCTTATCCAGAACAACTCCATATTCCTACCAATACACTCACCACTATCCTCAAGCTGCGTATTCGCATTATTCATATGTCCCACAACAACCCCAAGTCCAGAGGCCGCAGGCCTCAACAACAGCTCCAGTAACAGCGGCAACTGCCCAGCCCGCAAATGCGAATAGTGGAATGGATACCTCCGACGTAGCAACGTTGAATGATGCTCTTGGTAGCGCAGGTGTTGATCTTCGGGTGCGTTGGTACTGGCAAGGTATTGGTTTCGGTAGTAACTATTCTGTAGGCGGAGGAGGAAAGCCTACAGAGGTCCCATGACTCGCATCAGTCATATCGATCCTTCGAAGACAGATCACGTAAACAACCGGTTACTCCTTCCTTCGACACACGCTTCCTAGGTGCCACCATGCGTACTATTGGCACGGAACACAAGGTGACAAAAATCCCCGAAGACTCAGTGAATTACTTGGCGATCGCTCTCCGTGCCCGCCTACAAGACCTCGTTACTGCGATGGTTGCTGCAGCGGATCACCGCACGGATAGCCAGTTTGACCGCCCGGCATGTCCGTACGATAACGGCACGCCGATGTGGAGCATAGTCGTGCAGAGCGATGTCGCTAAGCAACTAGCTGCATTGGAAAAGATTGAGCGAGAGGAAGAGATGAAAGTTCGAAGGGAACGCAAAGAGCGCGCTGACCTGGCCGCTGCACATGCTGCTAACCTCGCCGCGCAGGCTTCAGGCGGCAATGCCATGGCTGTAGACGGAGACGAGGAGGGAGGTGCGAAGAAAAAGAAGAAAAAAGAGGGACCCGGTGTAACGGCGAGGAATATGTCTGAAGATGTGCGCAAAAAAATGTCGAACGCTGTCGCAAGTCAGGCTGCTGGACTTGGTGGGAAGTACTCGTGGATGAATGCTGCAAATGCCCCTGCAGCCGCTGCCAAACCGAAACCTGCAGCATCCTCTACTACTACACCAAGTACAGCGACTACCACGACCCCTGCGACCACCACAGCTCCTGCAGCGTCAACAGCTCCAGCAACTTCATGGGCGCGACCGTATATGGGGAGAAAGAAAGGCAGTCCGACATCGCCACAAACGGGAGAGGACGATGATCGGATGTTGATCACAATGCGTGATGCAATGTTCGCCATCGAGAAGGAAAGGGGTCATGGAGGAGGTCGTGGATCTGCTCGTGGATGGTCATAGCCATTTGTATTTGTTTAGATCGTCCGTGTCGCTGGTCGTTTGTTTTCTTTGAGCAGTTTCGTAGTATTTGCATTTTACTTCATTGTCACCTCAAGCATTGTAGTAATAAGACGGCGCTGGCTAGTCTCTCCTAGTCAAACCAAAAGAGAAGAAAGACTGCAGCTGTTCCTTCTATATTATGGACGCTAGCGAAATCGAGACGATGAAGGCAGTTTGCTATGGTACTTTTGGGCCATCAAATGGGCTCTACATTAAGTTAGTACGTATACGATAACCGTTCTGTTTAGCTTGCGGCTTCATCCCATACTGGTACACACACTTGGCTCTAACACACTGGTGGGTCCAATGTTTGATGGATGCTCCCGAACACAACTGGCCCGGGCCATGGAGGAGCACATGGCTTGACGAATAGACACAGACAGCAGGCTGTATCATAGTAGAGAATAATCACGAGCATCGATATAATACAACGGCCCGCCGGGCATCCCAGGTCTATGCTTTCCTTTTTCTTTGCATTCGTTTTCAGTCTTGGTCCTTCCTTTTACCAACATTGACATTTGCATTCTACCGTACAGTAATTTGTTCATGTCGACCAACGCATATGAAATTGTCCCTGTTTCATCAGCACCGCACAGGGCTCCTTCAAGTTTGACGTTTTCTTCCAAAATCCCGACAGTGGCCTTGTAGGCAACCGCGCCATCCAGGCATAGGCCATGAACGTGCATATCATAAACAATGCAGATATTCTAAAAAATGTACAGGCAGAATGCTGCTCTGCTATTCCATCTCCGACGCCATCGTTAAATATGAACGCGGCAATAGCTTTCGGCGTCGAACCCCACATGGACAAGGCAGACGTAACCACTTGCACCACACTATCAACCACAGCTATGGCAGCCTGGCCGGATATCATAGATTGCATGTAAGGATTTCCAAAGAGCGAGACTCCAGCGTAGGTGGCTGTGAGAAGATATGAAACGCATATCACCAAAGAAATGGCACATAGAATTGCAATGAAAAAGAAGGTCGATGGTCGTAGTATCCAAAGGTGCTGAAGAACAGGAGAACGATGATGAGTGTGACTGAACTAAATGTTATCCGGCGTCCAACTAGTGTTCCCGCCAGTCTTGCGTATCAAACACTATTTGATTCATTTCCGACGTTTTGATGGGCTATTAGAGGTGTCCGATTCGAATGCGCTGTTGCTATTGATCAGAAACTCATCCAAAGTTCGCTTTGTGGATTTGCCAACAACGGCGTTAGACCCCGGAGGGGGGAGGGTGGCCGAAGCTTCCGTTGTTGAGTGCCGGGAATTGGGACCGATGGCTGACAACCGTTCATTGGGTTGTGCGTTGAAGATTCAAACTGAGAATGAGAGAGAATTAAAAGAGGTTTCACAAAATAAAAAAGAAAGTCAAACCTGAAGTGCAAGTTTCTGCCCCTCGGGTAAAATATCAAGACAAGACCGCAGTCCCTTCAAACACCACTGCCGTTCGAGCCAGGAAAGAAGGTGACGATTCCAGAAAACTCGAAATATACGGTTGAGGGTGTCGTCCCATGGATCTGGAGCACGCGACAGGTGAACAACCCAGTTTTGAGATGCATACTTGAGAGCATCGGAAGATGCTTGACTTTTTTCCTGTGCCTCGTTTGCAAAAGCTATAAAGAGATTCATAGCACGAATGATCTCCTTGTCAGGAACTTCTGGCGATGCAGAGATGAAGTGATCCTGGGGTATCAACGCCAGGAATATCGGAAAAATCAAGAAAACCGGTAGGATTTTGAGCTCCTGGACTACTTTGAACGTTGGCAGCAAAGCTGAGTCTGGGAAAATGATATAGCTGCTGATTGTTTCCAACGTACTCGAGAATTCTTCCATAGTCGCCCATACGGACCCCGCAGGAGTGGTTTGCCATGCTTGGCCATGGGGCGTCTGGAGCCAGTCTCGCCCTTCCTCAGTCTGCAGCCACTGTCGTCCTTCCTCGCTCTGCAGCTGCCACTGTCGCGATTCATCTGCCGCGATTCATCTGTCTGGAGCCAGTCGCGTCCTCCCTCGGTCTGCAGCCACTCTCCTCCGTCCTCGGTTTGCAGCCACTGTCGTCCTTCCTTGGTTTTGCAGCCACTGCCGCCCCCCTCGGTCTGCAGCCACTCTAGTGCTTTCTCGCTCTGCAGCCACTGTCGTCCTTCCTCAGTTTGCAGCCACTGTCGTCCTCCCTCGGTCTGCAGCCAATCTCGTCCTCCCTCAGTCTGCAGCCAGTCTCGTCCTTCCTCAGTGTGCAGCCAGTCTAGTCCTCCCTCGGTGTGCGGCTGCCACTGTCGTCTTCCATCAGTCTGCAGCCACTGTCGTCCATTCTCGGTCTGCAGCCACTGTCGTCCTCCCTCTGTCTGTAGCCAGTCTCGTCCTTCCTTGGTCTGCAGCCAGTCTTGTCCTCCCTCGGTCTGCAGCCACTCTCGTCCTTCCTCGGTTTGCAGCCACT
>MU177967.1:79826-167302 GCA_016695465.1 Suillus americanus | reverse complement strand
GCACAAGCTGAGGCCAAAGTCCTTCGGATCCGATATCCCTTGAGTACGCTACTTAACACCTATGGTCACTCAGAGTGACCCAGGATCAGAGAACTTCGGTATCACCAATGCACACACCATGCTCCATCAGTGGCATGATCCAACACTGGAGGGTACCTTACAGCATTGCTGGATGCATACAAAGAAGAATGTGATGCCAGAAATTACTTGGTCTCAGCTATGCCGCCAGTTCACCCCTGGCTTTGAGACTTATCTGGACCATGGTGTTGAATCTGGTTGGTATGACTTTGACAACACTTTGCAACAGTGTGTACTCCATTTTTTACACTCTATAGTCCTGACAGATGGTTCTAGTTTAATATTTCAATGGGTCTTTATTCCATGGCTGCAACGCAAGCTTGATGGATACAAGGACTGTATAAATAATACCGCAAAGAGACATGATCACAACAAGGTTGGCAAATTTCTGATGCTGGTGTTGTCTTGCTCTCACTGATATGACTACTTCTTCAAGGTGCTCCCTCATGGAGTGCTGAACCTCATCTATAATTCAGCAAACGATTTTGGGGCACTGGATTTCAAAGTTTGTTGCCTGCCATCTTCACTTGTGTGGTATTCTGAATTTCTGATTGCCTATATCTAGATCATTCTCAAACCAGGTGCCATAGACCATGTTCACAATACTTACATTGACCCCAATCATGCTGTCTTTGAACTTGTTCCTCCAGAATTTGGTAACTTCATACAATGTTGCTATGATGAGCTAGGTCGCCCTCTCGTCAACTGCCAGTCAGCATGGACTGTTTACTTGGACTTACACCACATCATTTCTCAGCTCTATGAGCAGCTGCCACAAATAGTGGTCGCTGACGAAGACAATGATCCCTTGCCACTCCTGGAGAACCATCAAGACTTGCCATTTCATGAGGATGAGGATGGAACCTATTATATGGGTGGTGTAGGCAGGGGATTGGGTTTTGGTGCGTCTCCTTCCTCATAGATAACATATTGAAGGCTTGACCTTGTTCATATAGATGAATCACATTCACAACAATTGGATGCGCTTGCACAGGAAGATGAACCTGACGTATCCGTTGTTGAAGAGAACAACATGGAAGGGCTTGACCATGCTGGTCTGGTGGTCTGGGAGTTTTCTGACGACGAAGATGAGGCTGTGGTAGACGAATGGTAGTTTATTCTATGTGATTCTCTAGGCGGCACACTTGAAATTTGCGCTCAATGGTGTAAAGCGGCAGGAAGTTGATTTCGAATTCATATTGTTTATTTGTGTCTCTGAGGTTTCCGGAGTCCTACACCAATTTTGCTGACAAATAGAGCGCGGTGGTCCTGGCTTCCATACATTGATGGCTATATCCTCTGAATATGTGAGGATCAGCTGATACACAGTAAGAAGATTAACATGAGAGGATGAATGAAAAGCGAAATTAGGCACGGATATAGCGCGACTGCGAATACCTCCCATATATTCAATGGCGTCATGGCAGATCATCGATCATGGTGAAAAGTAGTCCAAGCTAGTCCACCCTAAATTCGACGACAAGTCCACATGTGGATATACAAAATCTAGCCTACCATAAAATAGATGGGCAGCGGGAGCAGGCATACTATCCTGCTTACAAACGGCTTGAGTTCTACCGCACGCCCCCAACGCACGCCCAGAACATGTCTTCTTTCAAATGTACGATTCCTTTCCATGTAGGATCCTCCCATGCAGCGTCACCGGCGTAACCTTCCTCGTCAGTAGTGGAAGAGCGCTTCGTACTACTTGTGTCAATAGATTTCCCGTGTGTGCTGGAATCCTCGGACGCACGCCTGGTTTGGCTAGCTTCGGAGGATGGGTTGGGTTGACAACAGTGGCTTGCCTGGTGGGGGGAGAAACATCCATGGACGCTCGCTTTTCGGGATATGGATATCTGTTCATATTCGCATCAGGTAAGGAGTTGGGGGTTTCGGTGATGTCATGTTTGGTCATGGTGGGCTCTACAGCGTCCTCGCCCGTTACAGTTTTCTGTTCACGGGGAGAGGGACCTTATATTTGCTAAGTTCAGCCGAAGGCATCGGAATTCCTTTCTTTGCTTCGGCCTGTGAAGCAGCGGGAGGTACAGGAACTGCCCTTCGTGGCGGAGAGCCCGTGCGTGGGGGAGCTGGTGAGCCGGCTCTCGATCGACTCAGAGCAATAGGTGTACTGGCGCGATGAGGTATCGGCGAAGAGACGCGTGAAGGCAAGGGAGCTGGAGAGGCCACACGAGAACGTGGGCGCGGAGGTGGCGATACGGCACGGAATATGTCCCAAAGCCACCTGGGCCGAGGAGGTACAGGCGGCTTCTCACCAACAGGGATTGCAGATTCGCTCGCAACCGGAGAAAAGTTCTTTTACTTGACTCTTGGGTATTTTCTGTCCCATTCGCAACCGAAATTGCGGGCTTCTTATTGGGTATAACAGGTTCCTCCTCCCATATCCACTCGATGACGCATGTGCGGACGAAAGCCCACAGGGAACACGTACTTCGGAGGTGTAGGAGACAGTAATTGGATGTGCACAACGGATAGGGCTGTTGTATTTTAGCAGAGTTTGTACGGGTTGCTCCCGTGGGGTTTGCTGATGGCCTGGACATGGGAAGCGTCGAGGTGGAAGGTGTCGAGGTGTGCAGTGGTAAAGAGACAGGCGCGATAGCTGGGGTAGGGGTGCCAGGTGCTAGACGGAATATGAATACTTGCTCAGGCTGCTCGATATCTGCGTCATGTCCCACATGACTTGATGAGGAGTTGGAAAGTAGATTCTTGAATCAAAGGTTGCCATTCGTGAGGCAGCTATTGTTGCGGCTGCGCGTGAAGGACGCGAGCGGGTAGATTTGGGGTGTTTCGTGCAACTGGGCACGCACGATTGCAGCTCCGCAAAAGGCACATGAAATGAAAATGGGTGTGTTCGTTGGGGAATGGGGATACAGCTCATGTACAAGGGACGAGAATGGCACCAGCTCAACAATGAGCGTCCCTGTGTGGATCGCTGCTAGAACGGATCGCCGGGAGAGCCAGTTGATGAGGGGGCCAGGTCTAGCCGGACGCTCGGTTCTCTAAATCATGATGAACAGATGTATCGGAGAACAAGACGCGTGAGTCACTTACGAATCCTCCTTGAGTAACCGTGCGAGGAAGGGTAGACCGAGAAGTGTGGAGATAACAGGCTCTTGACCATCTTCCTTGAACGGTAGACGCGGTCGCTCTGAGTGATGCGCCAAGATTTGGTCACGCAAATGTCTGGACCCACCGGGTGTTGATCATCTGGCTTGCTCTCCAAATCTCAGTCGCTACTGTTCAAGTCCGTGTCCCCTGTCGGTAGCGTGAGGTTATTGTACAGAAAAGCCTGCCCTGAAGGGAATAATAGAAAAAAGTCTTAACGTGCTGGAGCGGTTCTGCGACTCGCGAGGCAAAATTTCAGCCGAACATCGTACCAAGAGCAGCCGGGGGAGGCGGGCCCCCCGGTTTCTGGCTCCGGCGACTCACATGATTGGCGGCCAAACTGTTATCATACCAGTCTTTCGCCAATCATATGAGTCGCCGTCGTGTATTAACGCTATCAGGGACTCAGAGGTATGCAAGCTCAAGGTCCGCGGACACTCCCGAGGCTCAGCGCTCAGCGCTCACGAGCGACATGTAAATATGCCCATTCTTCTGGTTTGTCTAAGCAACACTTAGTAAACCACGCAGTTCCTCAGTGTAGTTCGCCGTGTCACATGCTCACCACTGAACGTCTGATTCTCCGCTCTTATGTCGAGAGCGACCTCGACGACATCCTTCGCCTCTGGGACGATCCGCTCGTTCAGCCCTTTATTACCAACGATCATGTCACTCTTCATGGTCCAAAGTTCAAGGAGACGCTAAGAGGTCAGATGGAGCGGGCAACCTTTGGTGCCATAATCGCGCTCAAGGAGACCGGGGAGTTCATGGGCCAGGGATTGGTTGATGTCATCCAACCCAAGAATCGCGATGGCACATTTGGGATCTGTTTACTTCCAAAATTTTGGAATAATGGATATGGGACTGAGGCGACAAAGTTCATAATGGATCATTCATTCAAGTGGTTCGGTTTGAACAGACTGTCCCTCGGAGTCTTTGCGAATAATGCACGAGCAATTACTGTCTATGAGAAACTGTGAGTGACGTCGTTTGTAATCACGTCTGTGAATGATGTGGTCGATTGATGTTATTATCTCAAATCAGTGGGTTCATCATAGAGGGCAGGAAGCGCCAGGCAGTGTGGATGGATAATCGGTGGGAAGATTCTTTGACCATGGGTATCTTGCGAGACGAATGGGAAAGCAACACTGAGAGAGAAGGATGACAGCGTTCGCATGCCAGGGAGTATGTCCAAATCTTATGTTTATATATTCGTGTTCGTGAATACTCACCACTCGATATTTACGTCCAATTACAGTCCCAATGTATCACCAATCTAGACCAAGCCAAGTCATTCAGCTTACCAGGAATGTCCACTCCGTAAATCCGTGACTTGGGAAATCGAAGTGTGTAGGCAGGGCACGAAAGATTCACATGCGTCGTAAAGGGTGATACTGACGAACGTTTATATCGCAATCAGATGACGGTAAAGTAAATGTCAAGACTATCGTGGAGTATAGAACCGACTCGGAGCCAAAAAAGAATCATGCCACATCCGTAAAATAATCGGCCAAACTCTCTTGTACCTCCTTTACCTTCCCAGCTACAGCAGTCAAGACGTTGTCTTTGCACCATGGCATACCATCTAGCATTCCCTGCGTAGGTATCTCTCGCTCCACGAGGGCCTTCGTCACACTCTCTGCAAGCATCAATTTGCCCACCACATCCGCGTATTGTATAAGCAGGACCTGACGGCCCATATCCAGTGTTGAGCGCCATAGTGCAGCCCAGGCTTGATTACACCGTGCTTGCGCACCCCCTGTGCACCGTGGACTGTGTGAGATAACAGGTGGCTCGCTTGGCAGACGTTCCCATAGCCGACCGAGAGCGTAATGCCCAGAAAGAAGGCGAATGCGTTGTGCTCGCGTGAGTAACGCGTCGTTATCCCAGACTTCCCGGCCTTGAAGCATCATGGCATGATATGCGAAACCAAGCAGGGTGCGCAGGTTAAGCCGTTCTGCAACTCCAACGGCGAGTGCGATGTCCTTCCCAGATGCGAGGAGGCGTTTCCATCGCAGCGTGGCAGCGTCAAGAAGATCCCGTTGCTCACAGAGAGATGCTAGTTCCGTAAGTTGCACAAGGCTGGGTCCCTCGACGTCTTCAACTTGAACGCTTGGAGAGTGTGTTGGGCGCGTGTATATAGTCGTAAGGGCACCAAGGGCCCATGCTTCGATCGAGCGGAATTCATACTTGTGCGTGATGCGAGCGAGATTGAACAATTGAGACGTATTCGCCTTAGGCGTTAGCGCGAGGGTGAGCTCCGGCGGCCTGCGTGTTATTTACTCAGTACAACTGTGTCCGGGGTGCAAACGTACGTACAAGGCGTATAAAGCCCACAGAAGAGCGCGGAACTCCTGTGCTGTATCTCCTTGGAGCCTGATCGGATTGTCGTCGCTTTCACCTTCGGGTCCCGCAGTGACACTCGGCGTACTGGAGCTTGAGCGTAGGTCCGAGTCTAGGGAGAACATACTGTCAAAGGTAGACTTGTCCTTTGTTAGTGTCGACCTATGGACCTAAGAGTGATGGCTCGGTGTTAGTAGGGCACAATTCGATGCACACAGCAACGAACCCTAAAAAGTGTGTTCTCCACGAGCAGAACGGTGTTTCCGTCGGGTATATAGTATGCTGGATCACGATGGGGTATGGAAAGCTGGAGTTGAAGCTTCGGAGTTGTTGGACTGACGTCTCCTGAGTGCATGAAGCTAGTTGTAAGATAAACTTCGGAAGGTAAATGCGCCATCAAACTATCGAATATATAGCAGAGGCTGTTGGCGTTGGTAGGAATGGTGAAAAAACCGTTGGGCGGTAGTGGTCAAGGTCCAAGACAGATAAGATTACTTCATGTTCAAGAAAGGCAATCTCCTGTTAGATTGCACTGTAGTATACGTACATGTGAAGTATCTAGTGGTACAGTGTGGATGATAGTCTTAAATAGCATTATATCTCTACAGCGTGATACCGAAATATATACAACTCGGACCATCTGGACGCTTGCAAATAACCCTCTCAGGGCCGACTTGGAGGGGATGCAAATGAACGCATGATGGTAGAACGAACCAAAATAGAGAAAATGATATGCAATTGCAGGTCCACAGCTAGGATAGCGAGCGTGTAAAATGCTAAAAGTTCGAGTGCGAGGGAGGAAAGGCAAGCGAAGGGTCTAGAGCGAAGAGTACATGGGAAGGCATAGCGTAGGCGTACATACAAGTCGTCGGGAGAACTGCTTTTGAAGGACGTTTTCATACAAAGACGTGGTGGTGTGCAATGGAAGATGACTACGTTGACGAATACAGTATGCGATGTGTTGAAAAATCGAGAGTTGAGTAGAGAGGCCATGGCATGGAGACATCATGACTCAAGGGCTTTAAGCTCTGCAACCAAGCGCTGAAGGATGCAGATTAACATGGGTCCAGGTCGGATAGTCAATGGAGACGTACCTCTGCTTCTTTGGTGAGATATTCCTGATCTATCTCACCACTTTGAGCTTGCTGGCCCAGTTTAATGCCATACTCAAGCAGCTGCTTCATGTAGTAGGGATTAATGACGGTCTCGTCTTGTGCTAGCTGGGGCTTCGCTGTCGGGGCCTCAGCTACAGAAAATAAGGTCACCACAAACTTTAGATGGAGTACTTCATCTCTCACGTTCTTTCATTGCCAACCATTCCTGCTCAAGCAACTGAGGAATCGTTGCCCGCTCTTTCGAATTTCGCATCAAGCAGCTCTTGATGCCCTGAATAACGTCCGTTCTGACAGGTTGTTGTAAATGCTCGAGCTTTTTCCGTTCGCCTGCCTTGTTCACGACAGTGGGTATGCTGCAGCCTGGATACTCAATGACATGAGCTAAGTCCGGAATGGCCTTCATCTTTTGATATACAGAAAGATGTTGGAACGGCGGGTGACCATAAACCATCTGGTAGAGGATGCACCCGAGAGACCAGACGTCACTGGCTCGTCCAACTTTGAGCCGCCGCATGCCGTCGGGAAGTTCAATGGCTTCGGGAGACATGTAATTAACAGTTCCGATCTAGAGAGGAATGTGATCAATGATGCAGGGTGTATACCTGAAGTAGAACTTGCCTGATGATCTCGCTGGATGTTAGTAGTATCATTTGCGATGGCATTTGCAATACCGAAATCAATAAGCTTCAGCTGGCCCCTCACAAGAACGAAGTTTGCGGGCTTCAAATCTGAATGGACAATCTTCTCCTCGTGAATGACGTGAACGGCTTGCAGCATCTGCTCGCTCACGTCAGCAACAGAGATGAATAATAAGGTCATGTTCTGACTAACCTGCTGCCAATAATACGATATCCAAACCATATTCATCGGTTCCTTCTGTTGCTCCTGCAGCAACTTTGCCAAATCAACCTCTCCACATTCCATCACGAGCATCAGATGTCCTTTTGTCCCTCCAGGTCCCGCCTTCACCTCACTATCAAACAGTTGAATGATCCGATTGTTTCCCTCAAGCCGCTTGAGCAGCCCGATCTCATTCATGTATCCGCTCATAGTCTCCGCGTCCGTCTTGTCCAGCGACACGCGCTTGATAGCATAGATCTCGTTGTTCGCGTTCATCACGCGATATACGCGAGATGAGCCGCCTTTTCCAATCAGATCGAGCCGTGCATATACTTTCTTGTTTACAATAATGTTGTGATTGCGGACGGGAGCAGGAGCAGGCGCAGGAGCAGGCGCGGGTGGAGGGGGCGCCTGCCGCATTCGTGACGTAGTTTTGGCCTCAGGCTCGCTATCCGCAGGTTCGTCCCCCGCAGCCCAGGTCTTCCCATTCTTCGATTTACTAGAACCAGGAGGGGGCGCTAACGACCCACTCGTCGTTGGTGGCTCAGGTGCTGTGGGATTTCGCCGGTGATACGGTTGTCCATGTCCCTGTAGCTGTGACGACGACACATTTCGTGCGGACGGAGACAGTCTGCCTGGATTTCGATCGACCGCTGTGGGTGAGGATGCGGTGTGCGGGTTATTGAGCGCGAGGGAGCGGACGGTGTCCGAGTCGCGCCGATGGTGCGTCTGGGTGCGCATGTGCGCCTGAGACATGTGTGTCGGGGAGGGCGATTGGCGGGGTTGTGGCTGGGGGAAAGGTTCAGGTGCCTCTTCCGCTGCGCGGCGTGCATATTCTGCTGCATACTCTGTGATCGTACGGTCAATGAGGCACAAGCAAGCATGGGGACACCAACGCACCATCTTGCTCGGACGTCACGCGTCTGACGCGCGCCGAGTTAAGGCCCAAGCTGGACCCTGGGCGTGGGGCGTATTGCTGTTGATTTTGGCTTGGGAGCAAGCGCGGAGATAGCCGGTCTTCTGTTGCGGAGGATGGTGTTAAATACCAGACAGCGGGTTTGTAAGGAGTTGGAAACATACCTCCAGAAGCATCACTTAAACTGGCTGAACGGCGAGGTCGCGTGCCGCTCGATACAGTAAGAGGAGCGACATGACTACGATGTGGAAGTATACTATTCCCGGGTTGAGGTTCATCTGCACCTACATAAATAGTTTGGATTATGAAACCAGGGAAGAGTGAGAGACACGCACTGGGATCAGTCTCACCGCGTGCATAGTCTGGAGCAAACTCGTTCTCGCTGCCTTCATTCTCATTAATCTTGTCAAACCCACCCGAACCTATGCCATACTTGACACCCATACCCATCAATACCCGTCCCGCGCGACTGGGCCCAGGCATGATCTGCCGGCCAGGCTGTAGCGGCTGGCGTGCGCCTGTGGATGATCCATATGCGCGTGTGGGGAGGCCAGAAATTGCCCGTCCGTCGAGTTGACTCACAGACGCCGAACGAGTGGTTAATCGCGGAGAGGTTCGTTTGGAGGCGGCGCCATCTGATGACAGGCCGTCCCCGTCAGAAATGCTTATTAGATTTTCTTTCTCCTCCTGCACTCGCATATCCCACTCCTCTCGTACTCGCAGCTCCTCCCGTTCATCCAGCGTAAGTGGAAGTTGTTCACGGTACTCGTCTCGAGGCACGCGTTGGGGACGCCCGATTTTTCGACCAGTCCCAGCAAGGCCACTCGACAATGGTGCACGTAATGCTGATTGAGAAGCAGCTGGCGTCAATGTAGCGGGTACGGACGCGACCCGTTGGAATGAACGAGCGGAGTTGCCCGTGGTTAATGACTGAGCTCGGTGCTGAGCTGCAAGTGGCAGTGGCTCAACCCCACTCGCGCTTTGAAGTGACGGATAGGCGCTCTCTGACCGCGAGAGAGAGTTCCGTCGTGATGGTAGTGGAGAATTAAGTAATATGGGTGAAGGAGGCTTAGTGTACGCATAGGAAATAGAGGTCCCCTGTGGCGGGGAAGACGAAGAAGGCTTGATAGCACCGTCAAGCAGAGCATCATTTGGTGTTGGGGGGCTGGAATGATTAGACCTTGATGAACCTTTTGATACACGGACATAATTGCCCGCGGAATCGAGCTCGTAGTCAAATGAGAGCTCGATAATAGATGACTCATCAGATGGCGAAGTTGATGTTCGACGACTCAGGATCTTTGGGTCGTCAAACGCTATCATTGGTGGTGTGTGTGGTGGTGAGACACGTTGCTCGCGATGGGCGGGCGATATGGTTGGTGGTGATGTTGAAGAGATCATCGAGGTCGAGAAAAGCTAGCACGTCGAAGATAGAAAATGAGCACCGGCGAGAAGGGCGTCGTCGTCCTCGGCGACGGTGTCGAACTTGAAGAAATGAAGGAATTAGGAAAGTCACACAACTCTTTGTGAAGACTTGAACCATGAACGAACACGAGGCAGATACGCGGTCACGTGCAAAGTGTTAATCAAATTGTAGACCGTGTTGGTCCATCATGGACTCCTCCATCGTCCTATTCCAACTTACCTAATCATTAATTCACTTACGGAGCCCCTCGAAGCACCGGTCACTGCAGGCTTCGGTGTAGTAAGTAGTCAAGACTGTCGTCCCTTAACAGTTACGCCAAGACCGTTAGGCCAAATGGCAGTGATAATCAAAGCTCACGCCTGATTACCGCAGACAGTATTATGGGAACTCTAGTAAGCAACGAGTTCGTCAATGAATCAACAGTTCACTGCACTGCCAGTGTCAAGTGAGTACTGAGTCCTGACATGTCTTTTGTCAGCTTCTAATACGAACCTACCTCGCAGTTCAACTAGTAAACTGGTACGTCTAGGAGCTCAGCTGACACGGACCAGTTAAGCCACTAGACATACCAGTTTGCTGCACCATATGCGCTGGCATACTCAGTGGGCTCATTCAAATCATTCTTAATCACATGAGCCAGTATTATCTGTAAATTTGCGAGTCCTACCAATAGTGACAAAGAGGAGACCAGAACCCTAGTCCGCGGGTGCTTGTGAAGCGGAGGAACTCCCGGGTAGTGAAACCGCGACTCGGTCATAACCTTGATCAGACAGTCAGAGCTTACCGCGATAAGATATCAAGGTATAAGCATGACCAACCTTCAGAAATTTAGGCAATATTAATTGTCAGGCTCACACCCCGCGGAACGGTCATCAAGCTGACAGGTGTCCAACCACATATGAGAACTGGCACTGGCACTGGCACATCGAATCAACTTGTAGCAAAAACTTGGCATATTCTCTCTTCTCCACCTTTCGAATCTCTGACTCCAAAATCGCTGACCCAGCTCAAAGAGCGCAGTGAAAAGGTTTTCTTCCAGATCATCAGCACGAACCTGAAGCGCAAGTCATACCAAACCGTAGAAGAGCTGAGCATCTTCCTGCCCGCTGTTGATTTGCTCCACGGGGATGAGCAGGGATTTTGCGGAATTTCTGCGAGTTGGTTTCAGTCACCGTACACGATATTTATCAACCCTTCATGGCTCGTCCAACACACCCTGCCAGGAACCTGATGCTATTGACGTCTTTCACCTTGCTTCCCTGCCTTCGTCGCAGTTTCTAGTGCGATCTCGGGCAAGCCTCCTAAAGTTTTCGCGAAGTATAGAGGAACATTCTAGAGTGCGGCAGGCAGGCTCTCAGAGTCAGACTATATGCACCTATCACTTAACATTCAGACATTCAGGGAAGTCTTGAACTTCCGTGGAGATCAAGCCATCATTCGGAAATAATCGTTACCCAGTGACTGATGGGCTGTTGAGGATGCAAATGGGATGGAATCTGGAACAAGATGAAGACCGAATGTCATCTAAAGGTGATCGTCGACTGAATTAATGACCGGTGAAAGTAGACGCTAAAACTCGCGACTCTAGTCCCAGGGGGACTGCTCCGCACGCAGTGGTCATGGCCACACACATCTCGGTTCTTCTCTTGCACTCGCTGTTCGCGCTGGCCGACCGTAATGTGGAGACTCTCAAGATCCTTTTCTCGACAACATTGCTCGACATGTTTACGTATGTCGACCGCGATTGATCTAGTCTTGTGGACGCAATCGATAATGGGATAACACCAGAACTGGAATATGTCGAGCACGTCCGGGATCACCTAGAGGTAAGCACAGTGTACGATTATCCAGTAACTATGCACTTAATCAGATGTGTAACGCCACCTGCATGCGAACTCTGCCCGTGCAGCTGAGCTGCGTACTGTCGGACCTCCTTCCAATATCACTACTACCGGATGGATAAAATCCGTCCGGCCAAACCTGAAGAGTGCACTCAGCGCCAGAAACAGCTCTTTTTCGTGGGCTGTTCCAGATTCCAATTCCCAATTCATTCTTCGGTAGGATGCTTATCAGTAATCACCAGGTAAGGCGTGTTCTAGCCCCTTATGTAAGGCTGCAAACACCAGGTATATTGCAAATGCAAACTTGCTGTCATGTATCAGCGTGGAGACCTCAACCGAACCGATTCAAAATTTCATTGGATGATGCATTCATTGAGTACCTCGACGTGGACGCAGAGGATGTCTCCAATAAGTTATGCGGTCCTTCTTGTACAGTTTCGTTGAGCGGTAGGCCTACTCCACACTAGTGGGAGACTATGAGATCGTCCTGCTTACAGCAGATTGTGGCGGAACACATTTGCTGATATGATTGAGCTGTCAGGCCTTCAGGCTTTGCTCTAGACGATCATTCTCCTCTAGTAGATTCGTTGAACGGCGGAAGTATTTCACAAAATGTCTTCCAGCGTTGATTGAGCTGATTGAACATCACAGTATGACGATAAGGTTCGATACTACATGTGTTACAGAGGCTCAACTACTCTGATCAATATCGTTTGCAACTCAAGACACAATTGGTCAAGTTATACTATCCGTTCCACTCTATTCGTGACGGTCCACAATTTCGTGAGTCACACTCAGGTCACGAATAGTAACGGACAGTAACACTGGCCGAATTTACAGTCCGCTCGGCAGACGTTAGAATCTTCGTGATTCGTGATTCGGGATTCGTGAACTTCAACAGTGATTGATTAGGACGCTACTAATAAGTCTGTGAGCTACAGTATGTATGGAAAAGTTATATAGAACTAAATGCAATCATTAATGAGGTGTAAAATATTGCTGAGGGAATGTATGTGGATGTGGGTATTGATGCACAGATGGATTATGAAGTCCATGACTCAGACTCAGTTGAGCAAAAAAATATGGTGGATGTGGTGTGGGGATATTGAAACCAGTGTGAAAAGACGGCTGCGTGAAATGTGGTGGTGGCAACACTGGCAAGTGCCCAGGCTGGAAGGAACTGGGGGTTGTGGGAAGTTCTGGCGGCAAATTCTGTGGTCGTCTCGAAGTTGAGGCTGCCGACACCGTAGCAACGCTCGTTCGTTTGCCCCCAAGAAGTCCCGCGAACCTTGGCTGACTGGCACAGTCAGGATTTCCTGCAAGATGTTCTTTGATTCGTGCAGTCAGTTCAATCATTGTCCCGTCCCTGGGTAGTGAAAGAGCGCCGGCAATGGTGACGAGGTCGTCCTTGCGCTTGTATGATGATAGTGAGTTGTCAAATACCTTTGTTTTGATGTCTTCCTCAATGCGCGAGAGCCGAACATCATTTTCGGCTTTTTTCTGAGCAGCTTTCTCCGTGTCAACCTTCTCCTTCTCAATGCGCTCTATTTCTTCAGCCTCGAATGCTTCTCTGAGCTCTGGGTGCGTGACGAAACAGGCATTGATTTTCTTCGACTTCTGACGCTTCTTCTGGGTCTTATTCGCCAGCCATTGGTTCAGCATCGAAATTTGATGGCTTGTGAGAGTGCAATGAGCTTCTGCAGCAGCGAGTCGTGCACTCTGCATCGAGTACATCTCGAACAATGATTTGTTCTGACCGTAAAGGAACTGGATGCTCCTCCATAAGTCTGCACGATCACCGTTCATCACGTCATCATATGACAAGACTGCGGGAAGACTTGCAGGTCCAAATTCAAATTGCAATCCAGTCGAAATTGAGCGTGTGATGAGTGAGCTCCCCTCCCATCTGATTACCCTTCTCGTCCATATTCCAATTATGCGCTGGGGGAATACCATTATATTTCTTATCGAGGTCGCCCCGAAGCGTGAAGTATCCTTCAACAGTTGTTTTATTGAAGTTCTGAGCACGTTTCGGGTCGAGATTCCGTGGCTTGTGAGTAGAAATAGACTTCTTGTGACGAGCGAGGTAACGACGATGCCAATGCTTTCCGGGAACCCTTCCACTAATCTCATTGACCCGGGCACGTAAATCACGAGGGTGCACAGGGCGTGCGGCACCAGAATCATGAACCAGCCAGTCCTTGACAGCTTCCTCTTCCGATGGCTTGAGGAGCTGCATCAGGAAATTCACACATTCCTTATTTTGCCCTTAAACAGACTTATTCACACTTAACCACCTTGTTGAAAGTGGATCTACTTGTCCGAAATTTCAACTTGAATGTATTAAGAAAAAAAATATTGAGATGTATTAATGGACATGTTTGATTATGTTTCACATTAAAAAAATACAAGATATGCCAGGTGAATGATGTGAGAGAGAGAAAACAAGTTTTGAGATAAGTGAGATAAGCTGATTAAGGACGTTAAGGAATGTGTGAATTTACTGATGTGCTGTGACTTGGAAAAATCCCTGCGAGACATATGTAGACCCTTGCACCGGTCGTTAAGAGTCTTCCGTGCGACCTGTACAATGAAATTAACACTGCAGGAACTCGAAAAATACATCATCATACCTTGTGTACCCTTGCAGCTACTGTAATATTCTTGTAGGTGCCATCTGTGACACCCATGAGTGCAGCCTGGATCCTGGACTCGTATTCGGGGTCGGTAGACGCCACCAGCTTGCCTCGGTGACGTCCCATGGCATAGTGATTGAGCCCAGCTCAGCACTCGCTACTTGCTCAAGCGCTAACGGATTGCAGCTGCAATGAAACACGCTGTTAAATTTAATGTCCGACGTCGGCAGCCTCGGCAGGTGACACTGAAGTCGTGATTTTGGCTGCTGTCACGCTGAAAACACGATCTCTACCATTTCTTAACGGATTTGTTTCGTTCCACTTGGAATAAGCTAGTATATAGTATATAGAATATACTGAGTGAAGTAGCTAAGTAATTACTTTAAAGTTGAGTGCTGCAGACAAAAATCACGAAATTGTGGACCGTCACGAATAGAGTGTAACGGATAGTAGTGTTCACTTGTTTCAAAGATGGGCCCGGGAACTTCCCAAGCTTGACTGTTGGACTATTTGTGGAACTAACAAAGTAAACTGCTGATATTGACATCATTTTGCAGGACCTCACCAACTATGGGACTACACTTGCGAAGCAGCGACTTGCTTGGTATCCTGTCAAGTGCGAACGAAATGTTCGGTACGCCTATAACGATGTGGTGTTTGATATGCCCACGATAAGCGTGGTCAAGCCAGACACATTCGGTCAAATAGAAGGTCGAACTTGCTGCGATTGGTACAAGTCAAGAAACAGTGCCTGTAGTGATGTCCGACACCACCGCTCAGGCTTCAGGAGTGGATCATGCACTCAAGTGGAGTGCACACAGGCGGCAACGCGAGTTGCTTCCGCGGGATCAAACGCTCCGTGCTTAGACACCCATGACGGATTGCTTGTACACCAATATTTCCCAAATCACGCCCGAGCATCAGCGAAATGATGACTTATAAGTAATAAAGTATACTTGAACGCATCTATAAACCGGCATACGAGATGATCATCGGCGCATCGCGATCTGATCTCCGAGAGTCATCGTGTTGTTCAAGCGCGATTCAAGCAACCGCTCCAAGTACATAATATCGAGAGGTAGGCGAAAGCCATACAGATGCTTCAGAAAGAGGCAAGTTAGAACGGGATTTATCGATTCGAGCAGTGCATGACACGTGAACAGCACGTACAGGCATACATCTAGAATCAATCATCCACTTCCTCCCATTCCGACTCTGAACCCTCGTGTTCCTCTTCAATATCTGCCAGTGATTCGTATTCATCGTCACTGGCCTCAAAGAAATCAAATTCCTCCACATTATCCTTCAGCCATTGTAAATCATGATCCGTGACTTCGTCGTCCTCCTCCATATACACAGCCTTTAGAGGGACACCTGCTTCCTTCCGCTTCTGCACCAACTCGCATATTTGGTGTCCAGGGACGTCGGCAGTCGATAAAGTGGTAAGTGAAGGGAGACAGACGTGGCAAACGTCTCGCTGGCCAGGAACAGAACAAGGGTGATAAAGTAACTGAAGGAACGCCGGAGAGAGGTACGTCATCGCTAGGTTGAGCGTCTTGAGGTTGCCAAGCTCTGCGTACATGAGCTCTACGCTGCGGTCTGAGCAGGGAAAACCGGATATTTTCAGGGTGTCAAGTCCGCTGAGTAAACTGCGTTTCTTCTCTCCATCCTTTGGTGCCACCGGGACTGCGGTCATCATAGGACCAGCAAGTTGGACTACGAGATCCGTAAAATCACCGTCGTCCAAATCAAGTGTGAGGCTTTTGAGTGCGGGGAATGCCAGACGGCGGAGCAACCCACTAACATAGACTGGTAAATGGAATGCCAGGACAAGATGTGTCAGTGAGTGCAACTCGATGACTCCGGTATAGTCGTCACCATAGCCTCCTGAACTTCCTTCAGGATACCAGTCATGGGGAGCACCGAGGGGACCAGAGCTGCATAAAGAGAGTGTTTCCAACTTGGGTGCACCGCAAAGGATGGCAGCGAATTGTTTCCATGACGGTCGCACATCATCTGTATGATAAGCAAGTTCCACGTCCAAGAGATTGGGCCCGCAAGATAACCATTCTTGGCACCAGTCGACATGCACACCCCACAGCGCTACGCTCTTGAGACGCGGAGCAACGCCTCCGAACAACTTGAAATGTTGCACGAGGTCAGGTTGGGCGAATGCTGTGAGGCTTTCTGCGTCTTCATGGTGGTACAATTGGAGAGCCTCGAGCTGGGGAGCACCTGCTATGGAAGGATCTGAAACTGCAGAGAGGAAAACAAACATGTGCTTGTAACAAGCGACTGCCACTTCGATAGATCCCCAGCGTGATATATGTGGAACAAGAAGGGACATGAGATTATCGAGATCGGAAAAGGTCATCGAACGTGGGTACTGACCAAGCTCTGAGTCTTCAGAGCCTGAGGAATCCTCTTCTTCTTCGTCATCTGGAGGTTCGCAGTCTATGCGTATGTCGATAGGGAGACTCTTGCTACGTCCAAGCAAAATCTGGACTCGTTCAAATGGGGGTGAATCGAGAGGGGACACGTTGATCTCCGTCCAGAGAGACGGCGTGTTAAGGGCCACCATACGCCAATGGTGACAGACATGCGAGATGAGTACCTCAAATGGTGGCACGGGTTCGAATGTCGCGTCGCTGTCCATTGATGGTTCGGATAGACCATCCTCATCCACATCGTCGTTGCTTGTCACTCTGATCCGTTTTAAGTTTGTTGCTTCGCTGTCTTCGTCTACTCCGTCTTTCGTGCCCGCTTCCAAATTCCAGTACACCGCCATTGCCTCATCCTCATCCTCCTCATCCTCTTCATCCTCAATAGATTGGGCACCAACCTCAAAAATGAGAGCAAGGAGCTCCGGAGGGATGTCATTAACAGGACAACGTGTGCCCTTGGGTGGAACGAAAGGGTTGTCTTTTGTTAAAACGTTGGAGTAGCAGTCCATTCTTTACACCGATAACCGATTAGCTTGTGCTACTTCATTTTGAAGAAAGAACGCACTTGACAAATTCCGGTTTGACGTTGGACGGCTAGAAAAACGAAAGAAGATGATCAGAAAGATCTGCCCTGATAACTTGATATGCCAAATATGGTAAGTCAGCTTGTTGTCTTACGCGTCCCGGGCCATTAAGCATCGTTACTAACACATACCTCCTGCACTGTAGAGTCATGTCTGATTCTGAAATGTCTGCTCCAGTAAAGGTCTATGTTTATGACCTCAGCAAGGGTCTCGCCGGTCAGCTCTCCTTGCAGCTCACCGGTAAGCAAATAGATGGCGTCTGGTTAGTATCATCTAGCCAAGATTCATGTGCTCACTGACCACTATATATACAGGCATACATCAGTAGTAGCCTTTGAGAAGGAAATCTTCTATGGGCCAGGCATTTGTGAAACTGAGCCGGGTCGGTCCCATGTAAGCTGCTAGGGTCACGGGTTGGTTTTATCACTTTAACATAGTGAGCCATAGCACGGATCGCCTCTGAGAATAATTGACATGGGTGAGACATCTATAGACGAGCAGACGTTTGTCGAATATCTCGGCCAGATAAAGGAGCATTACACTGCAGACAAAGTAAGTGTTTGCTCTGATGCGAGGCGCTTGTCCTGCTCACCGAACTCAGTACCATCTGTTAGGTGAGACTGCGGCCCAAGATAGGACCATGACTTATTGATTGACGTTTGAAAAGACTTCAACTGCAACTCGTTTACTAACGATTGCCTCGGCTTTTTGACTGGCGGCTCGCTTCCATCGTATATCAAGGGTATTGACCCTTAATTGCCTCCTTCAGTTGAATAACATTCTAAAAACACTCTTGCAGATCTACCATCTGATTTTCTTTCGACACCATTTGGTGCTGCCTTACGACCAACTATCGATGCCATGTTTAATGGCAGAGCTTCTACCGGCGTCCTAACCCCTCCCCTAGATATCTCAACCACAACTGATTCACCCAATCCGGCATTGGCTTCGTCTCTGCTGCAGACTGTAGCAGCTGGCGCAACATACAACAGCTCTGGAGCACCGTCCTCATCCAGGAACTACCTTCCGATACCTGCACCAACATCGCCTCCTACACCGGTTCAGAGCAACAGCCTTACTGCACCTGTGCACATTGCTACAAACCCCTCGTCTTTCCATAACGTGCTTCACGCACACCGGGCTGTGATTGCGTTCTTCACGAGTGCAACATGTGGGCCTTGCAGGATGATCGAGCCTGTGTTCGAAGACCTTGCAAGGAGCAAGAGCCGAGCCAATGATGTCGCGTTTGTTAAGATAGATTTGAGCGTCGGAATGAGCAATGCGGTGGGCGGTGAGTATGGTGTGAGAGTGACACCGACGTTCATTCTATTCTTGGACGGGAATAAAGTAAGAGGAGAACACATGGCATTCTCGCAATAACTGATGCGCTTCCGTAGACACATGAAATGAAAGGTGTCAATGCACCCGAATTGCGCACACAAGTCGACTTACTCCTTTATCAGGCGTTTCCTCGTGAGCATATTGTCTTCCTTTTCTTATGACAGCGTACTGATACAGCGACGGCGATCAGCACATCCACACACTGCGTTATCCCTTCCCGCGATCGAAGCCACACCCCTTAATGCCATCCTGTCCTCTCAAGTCCCGAATCTCGATATTGTGCTTGCGAAAGTGACGGGGTTCATAGATGCCGCTCCTTCATGGTCTGGTTCCACTACGAAAGAAGCCACGAAGCAAATTCTCGCGATGAATATCATTCCGTACCTCAAAGCACGAGGGTCTTCATCACCCCCTGACATTTCTTTCGAGCCTTGGAAAGACGCGACGACAAGCCTTGGGGCGAATCTTTCTGCAGGTGAATTATTCCCTGTGGCAGATATGTGGCGTGTTGCGCTCCTCGAACCAGCTGTATGCGGTTGGAGTGCAACGAAACTCAATCCTGAAAGCCCAATTCTCGTCTTGTTATCCAAGGCCGAAGGCGCGCCAAGGAATTATACCCTCACGCTCTTAAAGATGATTTCAAATGCGTTCGCGAACAACGTTATAGCACGAGAACTTCTTCTTTCATCTCGAAGTAGCATTACAGCGCTAGTAGTGGCTGCCTTGTTGCATGACGATGCAACCGTACGGTTGGCGGCGGCCAGTCTGGCATTCAACATGGTTGCACACCTTCAGAGACTGAGAGTAGAGAAGGTGCGGGGGAATGTTGAAGGGGACGATGTGGGGGAGAATGAAGATTGGGATGTTGAGATGACGAGCGCGCTTCTGGAAGGTATAGAGCGGGAGAAGGCGAACGAAGAAATTGGTACGCCCTCAATACGATCTAGCCTCATACCAGTGCTTAATCATTGCATTTTCTGTGACAGTTCACCGTCTGACAGCGTCACTGGCATTGTTGATCCGACTATCTCCGTCCATTGAACAGCTCACTTCCCTGTTAGAGGTTCTGCAAGCTCAGAAAATACTCATGGATAAGTTAGAGAGAGGCGGATGCGGGGAAGCGGGGGTTGTAAAGAAGGAGGCCCGCAAGCTAATTGAGGAGGTTGCTAAGAAGCTTTGTCCTTGATCGTGGAATGTTTTCTCCTCGCTGTACTGAGTGCATTGCTATCATGTGTACATATCTCATCTAGGAATATATATATATAGGTGCCTTGCAGGATCTATATAGTCAGCTGGGACTATTTAAGGTTGTACATTTCCGAAGGAGTTGAACTATGTAGGATGAGTGCCCGCTTCAGCGGGCGGCATTTCGCGCACTTTTGAATATCACAAGCACATGAATAACCGGAAAGCCGACGGAAGTTGCACAAAAAGTTGACTGCGACAACACTGATACGACCTTGCAATTTCTTTCTGTTCTTCATCTGCTAGATCACTCCTAGACGCAGTTTCAAGTTTCAACTGATACCATCTTATCAAAAGTCATTGGACTCTAGAGGCGCTGGCGATCTATCTCCACTTCTTATAAGCATCTGAACAGGCAGTGGATGCCTGAAGGACAAGCATCCTTCCATCCCTTGTCGCTCACACAATCTCCTGTTATTTTGAGTCCATGCTGAAGTTCTCGAGCAGATTAGCCTCTCGTTCATCGCGTTCACCGGTACGTAATTTGCCGGCGGCTAGTCACGCCTCAAATTGACGTTAACCGCTTCCCCAGCTTGTGTCCCAAATGGCCACCAAGCGCAATTTCAAGTCCTCAGCCCCGAAAGGGTCTGATATTCCAGAGGGATATGCTGTTGATCCTACTGCAGGGAACATGTTGCGGTTCCAGGCTTCACTTCCTCGGCTTCCCGTTCCGGCGTTGTCCTCGACCGTGCACAAGTACCTTGAGACCATTCGGCCTCTTCTGACAGATGCCGAGTATACCAAGTCTCAGGCTACTGTGCAAGAGTTTCTCAAATCATCTCAGGCTGCTGAGCTTCAGAAACGCCTAGAAGCCCGTGCCGCAGATCCATCCATCAAGAATTGGCTAGCGGACTGGTGGAATGATGCAGCATACATGGGCTACCGCGACCCTGTCGTGGTCTATGTCAGCTACTTCTACGTGCATCTTGATGATCCACGCAGACGTGACCCGGCGAAGAGGGCTGCTAGTCTGATTAAGGCCATGCTGCCCTTCAGAGAAATCACAGTGTCGTCAGTGTCTCGCATGTCTTTGGTCTTGTTTTGTTACTCATACCAAGACTGAGCAGGAAACAATTGGAACCCGAAAAGGTTCGTGGGATGCCATTGTGCATGGATTCATATAAATGGCTGTAAGCGTTCATTCCGTAACCCATGGTATCGTATTAAAGCCTCGCAGCTTCCATGCATCCAGATACCCTACCAAGCCATCTGACACTGCCAAGAAGTTTGATCCGAAGGCACATAATCACGTCGTGTTTGTGAGGAAGAACAAGTTTTACGAAGTCCTACTCACAACCCCTGAAGGACATGAACTAAGTGAGGCTGAGCTGGAAGTGTGCGTGTTGCTCATTAATCATTCTGAATTCATTGAACTTAACGTACCTTTGGAACGTAGGCAAGTGGAACGAGTCATTAAGATGGCAGGACAGGAGACCGGCGCTCCGGTCGGCGCGCTGACAGCGGAGAACCGAGATATTTGGACTGATGTAAGTACTTGGCAGTTCAGTTCAGCCGTCATTTCAATTCCCTCATACCTTTATCCGTTCAGGCACGTTCTGCACTAATTGCAAGTTCACCGGTGAACCAGCAATCTCTCGAACGGATAGAGTCCTCCGCAATCATCGTCTGCCTTGACGACACTGCGCCCGTCTTGCGCGAAGATATTTCTTGGTCTTGCTGGGTCGGAGACGGCCGGAACCGTTTCTACGACAAGCACCAATGTATGTGGCTATTGGCTCTCACAATTGTCTGGGATGTGCTAATGCACTTTACTCATGTCAGTGCTTGTCTTTGATAATGGGCGATCGGGTTTTCTCGGGGAGCATTCGTGCATGGATGGCACACCCACGCTTCGCTTGAATGAATTCATTCTTGCTTCCCTTGCACACAACAAGGTCGATCTTGGTGCGCCTAGGTCTAGCTCGACTGGGGCCAATCTCCCGCAGCCCGCAGAGCTGAAATTTGAGCTTGACGCCACATGCAAGAAATACATTAACGAGGCATGCCAACATTTTGACGAGCTCGTGGGTCAGCATGACATGCAGGTGAGTGCAGGGTCCAGTGAGATCTATCAGGGCTTTAGATAATTAAATCGCCACCGTCCCTAGGTGCTCCATTATGAAGGCTATGGGAAAGACCTTATGAAGAAGTTCAAGGCTTCCCCTGATGCATGGGCTCAGCTTGTGAAACAGCTTGCTTTCCACAAGATGTTTAATCGACCTGGTGTGACGTATGAAAGCTGTCAGACGCGCAAATACCAGCAAGGCCGCACAGAGGTCATCCGTAGTGCCAGCTCGGAAAGCAAGGAATGGGCCGAAGCCATGCTTAATCCAGAAGAATCTGTAGGTCTTCATGCGGAGATCGCGTAACAGTTTCCCATTCCAAATAGAGGCTAAATGAAATGGTGTAATTCGCATCTAGGATGAACGCCGCGCCGTGCTCTTCCGCCGTGCCGTCGCGCGCCACCTGCAGTATGCTGCGTGGGCCGCGGATGGGCAAGGGGTGGACCGACATTTATTCGGTCTAAAGAAGATGGTCCGTGATGACGAGTCCGTCCCGGCTATCTATTCGGACCCAGCGTTTTCCAAGACCAACCATTGGGAGTTGTCAACATCTCAACTTTCTTCCAAGTATCTAGATGGGTGGGGATACGGAGAAGGTACGTCTTGTCGTTGGGAGTGTTTTTGTGAATCGAAGCTGATAATTATCACACGCAGTTGTCACGGACGGGTATGGACTCTCGTATTCCATCGATGATCATTATATCCGCTGGACCATCACATCAATTAAACGGGACACTGCCGAGCTGAAGCATTACCTTGCGGAGGCTGCAACAGAGACGAGGTTTATGATGGAGAGAGCTGCTGCTGCTAGTGCTGAACAGCAGGCAAAGTTGTGATCGCGTCGTAGTGCGTTAATTTGTTTATGGTAATCTATCATCAGGGACAGATCTTTCGCTTGCGTAGGTTAGTAGGCTACTGCGTGTCCGGGGGGTGAGAAGATGTATACCTTCCTTTTGTTTCCACATCCTGGAGAATCTTGCGTGCGGTCGCAAGGGGATCTCCGAAACCCGATTTCTACGGAACTAAGGAGCTCCTTTTAATCATATTTATTCCCTACCCTACGATTTGATCCCTGCGGCACGGCGTGGACAGTGAAGTTGAAAGGGTACCGCCGCAACTGAATGTTTGAACCCTGGCCCTGCGGAAAGTCCGGCACTAGCATTACCGTCGGTGTCGGCAGCCTATTACATATGCTGTTTTAGACATGGAGCCCCATGCCCCATCAAGTCTGATTGACTTGTTTTTCGCGCGATGTCATCGAGGGGCCGGCTCCGCGCTGAAACTAAGCTTGAAGACCGAGCACACATCTCTAGCGCATTTCGTCAGAGCCTGGGAGTATGATCATTTCAGAAGTGCAAAGTGATTTTTTTTTCCATCAGGTATACTACTAGAGTGCTGCTGTATGTCCCACGAGGTATCGTCACGAACAGCTTCCCATCGGCTGACCCCATGGAAGATGGTAACTTTCCCAAGCAACGAAGGAGTTTGCCTAGCGCTGAGGCCAAAGCTCCGCGAGCGCCTGAGGAAGACCCTGTAACAGGCGGCCGGTTGATTCCGCGAACAGCTTTGTTCGAACTGTAAATCATCTCACCCGTTTCGGTAGTTTGTGAACATAGGAGCGGATGCGGGACAAATATTTACAATGTTCTGGATTCAAACTTTGTACGAATGGAACTTGGTAAGGTTTGTGCACGTTATCCTTGTTCTAACTAATATCCTGTGAGTATACAGACCACCTTCCTCGTCTTTCGGAGTCTATGCTTGCGGCGGGATGGCTAAATTTTGATGCGAAACTTACGGACTGCGAAGTAACCGTGAGTCCTTTTTTGATCAAGCAGCAAACAGGAAACTCTCTCCCGGCCGGAGGAGTAGGATCGTACCTTTACATCAGGATTATGCCCAATATTGGTATCACCAACGTGGTTTTTTGGCCATTTCGGGTCGTTTGAAATTTTGCTGCCTTGTATTTGCTGGCAGTTCCTCCGTAGTTTCCTGAGTCCGTATGAATTCAAGTACCCGCAGCTTCATTCTCGACAAGGCTAACTGTGACATGTGGTTGGTAGCGTAGACGATTGCTGACAATCTAAAATATTTACCTAGAGCGCATTACGGAGGCTTCCTGTCTGTTCGAACCCGCCGGAGAATCAGAGTACAAGCGATTCGAAGTGGAGTTGAACGGCGAGAACTTAGATGAAGATAGTAAGTCAGGAGACTCGTGGTTCATTGATGCCGTAACCTACAGTCACGGTGCTACATATATCTATCCATTGAAACAATGAGTCCGTTGAACTCGGGGTCTCTTTTAAGCCGCTTAAGCTCGTACACGAACGTCGATCTCCAGTACTGATAGCATGCTCGCAGACGGTAGTGAGGGTAGACAGACTTCTGCGAGGGGCCTTGCTGATGTGAGCACCGACGCCCGTGCGTCCAAGCGTGCTCGCAACGCATTTGATTCGTCTTTGGACGCGACTGGTGCCCCTGAAGAATTTGTTCCGACACCCAGGAAAACACATAACAAGAAGCAGCCTCTGTCGTGCGCAGAGTGCCGAAGGTGCGTTCCAATCCGTCTGGCCTGAAAGCTTTGACCATAAACACACCCTGAAGATTAAAGCTGAAGGTATGATCATTTTTTCCTTCTGAATTTGCATGGTGGTCTAAAGTTGAATACGCTAGTGTGATCGTGTCTTTCCATGTCAATCATGCTCAAAACGAGGCTGTGCTGAAATATGTCCAGATGGTATTTAGCGTCACCGTGCCTTTGAGGCGTTCAATCTGACCGTGCTTTATATACAGGTGCTCTCACCTCTGGAAAGGGCAGCAGGTTAGTAACGGAGTCTCTGGCAAACCCTCCCACTAATGATCGATAAAGGTTCATTCTTGCCAATACTGAGCAACTTCATGCAAAAATTATTCAGATGAGCGATCGTATACGACAGCTTGAAGACGCCTTGGAGACCGTGCAAGCCAAATGTTCATCTGACCCTCATCCCCTCTTGCACCAAGATTCCTTACGTATTAAAAATTCACTGGAGCTCTATAGCTCTCACGCGACCAGTGGACGACATACCCAGATGGATGGGACAATTAAAGAAAATCACGCAAGCAATCTCCAACTCCCTGTCGCCTCATCTTCAACGCGAGACGCAGACAAGGTTCAGGATAGCCGATCGGAGGTGATTTACTTGATTCCCAGTTTGCAGGGTGGCTGCTGATTAACTTTCTAGGAAAGGTATTCATCAGCAGAAGCTTTTACTTCAGATGTTCCCGGACTGTCACCCGAAATCGAAAAACTCAGTCAAACATTTCCTTATCCTTGGTTGCCCAATAATCCTATGAGACAACGGATCCATGGGATGTTGCCGTCTCGGGAAGAGGCAGAGTACCTATGCACGCAAGCTCGATCGAACGCTCTATGGCAGTAAGTTTTTTCGTCGTTGTCTGATTGCGACGTGTTTATGGCGTACACGCAAGGTACAACCTCGACCCAAGCGAAACTTGGCTCCCGAATCTAGTTCATCATGTATACACCACGCCAATGTCAAGCCTTTCTTTCCGCCGCCTCTCTCTGCTGTTCATCATGATGGCCATTGGGTTACTCGTTGATCTTAAACAACAGAATGAGTCTCCGAGAGCTGAAGTGTTCCATCGCCTGGCACGAGCCTCCTTATGTGAGACAAATCTGATGGACGAACCTAGTTTAGATCTTCTACAGACTTTGGTGTGTTGGTCCCATTATTCAAATTCGACATGTGGTTGTGCTGACGAGAAGGTAGTTTTATATGATTTGGTACCTTTTGATTTTCTCAGACAAGAGTCAAGCTGTATCATATGCATGGAGCATCATGGGACTTGCCGTGAAGCTTGCTCAAAGCGTGAGTCTTTCCGAAATAGTAACTCTCCACTCGCCTAAATCATTTGTTGCTTCAGTTAGGTCTCCGTACGTTGGGCATCCATTACCGCCCTGAGATTTCCTCAACATGGATTTTCATTCATTTTCATAGACCGCGACGGCAATAGATGGAAGGTAATTCCCGAAGAGTCTCAGCGGCGACGAATGCTGTTCTGGGAACTTCTGAATTTAGATGCACGCCTGGTTAGTTCTGATTTTCAACTGATCGCACATGTGACATGCGTACTTAACCTCGAGTCACAGTCTTTGTCTCTTGGTCGGCCACCATCTCTTTGCTTACAACATGTCGACTGTCGGCGACCATCCTATGTTTCAGAGGGGATGTACATTGTCCCGGAAGCTCAGTCATGTTGGCTAATTCATTCATCTACCTTCATACCAGAACTGATTATTCCACAGATCATGAGTGGAAGCACGGGTTCTTCCTGCACTGTCTTACACCGGTTCTAGTTACCGCGATATCTGCACAACCACAACTATATTCTAGCATCCTGGATGTTGACAAGAAAATTCGGGACTTCCACATCCCTCCCACACTCAACATATTCAACTCAGAGGGCATCACGGATATCCGACAGTTGACTATGCAGAAAGTGCTAGTAGCTAGCGGGCGAGAGATCGGTGGGTTTTTACCGGGAGGGTTATGTGCCTGCACGCTGAAGCTGAACACACATAAGTCCTACTGCAGCTTCATAGGAATTTTTTTACTGAGGCACTGAGTGACTTTGATGCTTTCACGTATCGACACAAATACGCGCCGTCAGTTCTTGCAACATACCTTAGCGCCTCCCGCCTTGTTGCTACGTTAGGGATCCTGCTGCATCGTGAGCCACAGCTGAGTAAGCGGTTCATGTGTATCTGGTTTAATGCATTCTCTGTCGCGGTGAGTGACTTCTGAAGCTAGCAATCTGTTACATCTTGACTGGGTGTTTTAACCCAGGTTGCATTGTCATTGATTGTTTCCAGGACACCTTTCCTAAGTCTTGCGCCATTTGCGCTGAAGGAGTTGGACATTGTTTACCGCATTTTTGCGAACGTGGCCGAGGAATGCTCAAAGGTTGCTCAGGCGCTGGTTAGTGATAAAGACGACTTTTTGGAGAGAGTTACTAAACTGGAATATAGCCTCTACTTGCTAAAATCGCAGAGAAGTCACGTCGGACGTACACCCAGTGGCTCAAAACGTCTAGAGATAGCTCGACTATGGATACCGACCTGACGTCTCAGGAGTCACCGGTCAGATCAGCTGTGTGCAGCACTTCAGGGGATTGCCCTTTTGACGCTGCACACTCGTTTCTACAAAAAACGCTGCAGGATATTGAGACAACTGCTCCACCAACCATTCAGGAGCTTCCCGCCTACTCGCCTCGGCAACCCAAATCAAAGACAAGCTCACAGGTGGATCACGCAGAGCAACCTGAAGAGCTGTGCCGTCCTCCTGACCTGTCTGCAGACATGCTTTCACTTGGTTTAGGTTTGGATGAGGATCTGGTTACTGCAACTTTGAGGCACAGCGCAGACCCTTCGACCCCTGCGGGCAATACAGCTCAGAGGGTAGGGAATCACACGTTCAACTTCGATTTTGGTGCACTGGCGTCAAATGTCGAGAACCAGAACAACACATACATGTCATGGTTTTGATGCTTTGTATTCGAGTAAATCAATCCAATAAGTACTTAATCTGTACGTAGATGAATGATGAGTCCACTCTTTGTCGCGAGGACTGAGGATAAACTCCCACGATTGAAATCACGAATATGTGCTTATGTAATAATGCATTTGAACTTGCTTAAACCACCGTCCACGTACTGCCCAGTGCTATAGCTAGATCTCCTCGCTGTGTCCCTTCCTGAAACTGTCCATCGCGTTGCTATACCGGAAAGTTCGGCTCTTGAGATATGTCCCGGATACGGGAGGTATGGGCGCCAAATCTTGAGGCAGAAATGCGGAATATACGAGACCTGATCGACCAATACCCTTACGTTGCAATTGTGCGGCGCGTAGTCTGATGTCTCTTGTAGATGGATGCTCACAATGAAGTAGGACACAGAATTTCCGGGCGTGGTTGCGCGACCAATAGGCACTTTCAAAACATCTTCAGACTATCACTACCAGACAATGCGATGTAACGTCGACCTGCTCAAGCTAATACAAGCCGGTATCACACTCGCGGATGAAGAGGGCAATTTCCCCCAGGATGTCACAACCTGGCAATTCAATTTCAAGTTCAGCATAAGGTGCGTGTTAGAAGTCAACATTATTGGGCATCGCATGGTTAAGAATGAAACCCTAGTGAAGATATGTATGCGCCAGAATCAATCGATCTATTACAGAAGTCAGGGCTTGATTTCCAGCGCCACGAGGAGATGGGAATATTGCCATATGACTTTGCTGAGCTCTTGATCACATCGGGTCTAGTCCTTGCGCCCGAGGCCAAGTGGATATCATTTCATAGGTGAGTCACGCGATTCTTCTTCTTCTTTGACAAGTACGGGCGTCAGGTGCTCTTAAATCTTTGTATTTGTGCTGTCGTTCAGTTCTATTATTAAAACCCCTCTTCTCCATTCACCGCACTTACATATCCCCTCCCTCCATATTCCAGTGGCTATGACTTCGGCTACCTGGTTAGGCTTTTGACTGCGATGTCCTTGCCGACATCGGAAGAACAGTTCTTTGAATGGCTGCGCACCTGGTTCCCTTATTGCTATGACATCAAGTTCATGATGCGTGCCTCCAAGTCCCTTAAAGGAGGGCTCCAGGAAGTTGCGGATGATCTTGGCGTGCGTGATCCCTCCTGTGGCTAGTTGATCACCAGTTAATTATCAATCCCTACAGGTGATGCGTATAGGAACATCACATCAGGCCGGATCAGACTCCCTTCTTACTGCATCCACCTTCTTCAAAATGCGAGAACTCTACTTCAATGATCAAATAGACGACGCCGAATATAACTGTAAGCTGTACGGTCTAGGACAGACCTTTGCAGTATCCAACGGTATCACTGATACCGGCCGAGGTGGAGCTACCATTGCCGAACGAGAAGATAGGGGGATACCAAGGGATTCACAAAACCAGACTCCTGCCTTATCAGCCCCCCAGAATCAGGGTGTGATAATGGGTATGGGAGTGCCTTTATCTACTCCAGCACTGGGTGGGGCCCTGCCTGCGCCACTACCGTCTGGTTCATCATATGGGCCTATGGGAGCGAATGGTCCATTCATACGGACGGCGATTGGAGTAGGGGGGAGATAGCCTGCATTTCAACTTGTCTTTTTTCATAGGACTGTTTATGTAATTATTTCGCTTCATTCCTATTCAAATCTTTGGATAAATTGTCATTCATCTGGCATGCCAGGGGTTCACATCAGGCATGTGAGTACTCTACTCATCCGCTCGAACTTACAACTATCATCGGGTCTACAGTAAGAGCTACTCGCAACCTTGACAAGTCAACGATATCGATGGTATAGTGCATGCATCTGCTGCGTCACCCCTATTTCGCCCGAGTGGCGATCACGGATTGTATTTACGCGTCAGTGAATGTTACCTGATAGAGCGCAGACGCCAACACTTCTGACGCACCATACTGCCCGCGCGGCGGTCTCCCAGTTGTGAGTGCTATCATTGACCTCGCTAGAGCTTCTCAGACGGCATGAGCATCATTCGCGACATACTTGACATGCTGTCAATGCTTTGTCCACGATGAGATGAGTGGGGTTCGCTGAAGGGTTGTACAACAATCCGCTTCCCATGGATCGACGTCGCAGTCATCCATCGCAAGAGTATACAGCCAACCTCGTCATTACCAGACGAGGGTCAGCGAGTTCACTCGCTGCGCGGGGCCACGACGCCGATGCAGGTGAAAGAATAATTGAAACAGCCTTTGAGCTCACAGAGTCTTGGAGTTTACTAGGTCTGTAGCAGAGATGTCCAGTGATTGGGAGTGTTGTAGGTGGTTAGCGACAACGGGTGAGCTCTTATACAAATCTGAGCGGCACAGTCTCCCGTGTATCCGTTAATTGTCGACGCACTTTGATTAGATAAGTCACTGCAGCTTCCGTGTGCCCGAAGTAGAAGCAAAGTTATGGAGCGTTCAAATCTAACAACGGATCGCCATCGAGGTATATTGCCCATGAACATGCGGAGAATACCCGCATCTCACCGCGGAGCCAACTTGCATCCAGACTTGGGAACATATTCCGTATTGGTGCCCTTGTTTCTTCGTAAAACACATGATCATTCTATGCGTGGAATGTACGTCTTCCGACTCCGGAATCCCATTTCTTTGACATATTTGTGCAGAGACAGTCCTCCGTAATCACCATGATCGATACTTATTTGAGGTTCCAACCTTAGTCTTTGAGCCAATTTATCCGTGCCGAGGAAAGCGAAACACCGCAAAGATGCAGAGTTGACACCTCTTCTAGAAGACGAACCTTCAAATGCAAGCAGGAACAAGGTGGCGTATTTCAGGTACTTGCTGATTTCAACATCTCCAACCTGATATATGCACCCGAACCCCTGACCTGCATCTGTATAGATATGTTTTTTTTTGAAAATCCAATTTATTGTCCTTCGGGTCGAAGACCTTACGTCGGACATAACCTTATACACGGGGCTTGTCCAGATATGTTAATGTCCGGTCAGTCAGCGAAATCAACAGCTTGCTCCTGATGCCGGGGCTTTGGTAACTATCGTTTGTTTAGGCTTATCCTCTGATGGCACGGTCAGCCGCAGGCAATTCTTTTTTAGATCCAATGCTTGTCTATTAACAGAAGAATAATCCTTCTGCACTAGGCTTAAGAGGGTTCAAGCCGTCCCCCCTGAGAAGATCTAGAAGTTTTTTTGATTGGACACTTCCAGCAGCGTGCAGGCCTGGTCCTGTACCGTGGCGGACTACTGTCAAATGACAAATTCATCAAGACACCGTCTACCTACGATGGTGCTAACCGAGATCACGGCTGGCTGTATCCGTTGTAAATTGTGATGAGGACTGTAAACCACAGCTAAATTTGTATGTATAACTGTCACGACTTCATGTTCGCTGGTGACGTACAATAGGGTCCCTTGACGGCACTCGGCTATGGCCGACCTACCCAGACCATACTCGACCACACCAATCCTACAATGCTAATTTGCCAGGCCTGCTCTATGTAAACCCAAATCGTTGCAGGTGAATAACTGCTTTTTCAAAAACCACCCAGGGCCTGCAGTGGACACTTTTAAACTCCTCGATCGATCCAATGATGGTCTGCCTCCTGGCAAACTAGGAACAAGAATGGACTCGGGGCGGGCAGTTGCGATCAGGCGTGAACCCTCCTCCACTAGAATGGAGAGATACAATATCGCCACGAAAAATAATGTCTTAAATGAAGGAGGTAGTGCAACTGGTTCTGAAATACGGAGATAGAGATTGGTGGTTATCATATGGTATGTATGTACCCAGGGTGTTTGAAATCGTGATTAATGTATTGTCAACTGACGGCAGCGATAGCACGTTGCAAAATAATCAAGCTAAATCCACCTGGCACATGTTCAGCAACTTTATGTTCTTTGATTTGACAACCAGGCCCACGTACATAATTACTGGGAAATATCCCCTTCTTCCCGTCTCTGGAAAACCCTAAAATTGTAATCGGTCAGGCGGCGTTGAAATGAAGGTCAGACCACCTGGATACCTTCCCACCAACCGTCCGCATAATTTTGACCTCCATTTGTTCCAGAGGACAGCTCAACAAAGTCCCCCTCATATATCGTTAGCTCTCCTGGTTCTTGAGCTCGATAGTCGTAGAGAGCCCGTACTGTTTACCGGGTAACAATGAGAAATAGCTGATCATACCAGAAAATAGGAAGTACTCGTACTGTATATGCCTGACCCTTGCTGAGAATTTTGTTGGGGGGGTTCAGATTTTTCCAATGGCGATTCGCCTGCATCTTCCAAATAGGTCGCAGGGACCAGCCCCTTCTCACCTTCGGAGTCAGCCACTTTTACCCATCCGGAACCATCGTCTTCCTCTAGCACACGCACAACAGCACCCTCTTGAAACCATATCAGCACGTGCAATACGGGGATATGTCGCCACACAGACCTGTCACATTCAATTCGAAGGACGAGGACGCCGCAAAGTCGAATATAGCACGAGCCAATCGATTCACTTCTTCCACATGCGGTGATATATTGTGTGGCATAGAAGAAGATGATGGTGTTGAAGTTTCTCTGGAGCTGGTGGATACTGATGCTGCGGATATTCTGTGAGTCCTGTTATAGAGCTTATCACTCACTCACATCTACTCTCCGATATAGACACGGCAGAAGAGGGAGACTGCGGGATTTCCGAGGCTTTATAATTGCCGTGAACATTGCTGCACTTCGCAGGCACCTAACGATGTCCATTAGAGGTGTCCTTACATGGTTTAAATGGGAGAATGAAATCACATTTAACTCGCATTTAGAGTGCACTGATAAACCACAACTTTTACAGGTCTTTCCCTGCTTACTTAGACCCCAGATCGATACCTAGGCAGTTATAGGTCAAACAGCATAGGCACGCATCCACCAGCTTATTGATCATACCTTACAATATCCGCATGTTGTGGGTATCGAGAAGGCCGAGCTCTTGAAAACGTGCGGACTCGAACCTCCCTCGTCGCCTTACGCATTAACATTAATCGATGTATGCACCATATTCATCTAACATGTTGCTTACCCCCCAGGACATCCGCAATGGTGTTTATTTCCGAGCTCAGGACACATGCTGAGGTCGAGAGGGCGGTGACCTCGTGGGTAGCATCAAGGTAGTTCTGCATAAGAGTTAGTATGGAACCCATGCTTCGCGCATAATGACTACGTACGTTCATGGTGTCACCCATGTCTCCAGGTGTGTTATCGGTGGCGCAAGCTGTAAGCATGTCACGATATTCCTCGGCGTCGGCCCCTGTACTCGAACGGTGAGTGCGACCAGCAGTCCATGGGGCAACATTGTACTCACGTTTTTTTCCAAGCGCAGGGTTTAGTTCTCTCAATTTAGCTCGCGAGCGCGCGAGTTTATTTTGTAAGACTATCTTGGGGGCCGAATCAATGCAAAGATCTCCCTGCAATTTACACGCTCCTTAACACAGTGCACGTAACTCAAGTCAATCAAGCCCACCGTATCGTAGTAGTTCGAACATGGTTCGAATACCCAGTCGTCGGGTAGGCTGAACGGACGGATGTTAGATTCTACGAAAAGCGCTTGGTCCTTATCGGGTTGGACTTCAATCAAGGCGGCGCTAACGGTTGAAAGACGGTCCTTCAAGATATCTTGGTGTGATAATTGGATATTCTGGGCCTCTGTCACAACACCAACGAAATCCATCACTAGACGAGTCTGTAATTCCTCTGCAAACAGTTAGCCGAATCATGTGCAGTGGTAACCGCTTACGGAAAGACTGGACATGAAATAAGGTTCATCAGTATGGTGCGTGCCGAATAGGATAATGTGATCCAACTTACATCTTCAAGACTTGGCAGGTCCTCGGTATAAAATTTCGTCTTCACGCTGTTGGCAGTTGCAGTTGAAATAATATAGACACTGCCGAGTTCGAATTGGATAATATTCTACTTTTTTTTTGGGCACGTACTTCTTGCTATTGAACATGTCAAGCCTCTGCAGATCATATTGTCTTGCTGAGCGCTCCGTGTGTCGATCGTGAACAGACTTGACAGGGATTCATGACCGTGAGAATATTCTTGACGAACCTGAGCTTCCTTACCTTTTGACGGTGAGCTTCAACTTCGGCGCAATCGGCGTCATACTTGATGAACGCGGTGGTTAGAATAGTTGCATTATGGCGTCCAAGATCTCACTTTTTGTTTGCTCTGTATCATGATAGTTAAACATACAGATGGGACCAGCTTAAGTAGTAAGACCTTGCCTTGATGCGTTCAGCATAGATCTTATCGCGTCCAGCTAGAATTGTGTGATAGAACTGCATTTGCTACATATATCGTCAGTATGCATAGGTATGATTTTCCACAACAATGGAACCTTTTTCTTGTAATTATCATTGCGGCGCTCAACAGCCTTCAGAGATTCTGTAATCTGGGATGACAATGCCTCTGCTAGGTTGATGTGGTCCTGAGCAGAAGTTGACATCGATGATAAGATTTCAGAATACGCATGATTCAGGGTGCTACCGTCGGAAATATGAGTACTCGGCCGAAATTGAGAAGAAAGGACGTGCTTCTGTTGATTCATACTTTCCGTGCAGGCCTTGGTGGGATTGTCTCCGACGACTAATGATAGTCCATTTTTGTTCTTCTTTTCGCTTGCTTTCTTCGCTAACTGCTTCAATTTTACGGCATACTCACGTTCTAACACTGCTCTATCGCGGTACAGTTCGCGGACCTGTATAAGTCAAGCAGGTGGGCTTAGCTGCCCAAGATTTCGAATTTCGAAGACGCACATCGGCTAATAGATCAAGGTGGGCGTCAAAAAGACTGGAGATACGATCTACCTGGTCCTAAACGTGAAATGAACGTCAGCAATGAATGCCATGAAAGACTGCGGATTCGGTAAGTTACAGGCAATAGTTGACCATAGCTGTTGGTTTGTCTCTGCATTTTTTTCAAAGCGTATGATTGTTGAGTTTACGATCAGAATTTAGCACGCCTTGAGCTTGCAAGCTTGAAGCTTGAGTAATTGAGTGGTCAGGTGAAGAGCAAACGTAGCGATTGCGAAACGGAACGTGAAGATTGATCAATTTGATTGCCACCCAGCCGAGTCTCATCTTGCCAGAAAAGGTGGGTCGGACATTGGTAATTATTATCTAAGTTATTGCAGTGGGTCGTGTTATAAAAACATCACCGTTGCACTAAACTTTCACGTTGAATACTAATAAAGTCATAACAGGGACAATCGTAAGTCGGGAACAGCATTTAATCGAGACACGATGCAGACAAGCGACTCTACCTGCCGGTTCACCCACCATCATGCGGCATGCCATCGGTTTCAAGTCAAGTGAAACGTGGGGCGGCGATTAATTTGGATGATAATCACATGGCAAAAACATAGATATGATCGGACGACAAACCGCGCCTCAAGTGAAGCTTGAAGGGTCGCAGTGTCTCGTGTGTTCCCAATATGCTGTAGCACGCTGGTAGGGGAACGGACTTTACCGATGCCACTAAGAGCGAACTGCAAGGTTCGAGCTTGAAGCTTGAAGCTTGAAGCTTGAAGGGTCGCAATGTCTCATGCCAAATATGTTGTAGCACGCTGGTAAGGGAACGTGGTCATGGTGCCACTACGAGCGAACTGCAAGGTTCGAGCTTGAAGCTTGAAGGGTTGCAATGGCTCATGTGTGCCAAATATATTGTAGCACAGCGGTAAGGGAACGTGGTCTTTACGTCGATGCCATTACGAGAAAATATTCTGAGCCACGAATTTCTAGTCAGAAATTGATATGCCAAGGACATGTCTGGGAAGCAATTTAGGCTCGTTGATGATTCTGCTGGCTGTGACAATTTCCTCCCCCGTTCGTGCAGCACACTTAGCCGTCGCCGCTCAGCCGTAACGCGTAAACGTCCACACCTCAGTTGCGGGCTGTGCGCAGCATGTCAAACAGTAACGCCGCGGGAGCGCTCGTATTTTCTGAGCGTCGATAGAGAGGGTTTCAAGAAGCGAGAAAATGTTGGTACCAGGAACTTTGAAACTCTATCCATTACTGCTGAACCAGGTTGCGGCTATTGGGCATGAGTATTTGTTAGCCCGCATGTACGATCTGGTACAGAAATCGGTATTTCAGTATGAGGAGCTCCTGGAGCAGTGGAACCTCTACTATGAAGTAATTGGAGAGGACGGACGAACGGACGGACGGCGACGGAACCGAGGAGTTGTGCCCGCACCGCTTATTGGATAGCAATCCCCGCGGTGAGAGTTCGGTATGTCGGAAGCCGAGAACACGACAGAAGTCAGACAGACATATTGCTAGTGCTGAGAAACAAAGTGGACAAGAAACAACACGAGGTGCGGGGAAGTTGACCCAATTTGCGGAGACAAGATGGCCGGAGTGAAAACTAGGTGCGTGGGACACAAAATGACTCCTTTGAGCAACATTCAAGTCAAATCCTTCTTAAAATTTTGGCGATTCGGTACACGAGGCTATATTATAGTAAGTAACAGCCCTCATAACATTATCCGGAAGATGAGATGGGTGTACACCTTAGCCGGACGGCATTGCTTCTGTCGTGTGTGATCTCGCAAGTGTACCTGTGCTCGAGCTTGCCGTGATTTTCGTTTGCCCTCGACTCGGAAACAATAATCTACCCCCCGAGACTTCCGATGTACGTTGTTTTTTGAAGTACGTATCCGCGTAACTCATTTTCTTCCCTAGACAACGCGACTCCAGTGCGGGACAATCTATAACTGGCACAGCAATCAAATTTCCTGAAGAGCATGTCTGATGTGAGGTAAAAGCCTGTCTCCAGGTATATAAGGGCCTATAGATTGTGTATTAAAGTAAGTGCGAGTAGAGCTCCATCCCCCTAACGTCGTCTTCACGCACTTTTTCCCCCCACTGACTGCCAACATGTATAGACTAACAACTGTCTTGATCACGCTATGCACGATTTTCTTCACCGTTCTGGCTGCGCCATTGCGGCTCGATGAAACTGCGAAAATATCACTTGAAAAGCGCACCTCACACACAGGCGAAGTGAGTTGATGAAAGAAGTTGTTTGCTGATTGCTAATTGCTTTAACAAAGGGTACCTGGTTTGAAGTTGGCACAGGTGCCTGCGGATATACAGATACGGATAGTGATCCTATAGTCGCTATTTCAGCCGATATATATGGCAGTGGAGGAAACTGTAATCAGGTAGGCCCATCTCCCATTCCCGCAATGCGGACATTGGATGCTTATCGCTCGTAGTGGATTCACATCACCAATACCGACAACGGACAGAGCGCATACGGGAAGACGCGTGACGAATGCGAGTCTTGTGGCTCAACTAGCCTAGGTATGCTGTTATTTCATGGTTTAAATCGTGTATCTGTTAAATCTGTTTCGCAGACATGTCTCCTAGCCTATTTGAAGAACTAAGCACACTTGACACCGGTGAAATCCCAATTTCATGGCACTTTATGAGCAAAGACTGGTCGCCTTAACTGCGCGCCGTCCTGTATTTCAAATCTTACTTCGGGTACACGATTTCCTTACGGTTTCCATCACGATTCTTTAGATTATCATTATAGACAACAAATACTCTTCGTCAGGAAGGGGATCAGGATCTTTTTGTATCATTACATAACGATATTTCTGTTGCGCTCTATCACCTACAACTAGCTCTGGGAGACTAGTACCATCTTTTTCTTGACCGACATACATCTGCGCTCCGTATTGGCTTTAGTAATTTGACCAGCATCTGATCTGCATGTCCTTATTATCAGCACCTATATAGCCTGGGTTCCTTTCGGTCGACTCCTGCCCAGTGAATGACTTGCACGTTTCAAAATAACATCTCTCAAAGTTCAAATTGCTAGGCTTGCTACTCGAAGAGCTGAAGATACATGGTAAGTATCAGCGCAGTATCACCCTAAACGAAGACCTAATAATATCGCAGGTTCAACTTGGATCCCTTTGCCTAACTGTTATACAGTATATATAATTAAAAATCCATGATCCTCGCTCTCTGTTCGCGAGATTGCTACATGTCACGTCAGTAGTCATGAAATTCCAGGATGAGCAGTTCAAGTTCGCCTTCCATGATTCACCAGTGCAGTGATACAGACGCTTGAGCATGCCCGATCGCCGTACCCTCGCGATGCCGCGATGATGCTGATACTGGTTATCTGCACGCGTTGTACGTGTGTATAGTACACGAATTCATATCTTATCCGACCTGAAGCCGACGTTTTCCGTGAGTGTCGGAGACGCCATAATGAAAATACGACATCACCGCGACCGCGGGGACTCGTCAAGCGTTCGTGGGCTATGCTTTTGAATCTCCCCCGAAACAAGAAAGTTGCAAGTGCGTGGGACGTAGAACCCACGTTCTTACTATCATGCCTCGGCGACCACTAGTTGATTTTGAGCCTTCACCGAGTTTGCAATAATGGTCTGCCACCCACAAATTGCGATGCACCTCAGCTTAGCAGCGTGGCGGCTATTTCACTGAAAAGCAAGGGATATTCGACAGTCGCACAGGCAAGTGCTCGCGCCTTTTCCTTTCACGATCTAAGTACAAGTGGAAGTTGGTGAAAGTTTGCGCCCCGAATTGTTCTAGTCTTCTGGAATATCAAGCGAAGAGAAGACCGTACGGAGGTCACGGAAATGAGGCCGAAGATACTTGATCACGTCGGCCGACGCTCTAGAAGGTGCGTCATCAGAAGGTATCTCCTAGGCACTGGTCCTAGGCATCCCTCGAATGATCAAATCCCGAACGGCAGGTATCTTCATTTCCCTGAATGGCCTGAAGCCTGCTAGCGAATAATATCGCCGCTGGTACTACATATGAAGGGCATGCCATGCGCGAGAGCAACACGCCCATCATCGTGAAATGAAGATCATATAGCATGCTGTTACTCGCGTCACTTTCTAAGAAGAACCTCACGTTCTCCTCCCCCCTTCCTTTGACCCATTTGGAAAGCCCTTATAATAGCAGCGCTGCATTTCACATAACTTGGATCATTGGACCGCATGTTTGTTTTCGAGTAATTCAAGCACTCGACCATTGTCTGGCCCTCCGGCAAGAAATCGTGCCTAATTTCATCTGGTGCTCAAGTTGGTATGCGATCACTTGAAATCGACAAGAGCAACTCTTGTATTGCATTTTGCACGATGCATGCTCCGTGACGAAACCCGAAGTCGAAACTCGGGCTGGGTGGACCCGTTATCCGAAGATTGCCGCCTCTTTATACCCATTGTAACCTTCCCCTAAAATCAATAGCGAAACGAGGACCTCGATTTCCCCTCAATGAATCTAGCGCAGTGTCTAATTTGGAATGTATGCAGCATTGATCATCCAGTAGTTCCCGCCAGGTACCGCGACTCAACCAACAGGGGGCTCTTCGAAGTTCAAGTTCCAAAACCAAGGTTCATTGCATCCAAATGAAAATCATGCACATGGTGTGGCGAGGACTTGGAGTGCTTCTAGACGGTCGATTTCTAGTACAGAATCATAGAATGCAGACGAAGATGTATGTGCCCTAGATCCACCGCCGTCGTCATTTGGCAAGTCGTGCAAATGCTTCCGAAGCATCATGTCCGTCCTTGAGTCGCTCAGGTCTTTGACGATCGACCATCATGGCTCCTTCATTCTTCCCGGTTCCGGGTGGAGACCATGGAGGTTATACTCTGAACTACTAGTAGGGCCTGACCTCAGCTGGTGCCAGTGGTACGGTTTGACCAGAGAGCGCGTTTTTATCATTTCTTTCGGTCTATTCGTGATCAATATCTCAGTTGCATGTTCTTCATACCAAAAACTCGTGGAGGAAGCAGCCCACCCCTTCGACGACTTGACTGAGAATGCACAAATCATCCAACGATGCACCTGTCTCACGACTTAACCATCACGAGCACTATTCCAATATCCAAAATTTGCTACATTCATGTAAATCATGCAAAGTGTTCCTATAATAGTGATATCATGAGGATGCTAGAGTAGAGTTGGAATAGAGTGATTGAATGCCAGCCAAGTATGTGTCGTAGATCCACCTTCGTCATCAAAATCGTACAGAGTAAGCAAAAGTTCATGAACACCAAGTCCAATCATCATTAACATGTCATCTGATTCTTAGAAATGCATTGGATGCCAATCGAAGCTCATGGCGCCTACAGGATGTAGAGCAGCGATATCAAGGCGAGTATAATTGACGCGCCTGACGCATGGTTCCTCCATGCAGCACCCGTTTGTGTTGACGTTGCAGTAGACGTGACAACTGAGGTTGTACCAGAACTTAAAGTAGGCGTAGATGCCCCAGCTGCAAGTGTTATGCCAGAAGTTGTCGTGGGAGTTGAATTAACCGGAGTTGATGTCGGGGTTTCGGAGGGAGCTTGAGCTGTAGGGGATGCGCTGCCCGTAGGAGTGGCCGACTGATCCGAAGAAGATGTGGACGGCGCAGGAGCAGACGAAGATGAGCTGTCGTCGATGATGGTGAACTCTGGACTGGCATTGCCAGAGTCCCCAAACACTTGATCAAAATTATTAGAGCTACTTCGCGCAGACACCCATAACTTACAAACAACGATATAATCTTCTCGTGTCTCCACATTGGGAACGGTGATCAGAACTTGACCATCCGCATAATTGATGTTCGTTGCCAGTGGTGAATCTAAAAATATTATTTAATAACAATAAAAGCATAAAATTTCACGACATGGTTGACTCACTCAACATTAAGTTCTCGCTGTTGTTGTACATGTATCCGAGAACAAGCATCCCAGCCGAATTGGTGACGTTAGAAGATAAACCGACAGTGCTCCTGCGATAAATACGTTATTCAAAGGAACCCGATCACACCTAGATGGATACACTTACCAAGTTACCAGCTGCTTCTCTCCAACATGCCATACAGTGCCCGCCGTTGGACTAGTGATGGGCGGATCTACCACATCCCTTAAGTTCAGTGGCAGTGAGAGTGTCAACGATGCCAGAGATGCGATAGCGAATAAGAGGTTCGTGAACGCAAACATGTTGTTGAAATCACTCAAAGCAAGGACGGGCAACTGGAGCTAGAGGTCTGAGCACTCGAGCACATTGTCAAAACTGGTTGAAACATGTTAATAACATAGCAGTCGTGAGAAAAATAGTTAGGTAAGCGATAGCCTCGTGCCTTAAACTCAATTTACACTAGTTTAGTAGTGCTATTATTGGACCCTATCTTGGTGAAGTCCAACTGACCATGAGAAACTTGCGTCTGTGCTCCCCTGCAAGATCATTTGGACGCTAGGGTCTTCCAGGTACCGTCATTGATAATGGCGGACTTTGGCACTGTGATACGTAACGTTCGACTGCCATGCACAGAACATTCAGAGACTTCAACTGCATGGGACATAGCCTGCCTTGATGGTCGAGTACAGAGCATAACCTCTTCAGGTTCATGCATACCCCACGATAACGCTTTAGTCGTCGAAGCCGATGGCGGGGTGCTAGTCCCTTCGTAAGTTTGACTTTGTCCACGAATTAACTGCCAGGTCTGACTCAAGACTTCCTATGACTAGGTTGTGCCATTCGCACATTCACCTAGACAAGTGTTTTATACTCGGTCAGTGTGACCCGTTGATTACTGGGTACGTATCATACATATTTGTCTTCAACATGGTTGAAGTGCCGACTTTGTCCAAGGTCTTTACCTGAAGCCCTTCAAGTAACAAATAAAGCTAAGGCAGAATTTCCAAAGGATGTCAATAATCTTTACGCAAGGGCGACTTATCTTATCCGAGAGAGCGTGGAGTCTGGTGTCACTGCGATGCGAGCCTTCGTTGAGGTGGATACGACAGTTGGATTCACATGTCTAGATATGGGACTTCAGTTAGCCAAAGAATGGGCTGAGGTTTGCCATATCCAAATAGTTGGTCTGCTTTTACCTTCCATTCCCGCACTTTTGGGAGTGCTGATATCTGTTTTCAGCTTTCGCCCAAGAGGCGCTCTACGAGTCTGCGGCTTCAACAGAACCTGGTCCAAATTACAATCTACTTTGTGATGCAGTTTCCCGCCCAGACGTCTCTGTCGTCGGCTCTGCGCCTTGGGTTGAACCTGACCGCGTACATGCTCTCAAGAACATCGAACTCATAATGTCTCTCGCTGAAAAACACGACCTACACGCAGACTTTCATCTGGATTACAATCTCGATCCGGGCGCCGTTCCGATGGTTTGGGATGTATTACAGCAGATGCGCCAGCGATCCTGGTGTAAAAGTAGCGGAAAACGTGTTACTATTGGACATGCAACTAGGTTGTGACTTTTTTCGGGCGGAGAGTGGGCCGAATTGAAGCGCGCCACAGACACGTTACCGTTGGAGATTGTCGCACTACCGCAAAGTGATGTTTACATGATGGGTCGTGCGGATCCTCGTGGGAGAGTTTCTGTCCCGCTTGCAGGGCGCACAATCAATGCGCCTCAGGTTTACCGCGATCACGGAGTCCGTGTTGCGCTTTCTGTCAATAACGTCGAGAATGCCTTCACGCCCCAGGGGTCACTTGATCCCCTCACGCTTGCTAGTCTTGGCGTCGCACTTTTTCAAGTGGGTACAGAACCAGACTGGAGAGTACTTTTGGTGAGCAAACTGGGTGGATTTAGCTCTTGCCATAATCTGACGATTGTCACAGCGATCGGTATCGACAACATCTAAAGAAGCTATTGGTGTCATTCACGGGGACAGTGTTAGTGGGAAATCCGCGGATGAAAGCGATGGTGTTGTCCCCCGTGTCGGTGATCCTGCTGATTTCGTTGTAGTACATGGGGCACGTCGGTGGCAATCTGCAGTGCTAAGCCCGGGATTCGACCGCACAACATTTTACAAGGGCAACGTCGTTGCAAGACGAAGGGCTCAGAGGTGGAATGCAAATACGGGTGGAGAGATCACCAACTAGTCATATACACTTGCAATAGTCTGAATAGATCCTTAGGCCACGCAGACTTTATTTGGAGTTACAGTGCTCTCGGAAGGATGATCAATCTGATTCATGTCATGGTGCAAACTAAATTGTGACGGTAACCAAGAAACTGAATATAGATCATGAATAAGTACTTAGTCAGAAGCAAGTTGTATTTCTACAACTACATATATGAAGATAAAACACATGGGAGTCCCCATTTACAAAAATCCGCTCTCTTGCAGCAATCGAGCCATCTTCTCGTCTTCTCTCTCACGGGGTTCGCGTTCCAGACTGAGGTTCCAAAAGTAATCGCCTACATCAACCTGCTCGCTGAACTTAGCAAGTGATTCCTCAAGGTAAGTTTGTACGCTCGTAATAGGGTTGAAATTATGAGGGAATGTTTGCCAGCGCTGAATATCTTGAATCACCTCCGAAGCTTTCTGTCGTTTTCGGAAGTTCACCAAGTTACCTGGAAGAGTGTCCTTGCTTCCATCTTGGATGAACGTTAATGTAGTAAGGAAGACCCCTTTACATATGCATGAATACATCGGCAACAAATAATCAAAGTAGAAAGCTCACCAATGAAAGGCACACAAGGTGGCGCGACTCTTGCGAGCGTGGAGCGATAGTTGTTGAAGTTCTTGCCTGAATCGATGGTCATCTCGCATGTGCTAAGTTGAGCCATATGTCGCGCATTCACTTGCTCCCATGAGCGCTTGAGGCGCCTTATAGGAGGCGAGTTCAGTCCAGATACTATAGCAACCATGCTCGAGTAATTGTGCATCGAGCGACATCGCTGAGCGAAGTAAGCATCGTGTGAATGAATTCCGTAGCAGACCACTCACATCAGCCACACTTATGAACTGCTTCAAGATAGCCGAACGCTTCCTGGAGTCCTCGTGGGTCAGAACGGAGTCAGCTACCCAGTTAGCAATCTGGTAAAGTTATGAGCATATCATGGCTATCGGAGGGCCGGACCATACCCGATTGCTCGTCTGGATTACCCGAGCAATATTATCGTTGTGGTCTGTCTTTTGCTCCCGCGAACGCTGCAGACATTCCACTGGCCGTATCTTCTGGTATAAATGACTCTCCATAATCGTCAACTGCCGTGCCAATTCCAAGGGGTCTATGTCCGAAAGTTTCAACTTCTTATTGGGCTTGGGTAAGATCGAGGTAGGAGGACTGCCCAAAGTAGGAGTCAAGCCTTTCTTGACGTCTCCTCCACGCTGCGGAGCCTGAGTCAGATAGCCTGTACCATATCAACGACGCTAAACTCACTGCACGTTCAACGAGTGAAAGTAGCTGCTTTGCACCCACAAACTTGCTAACATCCTCATTCTGCAAGAATTCTTTCATTCGATTCAGGATGTACATATCCTCTTTCTCAAGGAAATCTTCATCCGAAACCATGGCCTTAAGAGTATTCAGGACACTGAAAATCACATTAGGTATAGTACGGAAGAATCAACAATGACGCACCGCATCTGAATGACATGTTGCTTGAGCTTTGTCCATTCTTCCGACTCGGTGGGACTTAGGCCTTCTGGAGTTTGGATGCGGAAGCGGCGGACGAGGTGGTCGAAAAAGTCATCAAGGGTGGTGAATGACTTGTACGTCATCAAGAATGTTTTGATGAACGTAGGGTCTATAACGTCCCAATACTGAATATGATACCGTAGGCAGATATGTTACGAAGCACCCGTACCTGAAGGATCATGTGACGTTAGACGTTCGACCAAAGCTGGAACAGTTCCTGCTCGAATGCTTCCATCTACATCGATAGTCATGTCATTCTTCGTGTAGTCGGGTCGCAGGTACCAGGGCTTTGTGCTGATGATGTGCTCAGGAGCGTCATCGCCAAAGATTTTCTTGATCTTCGTTGCTGTTCTCGTAGTTGCGGCTGTACATATCATAAGCTGAGAAAGGCAGGGAATATACAAATGTCGCTTACAGTCGTCATCAAGCATTGAAGCTGAGTCGCTCATCGACAGGACATCCTGCGGTTTATCAAGTGTTGAAGGGACCAGAGTGTGTGCAGACATAGTGGGGTCGTAGTTCGAAGTCGCCGACTTGAGTGACCGATCGGAAAGGGTAATGGTGGTGTCAGATAATTGCGATTGACTTCGGGATGTTGGCGCTCGGTCACCGAGAACAACCGCCGACTTTTTCATTCCAGACGCACCAAAGGCAACTGCGATGTCAACAATGTCCTCGCTCTCTGGATCTGCTGGGTCGAGGACCGACATGGGACGGGCGTCAAAGTTGCAATCAATGATGCTTAAACGTGACATGCGCCACTCTATTGCACCTGTGTATTCCCCTTGTGCCATGTCTGCTTGATCATGGCCAAGGGAAAGCAGGATATCAAAGGTTTGCATGAGGAATTGGAGATTTGACTTGAGGGAGACGGAAATGGCGTCCAGGTACTCGCACTGGAAGTCACGATCTTGTCGCGAGACTCTGTAAGTAAGACGACGAACTCGCTGTATCGTGAGAAGCAGTGTAGCTGCGTCATCGTATAGAGCTTGTACTACCGCCTCGAGCGTGCGTGTGAGCAACCGAGCTTTGTCCACGGTTTGAGTGTATAGAGCAGCACGTTCAGCATCCGCCATATTGGAGTAGAAACCATCGATATCGACGTGACGAGCGATGTGGATATTGGCAACGAATAGGAGGAGTGATGAAAGGCCAGAAAGAAGCTCGCGACCTGCAATCCATACTCGTTGCTCTGAAAATATTCAACAGATATATCACAGTATAAATACTAACATACTCACGAGACTCATCGCCGATGGTCTTGAGCGCGGTGTGGAATGTTCCAAACCTCGCCTGCATTGATACCATATGCGTCTTGAACTCAGAGAAAACATCACCATCTAAAATTCGCTGAGGAGCTTCATCGTTATCATCCAGCGGTACCCAGCCAAAACCCCTCCAAGACCCTGCATACCCCGCACCAACTAGCCCCAGCCCAAGGTAGACTGCAGAGAAGCAACCCAGAACTCGTTTTGCTCCTACGCCACCAGGTCGTTCGTTTTGGCACCGCTGAACTTCAATAACGAATGTCACGATGGCACGATCAAGCTCTGCTGCGTCGCTTTCAACACGAGATGCTGTATCATGTGCCGCAGGACCCGAGTCGTACTCCATGGCTCGAGCGGAAAGAACGAGCTTGGATAATGTGGCGGTTACTTTCCGTTGAGCTGGTTTCAGAAGCGTCTGTGATGCGGTAGTCTCGCGGCGTCCACGAGCACCGCGTGGTATGAGGTTGCTGGGTATGTGACCAGGGGGTGCGGATATATAAAGTAGATTACGGACGGTGATGACAACAGCCCTGATGAGGCTGTCAAGGACCTGTCCGTGTTCTGCTCTTCGAGAGACGCCGACCAGAGACTGGTTTTTCTGGACAACGGCAGAGATGGCGTTGTGTGCGATATGAGATAGATCGGAAATAAGGTCCGGGAGTGGTGGTGCTAATGATTGCTGGAGTGATTGGGCAATTTTCTCAGCTGCGGTCAGTTCAACGGAAGGTTTCCTAGGAGCTAATTGGTCTGCAAAAAGATCCTGACCACTTTGAGAGCGACCACTGGTTGATGGTGAATCACCGTGGTCTGGAGAGTATAGGCAGGAATCTTCAGAATCACTGACATGCTCCGACTTGCTGTGACTCCGGTCCTGCCCATGTCGGGTTTGGGATGTCGTCGAATCAGATCGAAATCGCGTTGGCGCTGAATCCTCACTCGGGCTATTGAATAAATTCGATGAGGCAGTGGAGGAATTGGTGAGGGCGCGAGTCCTGCCCTTCTGCACAGCAGCCTCTGTTTCTGGGATTGTCCAGCTCACTTGACCAGTGAGCTTATTCCAGTAATAGTAAGACATGCCATCATCGGCAAGTCGTCTCACCCAAGGCTCAGGCGTTCCGGAGCGCTTTAGAACACCAAAACCTGCGATGGAAGATTCCGTCGAGGCGCTGAGTCCTAGCTCTGCACTTGTGCCTGACCGCGAACTTGGTTGAGAAGAAGCCAGTCCAGCAAGTTCACCAGCCGATACATCGTCGCTTTCCATGGGTAAATCTCGCGAAACCTGGCCTGTCTGCGTGTTAACATAGTAAATCTGAAGAAGAAGAGATTGGTCTAACGCTTAAGGGATCACAGCAAGTAAAATGCTCTGCTCACCTGGCCATCCTGTGTGACTTGGGGCATCCAAAAATCACTTGAGAAAGTCGCGCTGTGTTCCACAGCACTGCGGGATTCAAGAATACCGTTGGATGGAACAGACGGGTCACGTTTATTTCGTGACCATTCACTGTCTGATAGGTGGGTGTCCTGTGTCCGGGAGTGGAGGTCGTTTGAATGAGCATCACGAGCTACTTCATTTGTTTGCTGGAAAGGCCCTTGTTGAGTTGTAGCGTCATGGTTGGAAAGAGCGATCTCTGCCTCCTCATCAGATAACACTACCACATAATTGGATGGAAACCATCCCCGTTCATCGCCAAGGAGTCCGTCCCACCAGCCTGACTCGAGCTGGGTGAGAACCTCGATAATTTCATTCTTGTGGAAGGAGAGAGAGGAAGCGTCTTGAGTCTGGTAGTCATATAGAGCTCGACAGAAGAATGTAGAGATGTACTGTTCCTCCGGAAGTTGTGAGATCTGCTGTTCCTGTTCGACAGTAATCGTAGTGGATTGGGAAGGGTAACAGTTGGCACCACTATACATGGCGAGGCCGATTGCAGTCATATAAGAGCTGACGTAGAATGGAGAACCTCAAGTAGAACGAATTCTGATGGATTGGCGGAAGCGGAGGGAAGTCAACTCAGCTAAGATGAGCCGTATGCCTTCACAACGGACTATTATTACGTAATAACACAATTCATTATCGCGTTATCGCAGACTACTTGCCAAGGAACCCGGTACAGCACTGATAGCAAAGTCTACCGATCTCACCGTTTCAGCGTCCTTTGCTTCTCCGCGAACTGCACAATTTTTCGATCAACAAACATTCCTTTCCGCTCTCGCACGCTATCCATGTAACCTTTTGCGATATTGTCCCGATCTGCTTTCTCACCCAGGTCTTCCAGCTCTTCTTCAGTTGTTGGTATCCAGAAGGGATCTTGATCAAGCAATTCATATCTTGTGCTCCATTTCAATGACATGCGAACGCCCAGTAGGTGGCATCACTCACCCGCTGAAAATTAGCTGTGGGCTTGCAGCACCAGATGTTCGTTTGCGTATATCTGCATCATGGTGTGAGACTACCCCGTTGCAGCTTGCGAATTCAAGCTCACCATCTGCGAAACCAAAACTCTCCACAACTGGAAGAAGAGCAGATACTGTGAAGAACGTAGTCCCCTCCTTCATCTCTTCGGCCACAATTCGACCACGTCGTTTCGCAACCACTCCATAGACTTTCCCAAGGACGTCCGCTGAGTTAAGCTCTAATTAATATAAGAAACATTGACCAGTGGATCACGTACTTGAGGCTTGAATATCACACGAATATATCGCCAGCATAAGCCTAGGGGACCAATCAAGCAATCCATTTCTGCAGGCATCTCTCACCGCTGATATTACGGAGCCCGTCACTTGCGACAACCTATTCTGGACTGATCAAAATGTTAAAATATCATATCTTGAAGTCAAGCACTCATAAAAAACATACCGATCTCCTTCTGGACGCCGTCGGCATCAACGTTAATCGATTCAACAAAATAGGCCATCCCTTCGACAGGCTCAGCACACAACGGTCCTTGGAACATAGCTAGCTGGAAGCCTGTCTCAACATAGCCCGTGAAATCAACATTATTGTCGGATGCGTTTGTGGGCTGAGCTGGGTGATTGCGTGAGAGGCGACGCCTCAACCTGAATACGACATCAATGACGCTGCAAGGAACCGCAAGGTGACGCACGATAACGGTGTGGTATCTTTGCGATAATCGATAAGAATACAGCTGCCAGCGTGACGGGGACCAAACGACCAGATTCTGTCGCTGATATTCACCCATTCCCCGCCAGCTTCGTTACACTTCTCTTCTAGTGCATTCCAAAATTGGTCTGCTCTAACACTTGGAGTATGGAGCACATCGCCTTGAATACCAGCCAGTTCGCTCTCAGAAACAATATCGATACTGCTACCGGCGGTATCTCTATCTGTGTGACCGTCCTGTTGCAATGCTCTGAGAGTCGTTAAATTATGCAGCAAGAATTGCAAGATGATATCGGGGACAGGTGCCGCGCGAATCGAAAAAGTGACCAAGTTCTGTGTGCTTGCACCCTTGATTGTTCCACGGACAGCATTTGGCGTCTTCGAGGGTGCCATATCTATCCTCAAAAGGTGAGTAGCGAGACGATGCACCGGAGGCTACACATACCTTGGGCTTTCACAGCTGTTTCGCGGAAAGGAACAATTGGTTTAGACGCCTGGATCTCCACACGAGCGAATCTCTCTCGCAAATCTTTCAGACATCTCTGAATAGGGTGAATGAAAGTAGATGACAGTGAATAATCAAATCATACCTCCAGGTGTAACTCTCCTGCTGTCAGAATCACATGCTCCCCAGTCTGTTGCTGGAATGTTTCGACGCAGGGATCAGCTTGAGCGAGGAGCTTCATCCCGGCGACAAGTTTGGGCATATCGGAAGGGATGACAGGTTCAAGCGCAACCCGTACTATGGGGGATACCTATGATGAAAATAATGATTGACAGTGAAATCCAAACACTCGCGTGACACTTACCATGCGAGTAACACCACCAATGTTAATGAGACTATCTTGCACCTGGACAGGATCCGTGCCCTCCGGAACGCCTATGCTTTGTGGCGCACAAAGTGTGGCATTCCTGTACACCTTGCCTCCCAATCCCCTGATTGCAAAGGTGTTTCCTGCCCTGACACTGTCCACAGGTATAAGCTCCCGACCCATCATCACGTACAATCCGTCAACCTTGGCCGGAATAAGATGTGCAGCATTATGAGCGTGATTTGGAGGAAGGGAGGCGTCGTACTTGGGCAGTACGCAGTATATGGTGGAGCCAGTGTGTATCGTCCCTGAATACAGTCGTGCAAAGCCGAGGATGATTTCAGACTCCTCAGAAGCGTCTAACGTTTCTCCTAGAGCCGTACTAGGAGGTGACTCTGGGACTGCACGGGGAGGGTCCGGAGTCTCTGAGACCGAAACGCTGTTATCCCGTGCTTCTTTGGCATCTCGCGCCCGCTGACGTAGCTCGTCCGCCGTCACAACCCGTTTCTTGTTTTCCGGAAGTTCTTGGGCTGCAACAGCGAACATTTTGCTTACATATGCTACTACAACCGCGTCTGGCGCGAAGTTGGACGTGAAGAGATCCTCCTCTAACTTGTTCTTTGGCTGTATGCTCTTGTCGAATACATTAGGATAAAGCATTTTGGGGATGCGAATTGCCTGAGCAACAGGAGGGGAAGGAACGACATCAATAGTGGCCTGAATGATGCACGTAGACAGTGAAAGCCATTGTGTAAAAATCGTGGACAGCAACTGCCGACTGTCTTTTGACCTCAGATCCCGAGGTAAAATCTTCAGATTAAGAGCTGTTACAATCTTTGTCACTTTCTCTGTGTCCCTATAGATTTATGAGCATATCATGTGGCATCATATGAAAAGATGATGATTACGGGTTCATCACAACGGCATCATAGACAGCCCAGATGTTCTCCAGCACAAATTGGACAAACAATGGCTTCAATGCGCGTCCACGAAGATGCTTGTGACTGATAACCTTCTTGCTTTTGGGATCGAGATAGAAGTCGCCCCATAAAACGCGCCTTAGATTGGCTTCCTTGAAACCGAGCTTTGCAGAATAAAGTTGGGCGAAGTGCCCAACTCTGAAACCCCAACCATCAATGGCAGATGCAAAGACTACATTACCCCGCTCCGGAGCGAAGTAGATATCTTCGTCGTCTTTCTCCTTGAAGTCGTCTGTGTCATTGGCTGATGCCTCGGCTTCGTCTGCAAGTTGATCCTTCTTTTCAGCAAGTCGTCGATCGCGCTCTTCCCTCCAGCGGAGATCGTCCTCCATTAATTCACTTGCAAAAAAACTGCCCATAACAGCATTCACTTGTTCAATTAGCCGCGAAAGGTGCTGGTAAGCTTCGGTGGGCACCAGCTTCAGCTCCGTGATGAGTCTATCCATTTTATTGATGACGAGTATCGGGCGGAGGTTGTCCTCCCATGCCTGTCTAAGCACAGCAATAGTCTATGCAACTTGAATTAGATGCACTCTGTGTTACAAAAAAGCTTACCCACCTGCGTGCACACACCTTCAACAACATCAACGAGGACCAGTGCACCATCACACAACCGGGACGCTGTGGAGACTTCACTCGAGAAATCCACGTGTCCTGGGGTATCAATCATATTCACGATATATGTCTTTAGGGACCTTTCTGGGCATGTTTATTACTATTCTTTGGCATATGTATCATGGTGAGATGGATACCTTCGTCAGGTCGCCCCATGACCTGAAACTTGAGTGATACTGCGCTGCTTTCCATCGTGATCCCGCGCTCCTGCTCGTCCTCTCTACTATCAAGGAATCTCAATTTCCCCGCCATCCGATGAGAAATAATGTTGTTTGCCGCGAGAAGGGCGTCCATCAGTGTAGTCTTTCCGTGATCGACATGCCCGAGAGTGGTGATTATTCGGACATTAGCTGGGTCTGGGGCCTCCATCGATGTACCTGTTGATTCTATATGTACACTTGCGTGAGCAAGAAAGTGCGGACGAAGCGTGTGTGTGGTCTCTCTAGAATTAATCAGATCGCTTTAAAATATCTGTGAATCAATTATGACTTAGCCACCGTCGTGCCGGTGCACCTTCGGAAGCGAGGTCATATCAACCAGATAAGGAAATCGCGAAGCGCTTGCCAAGTTGTCTCCAAGCACGTACTATGTAACAAGCTGAGCTCCCTACACTAGCAATCTCTTGAGACTCTGCCTAACCGAGTCGTCTAAGCCCTTCCCAATCAACACCAACTTCCCTGAATCAGGAATACCTGTAACATCCTCTTCTACTAACGATAGGTCATACATATTCTGCACGCCCTGCAGAACGTACTCCTCCCCAGATTCCATCACGAAAAGACCCTTGCAGCGAAGGACCTTAAGTTCCGATAGTCCAGTCTGATAGTCATTATCTGGGATTCGGTTCTCCCACAGAACCGTACGTATCCACTCGTCTAGTTCTTGGAGACGATGACGGGTTAACGTAGGAAGAGTGACCTGCAGACTAGATATGCCACGCAATTCGTAGTGCTTAGCGGAGACGGTGTGTTCCGCGTGGTCATGATTGTCATCGTCGTCATGTTGGTGTTGTGCAGATCGCAACCCCTCTGTCCCCCCTGCATACGCATTGATGTTCATAATATACGCTAGATCGATCTGACCGCGAATAGTTCGGTGAATTGGAGCGGTGGGATTGACCCTTTGTATGAGTTCTTCAGTCGAGCGCAATTGCTCTTCTGATACTAGATCGACCTTGTTCAGTAAAACAACATCGGAGCATGCTATCTGTCTGGAGATGCTGTAAGTCGCGAACCAGATCAATGTGAACCACAATTACCTGAGGCTTTCGCCAATGCCGTCGATAGAATGATCTTCTTCCATTTGCTATGGTATAATTTAGCGGAGGAACTTGCACAGGTTAGAAAAGTGTCAATGTACCTGTTGACCAAAGACAGCATCAACGACACAGACTACGCCATCCAGGGAAATCTGTCGACCTAAACCAGCGGCATACTCCTCATTAAGCCAGAACATGGATGCGATAGGGCCTAGGGGACACAAAATTTATGTGTAAAACATCGAGAACGAATCATAGACTGCCTACCAGGATCAGCAAGGCCAGTAGTTTCTAGTATGATATGGTCAAAGGCACCCTTCCTTTGCATAAGTTTCTCAATGGCAGCTACGCCAGCGTCTTTGATAGAACAGCATAGACATCCATTTGCCAACTCAAGGAACTCCTGTGACTTCTCTGCTGTTGGGTCATCTTCCGACGAGATACTAATGGATTTAGCTACACTTAATGTTAGCAAAAGCCTTCACATCGTTAGTATAGTAACAAAGACCTTCGATGCTCTTCCGATGAATGTTTAATAGACGTAATTATGAGCAGATGAAATCAATGCTCACTGAAGTATCGCCAAATTCATTCATGATCACGGCTATTCGATACCCATGACGCTCCGTCAAAATACGCCTAATGAATGATGAGACAGTAGGTGTAAGGTGCGCGTGATCCTGAGTATTTCGCATACCTCAGCAGGGTGGATTTCCCCGCCCCAAGAAAGCCACTGATGATTGTGCATGGTACTCGATGAGTTGAGGCGGAATCATGGATGAGCGCTTGATCTTCATGTTCGATCAACGTTCTTGTAAGTAGGAATATTAGGAATGCAAACGAGCGACAAACTAAGCCTTCCGGGGACCTTCGGTTTTTTCTTCTTGGAGTTCCTTACTTTGTTTTTTCGAGTTCTACTTTTTTGGGTCTCTCTCTGCGTGTTCGTGTGTGTGTGTTTTTATGTTTGGCAGGTTGACTGGCCTTCGGGGGTTGTGGCTTACTGGTCGAGCGGATCAATCGAGGTTGTAGAACGAAGGAGTAGAGCTTGCCGATGCGTGACCGTACGGTACTGCTTCCGAACCTTACGGAATATGAAGTAACTTGTTCTTGCTCTCCGTCTTATGGCACACTAGTACTCATTCATCCATTATGTCAACTCCTTCGAATAATGTGTTTCCACTGACAGATGAACCCCTCAAAAACCTGATCCAGGGCCCAGGAGATGTGGAATGGAGGTATGCACCGCACAGGTTCTTATGCCACAGCTATGAAAGCACTCCGTTTACCAGGTATGAAATGCGTCGGGAATGTCAAGAGATCATTCCTGGCCTTCTACTAGGCCCTTTCCAAGCATCAAAGTCGCTCGAGGTACTCAATTCGCTTGGCGTCACTCACATGTGAAGTTCAAACCCTCTTTGGATTGATGGTTCAACTGATCAATCAACGCGTCTCTTATTTTATCCCCTAAATTTCTATCCCAAGACTCTGTATACGCGATAAGAAGGAAGCATTCTCCGTGAAACCACGCTTCCCAGAACGTTTCGAGTACCTTGTATTGGATGTGGAGGATAACGAAGACCAAAACGTCATTCGTCTGTTCCCGCAGTCTGTATTTGCTGCACGATATTCCATGAACATGCTAACAGTCAACCAGAGCTCATAATTTCATCACCGAATCATTGAATAAAAAGGGCACTGTTCTCGTTCACTGCAACGGTGCGCTCTGCGCTTGATTGTTCGCAGCGCCAACTCAGCCCACTTACAACACAGGCGGGATTTCCCTATCACCTGCATTTGTTGTCATGTTTGTCATGCGTCGTTGTCAGTTGTCATGGGAGGATGCTCTTCATCTTGTTCAAAATCGTCGCTACTGTATTTCGCCAAACGGTGGCTTCTTGACACAGATCAAGGTAAGTCCCGTGTCCCCGAGCTTGGCCAGCTTTGCATTCCCGTGCCTCGACCCTTTGTCGTGCACCACAACGAAGTCTTCTGTGAAGAGCATTATGTTCTTACGTTGTGCTCCAGGAATACGAGTCGATATACAAGGCATCCGTTGCTATCGCGGGATTTCCGCAAGGGCAGATGCAAAGAGTTGTCTCCCGGAGGAAGAGAGATGATGATGACGATGAGGAGGAATTCAGGTGTGTCCATTTCTGGAAATCATTCCCTGTTCTTTGTGTCCCTTAAGTTTCACAATCCATCAGAGAGGAAGACCGTAAAAGGGTATTCGTCGACGGAGAAGGGGACGACGCAATGGCAACGGATTTCTGACCGTCTTTCTTGGAGCTTTCTTCTTTTCCTTTGGTTCAATTCTCTTTAGTCTACCATTACCATATACTTGGTTTTAAAAGTATTTCGTGTTCTATCATGATGAATGAATGGTATGAGTTCTGTTGGGGTCCAATATAACCCAGTCGTCAACTGGGTATGATCTATAGTGACTTGATCTTTGCCTTCTCTTTCTCCTGTAGAACACGCTTTGCGTGGACCTCTAAAGAAAGTAATCAGACATAAGGCATCCACAGCAACAAGGCTCTGACCTTTGCGTTTTACCCACGCCTCAACTGAGATGCCCCCAAACACAATGCCCGCGCCTACCCACTGCCCGAGGGTGAGTTTATGGTCATACACAACCACAGAGAGAACCATGGTGAACATCTTTCTTGTCAATGTAATCATTCTGCGAATTTGTGATGAGTGAAGAGTGTGACAGAAACTCCAGAAAAAGATTACGAACACTAAAGTCAGCGATCCAAAATGCTGTAACGTTTCGAAGATAAACAGCTGCCCAAGTGCGCCAGTCAAAGAAAACTGGACTAGTGGTACGATAACAGAAGGATGTGTCCTTATAAACCCAATTGCATTTGCAAATTCCGATTGTGAACCGCTCGAGGGGTGAAGCACAGGGATGTGTGGCAAGGGAAGTGTTCCAAGCGCTGTACTCAGCATCGTGCAGAACAGATTGATCCAGAACATCATCTGTTGCCCGGTCACCTTGTACCGAACGAACACCTCATCTTGCGTCGAGTTCACCGCGCCGTCGAGAATGAGGTTAATGACAAGGTAGAGAACGCCAATCAGCTGTCCATAAGACCCCTGGTCGCCATTGGACGAGGCTTTTGATGGCTTTTCATTCCCGAAGCCCATGAAGACACTGATGCCGGCTGTGACCATTGCGACTACGATGTACTTATGTGGAGCAAAGCGCCTTCTGTACATGACGAAATTCATGAGCATCACTGGTACGAGCTTGCAGGACTTCCCCAAGACCATCGTAGGATAAGTTATGTACGAGAGGGCTGCGAAGCCGAATGGAGCAGCTAGTGTGATAAAAGCCGATACTTGGAGGTAGCGCAAGAGGAGAGTTTTGGATGTGGACGAAGAAGTGTGCGACAGTGTGCTTGAGGAATGAGCATGGCCGTTGACTTTAGTGCCCGAAGATCCGTTTGTTTTGGAATTGGATGAAATGTTTGTTTGTGTCATGGAAGCGAGGTCCAGGCCCAGTAGAGACGATAGTGATGACCCTGATTTTCCACGGATGACTATGTATGCAATGGCAGACAGCGAGCTTAAGAAGCTCTGACAAGTCCCAAGGAAGAGTGCAGACTTGAACTTGTGTGTTGATTCTCCGTCTACGTGTTGGAACGGAACTGATACTAAGAGGCTGTCTTAGTTCCTGCATTGGTTGGTTTTTATACGTTGTACCTACGTCGTTCCTGCGCCACAGCCCATAGCTGAGCATAACGCTGGTGAGGATCTGTCTTTCGTCAGAAGGAGTGAAATTGGCATACTAGAAACATTGAGTAGACTCCGAGAACACATAGTCCGAGCCTAACATTCAAAGCTCATGAACACGTATGCGGGCTCTTGTAGTGAAAGGGCTCACCGAAGGACTGACATTGTGCGGGCACGCAAAGTAAAAGTATTGAAACAAGTCCGAGCAATGAGCGTAGTTGAATGCAGTTGGCAGTTGACTGTAAAGTGGTACGTGTCAAAGTAAGACCTAACCCTAAACTAGGGTGTAATATCCAAGCCCAGCTGACCACTCAGGGTAAGAATACCTTCTTTCAAACGGATCACGTCCTCTCTAGTTGGCCTATCCTGCGATGGTCTACTTGTAGCGCCAGCAGTGAGCCTCTGCAGCATATCTTCTAATCCCTCCATCTCTTTCTTCTGCAAAAGTTCCTCACTCTGTCCGACTGGATCATCATTTGCACTAAGATGCTCTCTGGCGTGTTGCTCTGCTTCCTGATCGGGAGGAACGATATCGGAGAAGCGAATGCTCGCGAGCGAAGATGATATTTCGCGTGCCATTGATAGATTTGTTGAATCTTCTTGGTTTCTTGAACTCAAGAATGATGTAATCGCAGAGATTACGCCACGCATTGATCCCAAATCACGACCCATCGGAACTCCTACATGTGCAAAACCAGCGTCGAAACCCTCTTGAAGTGCGGATTCCTTGCCTGCGATTATCCCCTCTCGGTATCCAGACTACAAATTCGGAAATATCAATCAAGAGAATGAGTCGCTAGTGCGCGCGTACGTTTGTGAACTCATTAGATAGTTTTGCCCAGTCTGCTTCAGGAGCATAATCTGCTCGTGGATCTTCCTCCCAGGGTGAATCCATACTGTAAAGCTGAGCTAAGTTGCTGACGACAAGCATGTTTGAATTGTCCCACCAAGACTTATACTTAATGGATGAGGTGATCCGAGAGCAATTTTGCGAAATGATTATAGTTACATATGTTTACATATAAGGGTTATCTCTTGTCTGAAACCCTCTGAAACCAGCGCCACCGCCACGTAGACCATTCCCCCGTTAGCTAGCAAGTCCTTGTTAGCAGCGCCATTAATTGAATCCGATCCGAATCGGACCACCAAGACTGGATCCATTGCACGCATCCATTGCACCTGTATGTATGAGTCACTGTGATTAGTCAAGATAGGGCCCATCAGCTCATGCTTCATGAATACCGGTAATATTCATAGAAATTGGACAACTTCGAGTCAAAAAGATTACATCGCTACCGGCACAGGTGTGTGTGTATCGCTCTCAAGTTTCAACTAGTTGAGACATGCCGTTTGACAAACTCCGATCTCCATAGTTAATCCGTAGCGTAGGCTGCGTAGCGCTAGAGAAATGAATTCCAAATAGTATTTTCTGACTAAATTTTACCCATTATAATCGGATGGAAATGTGCGTGGAAATTTAGCCACGTCGGCATTCAGTGCCTTGCATCGCTGCGCTTCTTGTCCTTTAACTTTCTCGAGCGACCCTTCCTGCTCTTCCTGCTCTTTCTCCCTCGGTTTCGTCCTCTCTACAATTATTCCCTCCAGGTTTCGTCCGCTAATGGCTGTCGCGTCCTCCTCGGACGTCGCAATACTTGCGCTGGGCGTGGTCCTAGCTGCTGCGTATCTTTTTCGTGATTCGATATTCTCTTCCTCGACATCCAAAGCTATCCCGGTTGCTCCTTCGAAACTTGCGAATGGCCATGGAAACCCCCGAGATTTTATTGCTAAAATGAAGGAAGGGGTGGGCTATTAACTTCCAAGCTTCATGATCGCATCAACTTATCATATCTCTTGTCAGAAAAAACGTCTCATCATATTCTATGGTTCGCAAACTGGTACTGCCGAGGAATATGCAATCCGCATTGCCAAAGAGGCAAAAACCAAGTTCGGACTCACATCTCTCGTCTGCGACCCCGAGGAATACGATTTTGAGAATCTAGATCAGGTCCCCGAGGATAGTTGTGTCATTTTTGTCATGGCTACCTATGGCGAGGGTGAACCCACCGATAACGCAGTTCAGCTCATGGAAAGCTTGACCGATTCTGCATTTGAGTTCAGTAACGGTCAACATAGACTCGAGGGCCTCAAATATGTCGTTTTTGGTTTGGGCAACAGGACTTACGAACACTACAATTCCATAGCACGTCAAGTAGATGCCGAACTCGCGAAAATGGGTGCAGTCAAGATCGGCGAGCGCGGTGAGGGAGATGACGATAAGAGCATGGAAGAGGACTACCTAGAGTGGAAGGACACTTTTTGGCCTGCATTCGCTGAAGCTTTGGGTGTAGAGGAGGGCCAGGGTGGTGATACCCCAGATTTCGCTGTTACCGAATTAGAATCGCACCCTCCAGAAAAAGTATATCTTGGTAAGGACCCGCTGTCTATTTTTGTACACCTCTCATGTTGGTCTGTAGGCGAACTTTCTGCACGTGCCCTTACAAAGACCAAAGGCATCCATGATGCCAAGAACCCGTACGCCTCTCCGGTCAAGGTTTCTCGCGAACTTTTCCAAGTTGGTGGAGATCGTAACTGCGTCCATGTTGAGCTTGACATCGAAGGTTCTGGCATCACATACCAACATGGCGATCACGTCGGCGTATGGCCTCTCAACCCTGACGTTGAGGTGGACCGTCTCCTTTGTGCACTTGGGCTCTACTCCAAGAAAGATACTGTTATAAATGTTGATTCGCTCGACCCTGCTCTTGCCAAGGTTCCATTCCCTGTTCCTTCAACCTACATCAGCGTTCTCCGCCATTATATTGACATCAGTGCTGTTGCCGGTCGTCAGATTCTCGGTGTTCTTGCCAAGTTTGCGCCCTCTCCTGATGCCGATGCGTTCATGCGTAACCTTACCTCGAATAAGGATGAATATGCAGCTGTTGTCACGAATGGTTGTTTAAAGCTTGGCGAAGTCCTTCAACTGGCTGCAGGCAATGACATTAATGTCCACCCTACACCCCAGAACACCACTGCCTGGGCCATCCCCTTTGATATTGTCATCTCATCGATACCTCGTTTGCAACCCCGCTATTACTCTATCTCGAGCAGCCCCAAGCTCAACCCCACCTCCGTGCACGTAACGGCTGTTGTTCTCAAATACGAGTCCATTGCCAACAAGCTCGTTGCCCCTCGTTGGGTACACGGTGTTGGCTCAAATTTCTTGCTTAATATCAAACACGCCGCTAATGGGGAAACCCCTGCCGCTAGCGAAGGACTTGAACACGTGTCGCTGCCGGTGTATGCCATCGAGGGTCCCCGCGGGGCACACAAGGTTGAGGACATTTACAAGATTCCTATCCACGTCCGCCGTTCTACGTTCAGGCTACCAACAAACCCTAAGAGCCCTGTCATCATGGTTGGACCTGGCACTGTAAGTCTATTTGTCAAAGTACTTTGTGGCTTTCCGCTCACAGACACGGCTCAGGGTGTTGCACCATTCCGAGGGTTCATCCAAGAACGTGTCGCCCTTGCCCGCCGAACACTTGAGAAGAACGGCGATGATGCTCTGGCAGACTGGGGTCAAATTTCACTCTTCTATGGTTGCCGTAAGTCAACGGAAGACTTCCTCTACAGAGACGAGTGGCCACAATACACTGCCGAGCTGAAGGGCAAGTTCACGATGCACTGCGCATTTTCACGAGAGCCGCCGTACAAGCCCGACGGTAGCAAGATCTATGTGCAGGATCTCATTTGGGACGACCGGAAGAATATCGCCGACGCCATCCTGAATGGGAAGGGATATGTGTACATTTGTGGTGATGCCAAAGCGATGAGCAAAGCGGTGGAGGAAGTTCTCGCACGGATTTTGGGCGAAGCGAAGGGTGGGAGCGAGGCAGATGGCGCGGCTGAGATCAAGTTGATGAAGGAACGCTCACGGTTAATGCTGGATGTCTGGAGCTAAAGGGTATTATTGGTTAGATTGCTTATTTGCCAGCTCATGACACGTCAACGCACTGTGACACGACACTCCGATATTATATTGCAATAGATATATGTAAAGTGCACGAACATTGGTCGTTCCGTTGCACTCTTCTTGCAGCTTATCTGTCGATGGTCCCATAGGCAAGAATAGTTGTTCCGTCAGGCGCTACCAGATCTATCGTTTGTCGGCGCGGCTCGGAACCAGCCAGAGTGTGTCTTCCGCTCAATTATTTTGGTCTAGGCATTATCATGTTGCGGACTAGGGCATGGAGACCAGTGAACAATCTACGCACTTTCTCTCAGTCATGTCTACGCCCTAATGCACAATCAACGGGTTCTCTGTCTCCGGGGCCGTCAAATGTTGACTCACAAGCCCAACCCCACCAGGAAACTCATGCTGACGCGCCTGAGGGCGTCAGATATCCACCCGGAGCTGCATCTGCTGGTCCAAAGGTCCAGCATGCCGACTCTCCTCGCCGACTCAACTATGATCTAGACACTATCAAACAACGCATCGGAGATTGGATGGCACTTGCAACTGCTGGATTCAAACAGCAAACAGACGAACTCCGTCAACGCACAGATGAGTTCACGCAGAAGACGTCCACAAAACTTTTTCAATTGGGCTCTCAACTCAACCGCGTAACGGGCTACGAGCAGATTGATGCTCTCAAACAACGGGTAGTCGAACAAGGTGTGCTGCATTCCCGTACTGTGTCTGTGCTACAACTGAGACTTATGTTGACCAAGAGGCTAGAATCAAGGCTACTCGTCAAGCAGCTCGAGAAGCTAAGACAGCGTATGATGATGCTGTCTTACAGCGCTCTCTTTCCCAGCGCCAAGTGAATGAGCTCTTGCAGCGCAAATCCTCTTGGACAGACAGCGACGTCAGCGCCTTCACTTCTCTCGTTCGTTCAGATCACCACCTGGAACAACACGAGGTCGCAACGAAGGCCAAGGTCTCCGAGAATGAAGATGCGTTGGATAGAGAGTTTGGAGAGCTCATGCGCGCCATTCTGGCTAGGTACCACGAGGAGCAAGTGTGGAGTGACAAGATCCGAAGTGCGAGTACCTATGGGAGTATGATGGTGCTTGGGGTCAATGTGGTGGTGTTCCTACTGGCGATCGTGGTGGTTGAGCCATGGAAGAGGCGGAGACTAGCGCAAACGTTCGAAAAGAAGGTGGAGGAAATGGCTGCGGAGACCCAAGCTTTGATAGAGTCTGGGAGCACGAAATTGGATGAGCGGTTGATAAAGCAGGAGCGATTGATCTCAGAGATTGTGGAAAGGGCGGCATACGATGCTCGAGATCTGCCTAGCCCGTTGCCAGTGCCAGCTGTGACGGTATCTGAATCTGTCGCTGGGAAACAAGTGGGCACTGGGCCGGAGCACTCGTCAATATGGTCGCAGCCGGTATCACGAATGGTTCAAGAACCGGAGGTACTGCTTGTTGTGGGCGGCGCCATTGCAGGTGGTGCAGTCACCCTTGTGGCCCGAAGTCTTTTTGGAAGTTAGTGTTGGTGAGAGGTTTTGCACACTCATGCGGGCCGACTCCTCCCACCGACCAGCACTTCTGAATATCATGGTGACGCTAGTATACCTTGTCGTTTAGATCTGGACCCTGATACACCATGCTCCATTATCATGACTTGCAAGCACTATACTTCAATTTGACAACGATAGGGGCTGGGCTACCTTTAGAGGTTCACGTGACTTAGACCTCGATAAAGTGGCGCTTCCCATAGTTTAATGGTTGTGCTAGCTGCCATGAAGGTCGTTACCACCTTTCACCCAGCATCATCTGTCGTAGATTCACTCAAATTTAGATTGAAAGACGAGCAACCCTCAGAGTTTCTTGTTGTTGCAAAGCCAAATAGGCTTGATATCTATGCGCTACTTCCGGAAGGGCTCCGTCATCAACACGGTCTTGATATCTGGGGAAGAATCAGAGTTATCAGAGCTGTGCCAGTCTTGGTGAGCAACAACACATCTGTGGTGTCATATTGAGACCATGGGACCCCTTTTCTAGAGCAGGAGCAGTATCAGCCTGCTCGTGCTTACCGATCACCCGGAGCCAGAACTTATATTCCTATCTTTTACTGTGAATGGCGCAGGATCAACAGGGATCACCGTCACGAAATATCTTTCATTGTTTGAGCACAGCGCTCGGCCAGCAGAATTCTGCCACACTCTTCTAATCGATCCTTCAGGGGGTGTGGCTGTCGTGAGTGCGTACACAGGCAAGCTCAAGGTCGTGGTGCTTGACCAAGACGGAGGATATGACCGCGACTTCGATGCATCGTATGTTGTGGTATTATTCGCGCTAATCGTGCTCACGCTTTCTCGTCAGAATAACTGAGCTCAACCTTCTGGACATTACTTTTGTGTCAACATCTCGGGATATGTATACCTTGGCAATGATGCACATCGACTACCAACAACGGCTCCAGCTTCTTGCTCGTGATCTTTCTATTGAGGACCTCCAGCTTTCCCCGTTACCCTCGCCACTCCTCCCCTCACTCCCTGTCCCAGGCAAACTGTTTAGTACAGCCATGGACGACGATGGAACCCCTACTATCATATATATCCCCTCCTACAATGGTGACGACGATGATTTCGAAGGCGGTATTCTCATTATCGGTGGGCGAAAGATCATGCTTTATGATTTTGTGGACGTCGAAACCCGGGTGAAGAGGGAGAGCAGGAAGAAACGTGCTGATAAGAGGAAAACTGCTGGAGATGCAGAAGCAAATGCTAAAGAGAAGGGGGTGGAGTGGAAGAAGAGGAAAGCTAGAGCTGCAGTAGAATGGCCATGGGCAGAAGTCACTGCGTGAGTTCCGTTTGCAGAACCGAGACTGCGGGCTCACCTGATGTTAGATGGTGTCGTGTTGACGATAAGGAGCGGAAGTACTTGATTGGGGACCGCTATGGAAGGCTCGCGTTGCTTTCGATAAACCTTTCTGGAGGCACGACGCTGACATTGATGGCACTCGGAGAGGTACTGTTTAAGTCCCGCGCGTCGTTCTCGTGCTAATTGTGTTCACCAAGACGTCTGCATCAACCACATTAACCTACCTTGCTAATCAAATTTTCTACAATGGCTCGCACTTTGGTAGTTCGCAATTGCTCCAGATTACCACCACTCCATCTTCTGCGCTCGATGCCCCTACATTGCCTGTTACATCCACGATACCGACCATCAGCCCTAACGCACTCAACTCACATGTGTTAGGTAGAAACGATGATGTATCGGGTTATATCGTCGTTGGAATGGGGAGTTACCTCACCGAGCTGGAGTCCTTCAACAATCTCGCTCCAATACTTGACGCCGTGTTGATTGACACGGATGGCAGTGGACAGGTATGTCAAACGACTGTCTACTGACTTTGTGTGCTGAAGTGATGCAGAACGAAATTGTCACATGCTCCGGTGGCAGAAGCACGGGGAGCATCAAAGTCATACGGAGTGGCGCTGACTTTTGCGAGAAAGCGACAGTTCAGGGGCTCAGGAATGTCACCCATATCTGGCCATTGAAGGAGATGTACCTCGCACCGTGAGTTTTTCATTCGTCCGGACATCTTTTAGAACCGCTGATGATGTGATTAAGCGATTATGCACACGTTGTGGTCTCAACTCTGCAGGAAACGCACGTTTTCCGTTTTGACAATGCTTCATCAATCTCCAGTATCAACGGTGACAAGAACACCGGTTTTATCACCGATTTACCTACCATCGCAGTCTCAAATATCCTTCGACGCACGCGCAACGCGGAAAACAAATCCGACTATGCAGACTCTAGGTTTGTTATACAGGTCGTTTCGAAGGGCCTGCTATTACTCGAGTATGACCCCGGCGTGCGACAGTACTCGAGAGCTACTGAACTATGGACCTTGGAGAAGTTCGCGGATCCTGGTAAGGAGGGACTGTGGAAGGGGCGAGAGATTGTAGCTGCGAATATCAACGCGAGCCAGGTTGTGCTTGCACTCAACTGGGGGAGGGTGGTGGTGCTGACTCTGAATGTGGATGACAAGCGATTTATTAAGCTGAGGTGAGTATGAGCATCTAGGTGAAGATTTGACTGATTTTTGTGCGTTATTGCAGGGAGCGCAACTTTGTGCACAATACTCGTGATGCGGAGATTTCAGCAGTTTCGTGTCTTCCGCAGGATCCAGCCAAGCCCTTCGCGTTAAATATTGTGGTCGGATTCTGGACATCTAAGCACGTCGAGATACTCTCACTGAGACCTACAGATGGATCCATGCCCACAATTGCAACGACCCCTGTATTCTCCTCTGCACCCCGCTCACTGCTGTTGTACAATTTCACGTCTGGTGACTCTAAGTTGTCAAATGTACACCTACTCATCGGGCTCACGGATGGTTCTATCGCGTCATTTGTGTATCGAAATGATCAACTACTTGACCAGAAACTGGTTTCCATTGGAAGTCTTCCCGTAACAATGCGTTCGTGTCGGATCGGTACGAGACAAACAGTGCTTGCATGTGGAAGCCGGACAGCAATTTTGTTCTGGGAAAAAGAGAGGTTGATGTATTCCCCACTCATACTCAAGGTATGTGACACTTTTCTCGACGTTTTTCTTGACCAATCAGTTCGTAGGATGTGACAGCTGCAGCGGAGTTGAGTACAAGTGCTTACCCATCGTCCATAGTCCTTGCCAACTCCGATGGCCTGGTCTTCGGGAACGTGAACAACTTCGATAAATTGCATATTCGCTCTGTGGGTCAAAGACTTGCCTTTCCATTGGAGTCCAGCTGACAGTTAGTTCTCAGATACCTCTCGGCCTCAACAATCCCTTACGCGTTACGCATATTCCTGCGCTTAGAATTTTTGCTGTCGCATGTCGTTGCGTAACCCCGGCTCGTATCGGCGATTTGGAGGATATCAGGGGCTCCATACAAGTATTTGACGACATATCGTTTAATAGTGAGCTAGGTCCAACGCACAAAGAAGTTTCCTGATGACAAGACATAGAGCTCGGGCATTTCAATCTGGAACAAGGCGAGGAACCGACGTCAATGCTGTCCTTCACAACGAATTCTGGATCCTATCTGTGTGTAGCAGCGGTGACACTCGAAGATGAAGACACCGAAGCCTCCAAAGGACGCATCTTTGTGCTGGAAATGACGTCGAATGCATTACAGGTAAACATGTCTGTTGCAACCTCGTATGACGTCAAGGGATGCCCCTATGCTTTGACTTCCGTGAATTCTATGATCGCTGCGGCAGTTAATAGCATGGTAATTAATCAGCCTATAAGCTGTATATGTGGCCGCTTATTTGCCCCACAGGTCGTTATCTTCAAGATGGACACTGGGAGCGGAAATCTGATAATGGCGAAAATAGCAACCTGGAACCACAACTATCTAGTGACAAGTCTCGTGTCTCGCGGCGATATCATTCTGTTAGGTGATGCAATCAGCTCGATCTCGATGTTGCGGCTCGAGGACAACCGACTGCACTTGATTGCCAGAGACTATGGCGCACTATGGCCCACCTGTGTCGAGCTCACAAGCAACTCCACCTTGATTGGTGCGAATGTGAGCTGAGGTCCATCGTTTGACGCTGTACACTAAATCTCTTGTGTTCAGAGTGAATACAACCTTTATACATTCGGTCTCCAGAACTCGGGCACGCGGCAGCTCTTGGAGAGAGACGGAAATTACTTCCTTGGGGACTTGGTCAACAAGTTCCTGCCGGGTACGCGTACATACCCCTTATTGTGACTTTTCCATGCTTACGCATATTAGGCACACTGTCGTCTCAGGAGGTTTCGCTCGATGCGCCGATGCAGCCCCAACAGCTATTCTTCACGTCTGCCGGCCTTATCGGTGCGATCATCGATCTTGCCGATGACCTTGCATTAGACCTCACCGGCCTTCAACGTAACCTGTCTAACTATATCCAGAAACAGGACGGGCCAAATCACACAAAGTGTGTCATGAGCCGTTACTTTCAATAATCACCCAATTCACTTTGCATATAGGTACCGTACGCCAAAGAATGTCCGCGGTCGCAGTGACGCGGATGCGTCGTCTTTCGGGTTCCTCGATGGCGACTTCCTGGAGCGCTTCTTACAGTTTGTGGGAAACCCCCAAGCGCTCAAGCGGATTATGGATGGGCAAAGCGAGCCCGAAAAACTCACGATATCGGCAGACAGGATTCAGAAGGTGCTTGAGAGCATGCAAAGCATGCATTAATCGAGCGAGGGGATTAAGTGAAGTTGTATTTTGATTACTCTAAAACTTTCAACTTCATTAATCATCGAATGCGAGTAGTCCTTTATAAAGATAAAAATCGACTACTGGCAGTGATGTGATGTTATATCAAGCGAACGGATGGTAGTTGGAACAAGGAAGGTGAGAAGGTAGCCGCACGGGCGTAGTATTCATATTCCTACAACCAGAGGGCCGCATAAAGCTGTGAGACGACAGAAAGAGCCCCAGCGTCCCCAACTACAACAATGTCCTTCTGGTCATTAGAGTTGCGCGGAGCGAAATAAAATCCGGAAACAAGGACAACGTAGCTGTGACATATCAACACCTCGTACAATATAATCCAAGATAGATACTTACCTCAAAATGAGGATACTTCCACGGTGGTAATTACTCTTGGCCTCGATATAGGTATATGTCATCAGAAAGACAGACAAGATGATCGCGATGACGTCCCAGCGCGGGAATACGAGCCTGGATAATTAAAAGGGTAAATGGATTTACCATTGACAGCATCAAGAGCATGTTTTGATACGCACGTAAATGCATTTGCGATCTCGCCCATTTTGTCGGGCGCATACCAAGCGGAGAATGCAACCATGGCCGGAATCTGGAGCAGACAGACCTGCAGGGCATAGGCAGACCCAATCTCAACACTGGGGAAGAAAGACCACAAGGGATTAGGTGTGAAGGGAGACAAACAGGCTAAAGAGTACCTTAACGAGATATTTCCGTTCAGGGCAAACGAGATCGCGTTCATGAATTCCGTGGTATTGGGCACCAGCGCGAACAAAGTGATTCCCAAGAACTTTTCCTCGATCCCAGAGTCTTTCAGGACAACGTCCACCATATCCACAAGGAGCTCTGGTGCCCCGATTAATCAGCGACTACAACAGAATCGGGAATGAAAACGTAGACGTACCGGCAATGACGGCATATAAAGCCGTACATGACAGCAACACCGCCGCACTCGTTACACGGCTCCACTCTGGCGCCTCGTGTCCATGAGCTGATCCATGATCCTCCTCAGCCACGCTTGCGCGGGCCGCCCGAGTATGCGCATGCTGGTGGCGAAGGGCGCTGACAGTCGCGACCGCTACTGCACGCGTAAAGTCATCGGTAGACATAGTAGAGGGCAGGGGCAGGGCACCGGTAGACTTAATGGCATGGTCAACAGACTCAAGAAGAGGTGCGTATTGTGTTTGAGATTGGGCGCTTTGGGGAGTGGTGTGCGGGGCGTAGGAAACACGTCGAAGCATCGAAGGGGAAGTGAGAGACACCGTATTCGCCGTTGGAATGGTAAGATGTGACGGCGGGGTCTGAAACCGGGGATCGTCATCCAGTCGCATTCGCTCACGGGACCCCTCCGGTCGCAGACGTGGCTCGCGAATAGTCGGCGGAATCGGCGGCGGCGGGGAATGCGCTGTGCTTCCTGTGGTTGCACTGGAGTGAGGACGGTTATGGTGGTATAGTGAGAGACGAGATGGATTCGTGGTTGGAAGGTCGAGAGGCTGCAGGAGTGGTTGTGGGTTCTGCCATATCTGAGTGGCATGTGTGCGGAGAGAAAACCACAGGCCTATCAAATACGACTACGGGCAAGTGTAAGGTTATAAATGTTGTACACATCAAAATAGAGAGGGAAACTCACAAACAGTAAAATCACAGCACAGAAGTACATGAGGCTCTTCACTGTAGACTGATAAAATGGATCTTCAACAGGGTCCGGGTGTTGGTAGTAGCACTGGTCGCATTTCCACTCATACGAGCCGCGGGAGCCGTCAGGACATCCGCTACAAATCAGCTGGAACTGTAAGCAGGGTCAATATATGTTTTCTGCCGGAAAGACATAAGGGAGGAAAAGACTTACATTCCCATATGTTTGATAGAACAATGTCGGGGTTAGCGTTCCAATAAATGCCATGATTAACATCATGCTCGTTACGCCTGCGCTCTTTGCATTGAACTTCATTTCCTTCTTCCTCAACGCGCCGGCGCACATACTCATACCGGGCATCAGCAGTACTCCCGCTAATAAAGATCCCACGATAGAGCCTTCAACGAGACGCCCCTTGCCTTGGGTCAACGCGATAGAATAGAGGACGACTTCGACGACACTTCCGAATGTGGCATTGATAACGGCGCCCATGCCGATAGAGCTTTGGGCGCTGATGCTTGCCACAGCCATGCCAATGAAGTAAGAGAGAGGAATAACACTCGCAAGGCTCATAAGGAAAATGAGTGCCTTTGAGGCAACGAGGGCGAGGATGCGAGGGACATGCTCGCCTGCATCCTCCAGTTTCTCTACCATAGGCATGAGCACGAATCCATCGAGGATAACGAAGAAGACAAGCGGGAGGAGATTGACGAAAATGATATTAACGCCTCCGACAGTGTATTTGTAGTATTGCCAGCCAACAGCACGATAGACGCATAGCAGTACGGTGCTCTTATGGCCAGATGTAGAGGGGACAGCCTGGCCAGCTGCGAGTCGGGGTGTCTTGACTGCACTAGGTGGAACGAGTGGCGCAGCACAGAAGCGTATCCGGGTAGGAGATGTGAATATGTATTTGATGAGAGCCCAGTTGAGCTTGGCCATTGGGACAGTGATAATGAGCGCCCAGCAGGCAATACAGGTGAGTAGAAGGAGTGGGGCAACAAGCGTTATGAATAGGATCCAGAAGATAGCCCTGCCCAACCAGTCAGCGGAGATCTTTTCATACGGCGTATGGTCGGTCGGGCTTGGGGCAGCTCCGTAAGATTTGGAGGGAGCTGGAGGACGGAGGAAAGTTTGTTCGCTATTAGTATTTGGGGTGATGGTGGGAGTGCGAGAGAGGGACCGGTTGGCATCGACAGTGCCAGCGCTACGAGTAGCATCCTCAGGTGGGAGTATGCCTTCTTCGTCATTGCCCTCGGCATCCCCTTTGACATATTTGCCAAATGGCCATGCGAGGTACCAACCCAAACCGAACATGAGTACAGCATACCGTTTGCCACCGAGTGGAACCAGACACAACAAAGCAGAGACAGAAAAGCAGGCCAGCGCAAGCCACCAGCCAAAGCAGATAACCCAGAAAATGTTTCCCGGGAGGAGGTGGCGCTCTGCCTGAGCAGACGGGACGGAGTGTAGCGCAGCATCCGCATGACGAGTGACGGAGCGCGATTTCTTGTACAATGCAGGTTTCCAAATAGGCAAACCAAAAGGATGCTGAACGTTGATGAGCGACTGACGATCTTTGACCGTAATTGGATCATCATCATCTCTGCTGTTTGAGTCGTCGTCATGTTCCGAGCCTGTCTCTCGTTCTTCACTGTCCCCTTCTTCTTCCCCTTCTCCCTCCTGGTCTTGTGAGGGTGCAATGCCTTTGCCACGATCTCTGCTTCCTACAACACCTCTGTCATTGACATTATCTTCATAATCAACCTCCTCATCCTCGCTGAGCACGCCATCGTTATCCCTGATTGAACGGCGAGGGCGACTAGAGCTGCTGGTACTGGTGCTGCGGGTGCGGTTGTTTGATAAACTATGGCTAATGGATGGCTGAGGGTACAATGCCCGCGGTGTCGGTGACGAGGAAGAAAAGTAGGATGTCCCTACATTATGGTGCGTTGGTGTCTCAGTGGGTGACCAGTGCGAACTGTGGCTTCTGCTGCGGTGGAGATGGAGGTGACTGGTTGGAGTGGGCGTCGTGGAGAGCTCTTGGTTGTCATGGTCGTCCATGTTCACTGGACTTGAGTTTGGGATGCACTTGCACAAGCAAGTATTCTAAGTGTTCCTAACCGCCTAGTCTCTCGTGACGAGGCAGGAAGAAACTCAGTGAAGACAGTTGAAATTACGTTCCTTCTGCATTAGGTAGATCTATATATATCTAACATATACCGTACGTGCTACAAGGACGTCCGCGTCGTAAGGACTCCCGCCGTAGCCTCACTGAAAATATATAGACCCTTTGACCCAAGTTTGACGCTGCCATATTGATATTATGTTGCAAATCTCCAACTCATTTTTTCAGATCCTACCGTGATTTGTAATCGAAGAAACAACTTAGTACTTACTTTCTACAATTTGAGCAGGGACCCTAGTATGTCTGTTATGATGACAAGGTGGTTTGGGTCTGCACTCAGACACTCAGACTCCATCGAGGCCTCTCCAACTGCAGCTCACGGTAATCAGTATTTTTACCTCCGATGAATCGGAGGGACTGCCTATGGTTACTATCCATGACCTTGAAAGTTGAGGTACTCTTCCAGACTTTCTGAATCACGGTAGTTCTGCGCCCAAACGAATTACAGTCTCATTTCAAAACCCGTTCACGTCCATAGTATTATGAGATTGGGTCGTGGTGGTACAGATGCAAATATGCGACCTATGTAACTTACCCTAGGATTGTCTCCTGGAGTTAGTGTTCACGTTGACACCCTGCTAACGTTTCCCCCTTTTTTCTTCGCTGCCAATGTACATGATGCTTTTGTTGTGTTTTTGTTTTTCATCTCACCAACATTCCGTCAACGTTATACATCCATAACCAATTGGCCCATACTCAAATACGCAACCTCCACTGATCGCGAAATCTTTATGACATTACATACTTCACTGGTCGCAAATACTCCCCCAGGGGCTGCTCATGCGCCTTTATGCGCCATTGTGTTCGGATTTAAATTCACGTCGTCCTGTTCTGTCTTTGTCCCCTTTTACCAAACAACACGATTTTTTTCTTGGCACATGCCCAAATCTAACTGGAGGAATTCACGTACTTGTTGTGGTTTTGTTCGGGGCCCAGCCCGGACAGGGTAAACTATAGTGTTACCCCCACGGAGCTCACTATGTATCCATGCCTTGAGATACTTATATTACGTCGCGGTTTATCCATTTCAACATACTGTACGTTGTCTCTTCTCTCGATAAAAATTTCCTAGATGTTTCATCGCCTGGCCAAAAGTCTCACAGACTGCCACATCATCTCTTAGCCATTGCGGTAGTTTCCCGCGAATCGCAGGCGACGTGAACCGTCGATCAATAAGTACGAGAGAAGCCCAGTCGTCACGGTGTCGGATGGCTCGGCCTTGCGCAGGGCTTAGTAAGCGTTTTAAATATACAACCGTCGGATGTGCTCACCTATACTCTGATTAACTGCGTTCATGCACATGTTCTCATACATTTCGGTTGCTGCATCTTTGCCACTAGCAGGCCTCTTTATACCGGATCGTGCCTCAGTTTGATTCGCGTACCGCATGCGCTCCTGCAGCTCTGGAGAATTTTTGTTGGCGAAAGGTAACCCAATGACAACAACAGCACGAGCGAGATCATCCGAAAAGTTCAGCCCTTCTGAAAGTTTGGCACCGACAACTGCAAACAGTACCGCGCCAGTCTTCCTATCTAGTAGCGTCTTCCAAAGAAAATAGTCATGATAGCGGAGAAGCAACAGCTCGTTGGACTTACTTGTGTTTTGGCAGCTATAGCATACTCCCGCAGGATCATTTCAACTCCTGAACTTTCCTGGGGTTCCAAGAAGACCTAAACACAGTCAATAAGCTGCCTCCTATTACTCAGAGACACATACTTTTTTCTTAACGCCGAATTTGTCCAGTAATCCACTCTGGCTCCAAGTTTCTCTCGCAAAATTCAATGATGCATAGGAAGGGAAGAAGACAACTATTCCTCCAGGCACGACGTTGCAGAAATTCAATACGATCTGACCTAACTCGGACACGACCTGCCGATTGCTCTGCTGTGCGAACTTGAACTCCATGTCCAAGCCTGAAGGCCCTTTCGTAAGCAACAATGTCTGTACATTAGATGCCGGGATAATATGTCCACAAGAGAAAGTCGACAGCCTATTTTGAGGCAAGTACGTGAAGAGCTCGGACACTACAGCAGAAATCTATTTTCCGGCGTCACTATATTGCAACGAACCGTTAATGGAAGTTGCTTACCGGCGACATGGTCCCGCCAGCAAGCACCACTGAACGCGCCACGTCCACGACATCGCGGAACAATGCTGATGCATTCAGCAGCTGGTATTTAATCTCGACAGTATCTCCAACAGCAGCGAAGATTAGTCGACCGTCTGTAACAATGATAAACAAAAATATAATTTCGGTGCGGCTTAGCCCACCTTCACTTGCGCCCGCCAATCCCAACATCAATGCTTCAATCGTATGCAGTGGCGGCGTGGCCACACCCAATGAATGTCTTCCAGGTTTCCCCCCTGCAAACTCAGTGATATGATCGTGCCTTTGTCAAGATGTACAAACCTTCAGAAACATCGACGGCATAACGAGATATCTTCCGTGCTATCTGTGAGAAATCAGAAAAAATACCTAATCAAGTTAGTGCAACATACTTTGCTACGCTTAAGATACGACTCGATCTCGAGGAGATTAATACCCTCGACCTTTCTCCCGAGCCTATGGATGAAATCTGGCACGTTCATAACTTCAGTATCATGACTTTTAGATTTAAGGCTCAATTTCTGAGCTATCCAATCCATTGCAACTCTCTGGAATGCATCCAGGAAATTAAGAAGCCTCTTCAGATGCAATGCATGCATTGCAGACAACCGGTTGCGAAATTTTTGGTAATATACCGAGACTTGTTTCAACGAGGTTGATAGGATATTGGATGTGAGGCGGACACTTGAAAGTGACAATAGAGTTGGTATCAAGTCTGAGGCAAATTCAGCCACTATAAAGGGTGGTCTATGGGAGATGCATACTATGCGCTTCATCAATGATGATGACCTGGTTAGTCAAGTCGATCCCCAGGGCTTCTCGGGCGGTCTTCTGCAACAACAGGTTATAAGGCAGAGTAATAAGCTGAAAATTCAGCATGAGATCTAGCAAGGCACATCAATGGGATTATTTGCTGACCTCAGCCTGGGGTATCGCTCGTCTAGATCCGTAATAAGGGCAAGTCTGCGTATTTTTCCCAGCAGTGGCAAGGTCTTCTATGTCTTTCGGCGATGCCTTGAAAAGAACCCATCAGCACCGTTTACTCGAATGCACTGCCTTCACTAACCAGAATCTGATCTCGCAGATCAAGCATGCGGGTGTCATCACCCACCGGAGGCAAATATTGACAGCGTTTATTTTGCTTCCCTGTGAGCATATCCACGACGGTCAATGAACACTTGAGTCTTAACTGGTCTGGTACCTTCCAGTAATTCCCGGCATTTCTCGTCTATATCTCCTGGCCATGACCTTGCGTCCTCGTTAATACACAGCTGTTTGCGAGATCCAAGGGACACGGTCCGCCATTGACGCTGATCAACTTCGCACGTATCGCTATCTACATCCTCGAGGGTGCGTTTCTTTTGGCAAGGATCGCGATCAGCTCGAGACATGTTTCCCACTGTGCTCTCATCTGGAACAGCACTGCCCAAAGCGAGGTGTTTGAACTTGAGCTTGGTCAATTCGGGCAGGACCTGTGAAAGTTGCGAATGTGTGCGAGAAGCATAGTATATTTTTGTGCAGGACGGTTCGTCTCCCTGAGAGGCTGGATCACGTTTGCTATTCTTGTCCATTCTATTCGTACACGTTAGTTCTGTCTCAGATCAGCAAAGTTTGACCCTGACTTTGTCATCAGAGCGCGAACAGCGGGGGAGAAGTTATCTTGGCTGTCTTCACAGTCGTCGTCTGGAAGATATGCGTCCTCGTCAACATGGTCTTGGACAAGGTCGACCGCCACGCGCTACTTGGATGGAGTAAATAGGTTGAGCCCAAGTGTGAATATTGAGCGTACGCACTTGCTTTTTGGTAACCCGAGCCCGAGCCAGCACACGAAAATGAGCCTCAGTTTTCCGAGCTTTGGCGAGACGTTCCTCGTATTCCTTATCCTCTGCCTCCAGCTCGCGCTTTCGAATATCGAGAGCCTGAGTTGCTACCCATGATGGCGCTGATGTGGCTTTAGGATGTTGCTTGCAAGACCTACAAGGACCTACCACTGACCGGCACTCGAGAGGGACTGCTGCAATAGCTGGCCTTTGCGCGCGCGGTCTTTCTCATCCACAAGCCACGACAGGCTCGAGCATAACAGACTTAGGGTCTTACCCTGACTCTCTGCGTTAGAAATTTGCTGGTCGGCTGGTACAAACACTCACGGTGCCCGTAGGACTCTCCACGATGGTGACCTGCCTTTTTTCGATTGATGTATAGACGTGACTCATCAAGTCTATTTGTATCGAATACGGCGGATCGTATGGAAATGCTGGGAAATTGCTTGGAGTGGGAAGGACGAGGTCATCGCTGTCCATGCCGAACACTGGTAGTAGTTAACTCGGAGGCGCTCGGACGCGTGACCTCACGCGTCTGGCACTTAGAAATTTCACCGGTGCACCACACAAAGCAGTGATATGGAGTGTGGAACGGAGCTTGGGTGATTTATAAGATGATGTGAAGATGTACTAGTACACTGTGTCTGGAACTAGTGCATATAGTGGAACATTGCGGATAGTAAAAACAAAGGATGGATGTAGCCAAGCGTAGGTGTGGCAGTTACTACTTAGATAGGTAGAGTACAGTGAAAATCATACAACCTGAACTCTTGGGGTATGGTGACGAGCAAGCTCAGTAGGGAATGTAATGTTATCATCACGTCGGACAACACTCCTTCAGTAACTGTAACTGAATCTTTGCCTCACTGTATTCCTCTTTGACGCGTTTCAGTAGCGAAGTCACTTCTTCAACGGCCTTGTCTGTAGGTGCACCCTTGGCCATGTTCTGTATCTTCTCGCAAGTCAATGAAACCTGCTTCACGCCCAGCGCAGCTGATGAGCCCTTCAGAAAGTGACCTAGATCCGATATTGTCTTCAAGTCTTTAGTCTCCCTGTGTTAGAAAAGTCAGATTCTAGAGGCCCTCCGTCATTCCAATAAAGAGAAGACATACATGGCTTGATCCATCTTATTAAATGTGGAATCGACCTGAGCAAAATAGTCGGCCACCATCCCTGATACAAATGAGTTGTCCCCATCATCCTCATCATCCAGCTCGACTATCTGGTTGAAGACTTCCATATCGATTATATCTTCTTTACTGGGCTGGTGGTACGATTAGTGATCATCATCACAAGGCAAACGAGATAACGAGATGGGCAGGGGCTAAGTGCGGGGTTCCCGGGGAACACTCTGCTTCCAAGTGCATGCATACAAACAAACCACTTCGAGCTGGCGACATACCTTGCTCTCCTTCTTCTCAACCTCCTTCAGGTCGTTCTTCTCCTTGAGTGCAGTAATAGGCGATGCTGTCTTTGGTGTTGGCTCTTCCGAGGCAGGTCGCGATTTGACGTCTAGCTTCTTCTGTGGTGGGGCCTTGTCGGAAGGAGACGGTGGTGGACGCTTGACAATGTCATCAATGATATTCGGCGAGCGAGCACGCAGAGCAGGAGACATGAAGAGAATCCTAGCCTTGGTCACTGACAAAAGACAGCGTTCTGAAATAACAATCGGAGTAACGGCTCTAGGACGTCAGGCCGTAGGGATTCGGGGCTATGCTTAAAGTAGTTTACTGATTATCTGTTGCCGCCGCAGTGCCGCTGCCAAATATGTAGCATCATTGACAGATTCACGATTCCACTAGCTATCTGAGCCAGATCGTCATCTCATTTTCTACAAAATAACCCCCTGGCCGGCGGACCCGCCAACCCGCGCCCCAAACCCAAACTCTCAATGAGATCGGTAAATCCTTGCCTCAGATAATCTGGCGAGCCCTCAATTCGGCGATCTCATTCTGAGAGTACCCTAGTTCCAACATGACCTAAAACAAATTCACAATCAGAAACCAAAATGCACAATGCACAATGAAATGCAATTCAGAATGAGGGTGGCGAACCAAAAAACTAAGATATCACTGGCACGTGCACGTACCTCCTTTGTATGCTGTGACAGCCAGGGCGGCGGTCGTCTCACCGGCATCCTCTTTCCATTATAAGTAACAGGTGGAGCTACCATCTTCACTTTCCCTGCTCGTGGGTGCTATTCAATGAATCAATTCAACATAATCAAACCAAAGTCTATCACACGAGGACGGGGGATACGTACATCAACCTCCATTGTAGTTTGCCGAGCGCCAACTTGTGGGTGCGCGAATGACTGTTGGATATTATTGATTGGCCCAAATGGTACCCTGCACGGACATGCGCGTGTGAATATCTTGGCAAATGGATCATACATAAGTAGACATCATGCACGACGCACCCTAATCCCGTGAAGCGGTCGATCCAATGATCCCTTTCGTGTCTTTGGAGCACTTGTGTAATGATGTCCACCAATGCCTCCCTGTTTGCTACCCGTGCAGCATTACTAACAAACCTCGCATCATCCGCCAGCTCGGGCTTCTCTAGAATCCTTTCGGTAAGCAGTCGGAACTAGCGTCGCATGTGCTTTGGAGTCAGGTCGATTAGAACTGCTTATCAGTGGTGCTGCCCACCTGCTTGTCGTTGCCCGCGCCAATCATGAGAAATCCATCTTTGCATGGGAAGACTTGGTAAGGAACGATGGACGGGTGGGCAGTTCCGTGCCGAGAGGCTTCCTTTCCGGCGATGAGATAATTTGACGCTATATTCGCAAGACTCGCAAGCTATGTATATACGAGAGAAACCGTATTGGTAAACATTAGAAAGTCAGACCAGGAGATAAATATGTGGTAGTCACTGTACCTGTGTCTCAAATAAGTTGCAGTCTATCCAAACACCTTTTCCCGTGTGCTGTACGGAACGCAAACCAGCAAGGATGGCGCCGTGTGCGTAAAGACCCGTCATCAAGTCTGTCACCGCAACGCCCACTTTAGATGGTGGACGATCATGTTCGCCTGTGCTACAGTCCATAAAAGGCAGGGCATAAGACTCAAGATATCACCCGGAAACGCCTGCAACACAGCATACATACATGTGCATCAGCCCAGCTTCGGCTTCAATGATGACATCGTAACCCGCAGCATTACGGAACGGGCCTGTCTGTCCATACCCTGATTGCATCAGTTGAATTGAATACTTATAACAGGAAAAGTGAAGCTCAGACAAACCGGTGATGGAAGCGTACACAAGCTGTGGATTAAGCACCTTGCAGTCCTCCCAACCGAGACCCATCCCTGCGAGCTTTCCCGCGATAAAATTTTCTACGAGCACGTCGGAGCTGCGAACTAGCCTCTGCACGATCTCGAGTCCTGCAGGATCCTTGAAATTCACAGTGATAGAACGCTTGTTTCTATTCACAGCGAGGAAATATGCAGATTCAGGTGGGAGGTGTGACGATTCTTTGGGAGAATTCGGGGAGACAGGAGCAGAAGGAGGTAGCCAGGAGCCTGGTTTTTTTAGACAAGCAACGTATGCCTAGGCTAGCACAGACCACTCACGGGTGTCGTCGCCGCGGGTAACCTCCTCGACTTTGATGACATCTGCTCCCATGTCTGCAAGAAGCATGGTGCATGATGGGCCTGCTAGCACACGAGTGAGGTCGAGGACTCTGATGCCCGTGAGTGGGGGCGGAATGCCCTGGTCATTACATTGAGTGGAAATGAGGGAACGTCTGATGAGATGACTATCAAGACGGGTGACAGCGCTGAGCGCTCTATATTTTGACAATATCATCTTCAGAACGTGAAAAAGAAACAGAGCGATTAACTATAGCGCTTAGCAACGGTTAAGACAGTGTGATTTTGAATATGATAGACCAGGTCCAACAGACAAAAGACTATAGTACTAGTGCTTAGTTAAATAGCACATAATAGTCTTACGTTGTGAACAAGGTGGCAGAAGTCCAAGTCCATTAATATTGTCGACAATGACACGGACATCACACCTGGCACCGCTTCTGCGTCCGCAATGTGCTGATACTGACAAGAAAACATATAACAGAAAACAAAAACATATCAACTCATTTCGTCTAACGTTCATTACGGCTATTCACAACCAACCATGGGCTTCTTCTCGTCACTCAGGACAGTAGACGAGTCCCAGTCGTGCACCCACAACGACAGTTCCGTGTCCATGTCAATGGTCCAGGTCATCCGGTCCCGATTTGTGTGTATTTCTATCCGTTCTCTTGATGAGACAGGGCACTGACCATGATGGGGGCTGTGAAATCTGCAGTATGGAAAGTATAAAGGCAAGGCGCGCGAGACGCACCAACCTTCGATGATTAGGCACAGTGACCACAATCCCCACCGTCCCAGCGCTGGGCGCTCCCCTCTCGGTACCGAGCAATTCTTACCACCACAACAAGATACTCCACGTACACATACAGACGTGATCACGTATGTCTTTCATTGACTGTAAATCACGCTACCTGCTTATGTTCTCCTGCTTACAGGACCACCCTTGCACAACGTCTCGATGAACTTGCTGCTGCGAATTCTCAAGGCTTACTCGAGTGAGTTTGTTTTGGCCCTTCAGACTGAGGACGTGACGTGTGTGTTGTGGTACCGATCATTGCACCCATATGGGTTAATGCAATGTTTCCTCACACCAAAATTGGTCTCCCATGTTCACGTCAAACCTCCCACCATGCTGATTCCGCTCACAGTGACGATGAATACCGGCTTCTGCGGCAAAACATCTTCGAACGGCTTGCTTCAGGTAGCTCGGTCCCGCAGGAAGCTCCCCTCGTCCCCATTGTTTCGCACCCACCGAACGGTGAGCCTTACGCTGTGTAAAGAGACTGATTGCCAACTTTGTTCTTACAGCCTACAACCCGACTTCCGCCAAAAGTCGTTCACCATCTGTCCGCTCCAAAACCTCAATTTCCTCTGCCATGAGCACTCTCTTTAAACGCTCTTCCCGACTCTCAGCTCATACAACTCTCACCGCAACAACAGACGATACGTCCATCTTCTCCAGCGGCGCATCCCGACGGCCAATTCCGCCACACATTCGAAGCGATGTTTCCCTGACATCGGAGAACCTGTTGCATACGGGTGATGTGCAGTATTTAAGTGCGAATATGAGTACCAGCAGTATCAATGTTGGTGGAAACGGGGAGAGAAGCAGCCCATACCGGTCCCTCCGCCGCCTTCAAACGGGACCAGTTACCCCTCCCCCGTCATCCTTCCGTCTCAATAGCGCAACTGGCTCGCCCTCCACACCCGTTCCCTCAACATCAACAACCTCACGCACATCCTTGCATTCTCCATTGCACTTGCAAACACCATCTCTCTCAGCATCTACGAATGCTGTCGATCCCGATAATCTATCCTCATCAGAGCTGAAGCGCCAAATTGCGACGCTTGAAGCTGAGGGCAGACGGTTACTTGATGCGTTCAATGGGCTTGAACTCACTGCACTGACTCGACGTCATCCACCGCAAACGCCTTCTGTGCGCCGAGTCCGCGTTGGAACGGGAGGGAGCGATTATGGTAGTAAAGGTGGGGGAAGTGAATATGGTGGTAGAGGTGGGGGCAGTGAATGTGGAGGCAGTGGATACCTCAGCACCGGGAGAGGCACACCCTGCGAGGCTGATACTCAATCCATGTACTCTGCGTCAGCAGCCTCCAGCGTTAGCCAACCGCGCTCCCAGCCGCAGTCATACCGGAATTCCTCGTTACGTGCTCCACCATCAACATTATCTGCGTCGGCGAGGAAGCGTAGCATGTCATCCATATCGTCTCGCGCACGCGTCCCCACAAACGGTTCGATGCATGCTTCGCACTCCTCGCCGGGACTTACCCCGAGCAAGCTGCGGGAACTAGGCAGTGTCTCCTCTGTTAACCTTGCACGAGACTCTTCTATTCACCTCCCATTGACTGTGCACAACTCGCCGGTGCGTGAAGTACCTGACGATGATGCCTCCATCTCGGTGCTCGAGAGTGAGTTGAGTGATATTCGACGTCGGCGAGGAGAGGTGACTGCACGATATCAAGCGCGGCTGGAGTATCTGCGGGCACAACTGCGGGGGGCAGAACTGAGGGAAAAGTTGATGAGGAAATGAAAATAGGGGTAATCGGATTGGCGTGTTTGCGGCGGCTCAGTCGTTTGTAATTGGGATATCGTTATATACCTTCGTTCGACACTACTGTTCTTTGTTATATGCGGATCATACTGGCATTTTTTTTGGGTTGTCATCCTATTCACAAATCCGAAATTCCGAATATTGTCGGAATTTCCACAAAGTTTCGGTCTGACTTAGTATCTTATTAGCGATTTTGTAATTACTCACCCGAGTCGTGCAGGTCCATCCGTAGGTGGATGAAGGAGAAGCTTAGCTCTGTTTTATGTAGCTTGAAGCTATACTATGTTTAGTTAGGCAGTTACTTAATTGGCGCTTTTCACTTTAGCGCTTAACCCCTCTTAGAGGGGGTCTCGATTAATTCTACTGCAAAGATCTCGCATCGACTGCTTTCAACGCTCAAGACGATGTTCTCATTGCTCCGGACGACGCTCGCACCACATTTCCCAGCCAGCGTCCGTTTCCGCTCACAACTTGCACCTCGTCAAGTCCAACATGTCAAAAGACACAAAGGTCGCGTTCCGATACCCATAGGCGGGTCAACCAAAGGCACCACACTTGCTTACGGTGAATGGGGAATCCGCATCAAGGGCATGGGCGTCCGCTTCAGCGCGAAACAGCTTACTACGGCTGAAGAAGTCATAAAACGCAAAATAAAGGTCGTCAAAGGCGCAAAAGTCTATCTTAGAGTTTTTCCTGATATTCCAGTTTGCATCAAGGTCTGCTATACATGTGTTTGTTCTCTGCATGGACTTCTGACACGTCTTTAAGGGAAATGAAACTCGTATGGGTAAAGGAAAAGGGACGTTTGAGTTTTGGGCTACCCGGTGTGTTCTCCTTTGTGCCTGTGTTTCATGAGGCTCATTTACGCAGTGTCCCCACTGGTCGCGTCATATTTGAGATTGGAGGGACCCCAATTAGAGAAGAGTTGGCACGCGAAGGCAGGAATTCCTACCTATCTCTATTCTATTCAAACTCATTCCTTCGCAGCTTTACGCCAAGCAGCAGACAAGCTCCCAACGATAATGGAATTTATCACGCGTTCGACGCCCCCTAGACTAGGAAATTTAGTCCTACAACCAGAACCCTCCACCGCCCAACTTTCATCCCCTACACAGACAGCCGAGACCTAGTAGCGCTGATTCGTCCACTTTGCAATGCATTCATATTTGGATTACAAGGTTTTGGATGGAGTCATCAAATTCCAGGCTTTGTGCGGCCCACATCACAAACGTTTTAAGGTAGAGGTGATAGTATCAGAGGTAAGCAGTATGTATATACATTGGGCGTCCGCCATGTAGCGAGTTTGAGTTTGACGGACTTTGTTTGCAAAGAATAACGATGAGAATAGTTATTAATGAAAGAAAAACACAAGCACAGATTACTGCGATATGCTCATTAAACTTGCAACAAACGTCAAAATCTGCAGCGACATTGAGCATGATGACGGGAACCAGCCATGGAATAAAAGAGACGCACAAGCCGTGGACGAACATCCACTATGTCTTCAGGCACCAAGAAAATCAGCGCGTTCATCTTTCTCGCAATAGAAATAGCCAATTTCGCTTGAAAGGAAGAGAAACAAAAGTCAGCATCTGATAGACCCTAACGCTCACGAAAAAACCTACCGTTCTGCCGCCGATCCTCATAAGCTCCACTCTCGCTGACATTAATCACAAGAGCGGGGTCCACGATCCCTGGTCTCATCGCGTCCAGAAGATCGAGGAAGAATAACCCAGTGGTGATAGCTGGATCTTTGAACGATCGGATAGGTCGAACACCGGCTTTGCCTTTTTGTGCGGTCGCGTTTGCCCATTTAAGCATGTCAGTGTCGCTGATGGGTTTGCCGGTCTTGGAGAGTGCCATCAGGGTCTTTGTGATGTTCAACCTGCAATAATCGAATTGAGACGTGTGGGTAGTATGGAAGACTCAATGTACCTCATTAGTTGCCAGACAAGACCAAGAACGAGCGTCTTCGAACCATCGACGATATCAGCTCCCTGGATACCAACAAGGTGCATCCCATTCTGTTTCCCAAGCTCCACCGCGTAGTTTGTGTTCTCCACTTGTTTGAAACGGGAGAGCGTGCTTTGGTTAGGAGTGACGCCAATATCTTCCTGCTCTTCTTCATCGAGCATCGTTGGGGGTGGAGCTTGTGCACCGCCTTTGGGCTTCGAAACACGGCGCCATACTACAGAACCAGGCGAAATCTTGTCGAATGCTTGGAGGATGATGAGTCCATCGCGTAAGTTCTCGAATAAGTTAAACACTGCTGGCTCGACGCCGAGCGAGTTGAGCCATAGCGTGAATGCGCGTGCTTCACGCTCGCCCTCTGCATCAAAGTCCTCAACAGCGCCGTAATCTTTAGCTTCTTGTTCGTCGAGGGGCTCAAGGCCAGGCCAGGTGTTGAAGAGGTTTGCGACAAAGGCAAGGTTGAGACGGGGATTACCGGAGACGAGGGATGAAGGTGTTAGGTACTTGCGACAGCCAATGGCTTCGGCGTTTTGGAGGACTTGTTCTGCGCGTTGTCTCACGTCTTTAGTTTGGAGAGGTGCCAGGGAACATTGGTCTGGTTTGAGCTGGTTTAAGAGTACAGTGTAGTTCTCGCCGTCTGAAACATCGCGGCTGAAGTTGTTAACCCTAGTAGATCACGAATGAGAAGGGATCCATAAGTACGGATGATGAGCGTACCTCCGTTTCCATCCTGCAGCTTTCAAGTGGTAATTGAACCACCGGAGTAGAATTTGATCTGGCGTCAACCGTAGAAGATCATCGATAGTTTCGCCATCCTCGCACAGTCGATACAATTCAGGGTGAATCTTAATATCGACTTGTGCGAGCAAACCACGTCGGATGATCTGCCAAATAAGCCCAAGGATCAAATGCTCCCTTCCCTCTGCGATATCGGAAGAGCCAATATTGACGACGGAACATCCGATACCCTTGGCAGATGCGATCACGATGTTGTTGTTCTCCGTCATCTGGAAAGCATTCAATGGTTTACGTGCGCTTGGTTTGTTCAGCACACGCGTATCGATGGTGTCGGGGACGGAATCGTTGATCAGTTTACAGAGGATGAGACCATCTTTGCATTCGTCGAAGAGCTGCATGGTTGAGGTAGGGATTGGGAAAAGGTTCCCGATGTCGGGGTCGTTTTCAATCACCTGTAACGAGTGAATGAGAGAAAATATGGCAGTTATGAGAGGAACTCACTGTGTTGATGTGATTTGTGAATTCCGTCCGCTCATCTTCGTTGATCGTATGACTGACATTAGCGTTTGAGCCTTGAACGGTGACCTTTCCTGCTCGTGTTGGAAGGACGGAAGCCTTGGTTTGTGTGCGTAGCTTGACGTTGAGCTGGCGAAGGACAACTGATGAGTGATGCGGGAGATGACATCATGGACGGTGTACGGACCTCTACCCAGTCTTCGAGCTCGACTTTGCCACTAGCATCGACGGAGACATGTTTAAGCGTCTCTCGAGCCTTGTCATACGATTCTCCGGTATTCTGAAGTGCTTGAAGAACAGCGCTCTTGTCTATACGACCTGGCGTGTTGGTACTGATCGCACTGCGGACGAGATTTATTACTCAAGTAATCTCGAAAGGAGATCTCACGTACTTGAAGCGATTTACGAGATCAAACATTTCATCTTTGGATACTTCTGGATATTTCTTTTGAAGTCGGAAGGCCTCCATTGGAGATGATAAAGAGGAGGATAGTGGCGGTAATTGGACAGAGTAAGTTGTGGAACGTGGTGCTGGGGGTCGCCACTTGGCTGCTGGCGATTGACTGCGCGTTACCGTGACCATCACCATCTTCAACTTGCGGGTTGTTTCAAACAAACTTCGCTGTCTTTTCTGCTTATAACCCTTCAAGTTACACGCAGCACGCAGCCCGCAGTTCCGACCGATCGATACCTAATTACACGGAACTAGTATGATTAGAACTTCGATGCAACATTTGAATCACTATTTTGACTGCGCATGACATAGCTTCATGCAATTGCCCTTGACCTCGTGTCAATGGGTAATGGGCATTGAGCGAACAATCTAGAGGTCAACATATAAATCGAGGTAGATAAAAATCTTCTTCGAGACGGCAAAACTCTGATTTTATGCAAAACGCAAAGAATCTTTGCAAAGCTGCAAGTATTTCAGGCTTCGATTGCATAGTCCCACTTGCTGGTTCCTTCTGGCGTCCGTTACTCTGCCAGTCAAGATCACAGAGGTTGTTAGAGAACAAAGGTATTGTTTCAAGTTACGAGCGGCCAAGGGGCCCGCACGGATATTGTATTTGGCTGCCTCTGCTCGAATTGTTTGTTCTTCGGGGTGGTATCGCTTGAGGTGTTCGTTTGACTGAGAAAGATGCTGCGTTACCATCAGGTGAATAGTGTATCGCGACTGTGCGATCATCAGTGTGTGTTCTGATTTACTCGACTTCGCGCAGCAGCATTAGGTCCAACAGACGAGATTGCTGTGAACGACGGTCCATGGAACAGCTCACTATTAGGAGGTCAGCTGCAGCAATTTCAATATCGTCCACACTGGCGATCTGAAGATGTCGAGCTTAGCTGGGCTTGGGTTCAACACCGCCGTTAATGAGTGGTGACGGAATGAGAATCAACCACACCTAGACTAGTTTTATCAAACATTGAATATTGAATCATTGCAAACTACAGCACTAGGAAATGATTTTGTTCCCACGGGGCTTTTCGTTTTACCATGTTACGACCTCTGCGCACTGGAGTCAACGCGGTGGTCGCTGGGGTGAATCGACTCGACAAGTCGTTTTCACCCTCGGATACGGTGACCAAACTGCGTGCGCACAAATTCACGCTGAAAGATTCTATTTACATTTTACACATACTCTCTGCTATCTTCTGGCTCACCCTCATGCAAGTCCCTCCATTCCCCTACAAACTAGCTATACCCATCCTATACGCAATCGCCCTATTCATCCCATTCACTTCCCAATTTTTTATACCCGCGACACCCATCTTCTCATGGGTTCTCATGTTCTACTCAAACCAATTCCTACCCGCCGACCATCGCCCCGCAGTACACGTTGTCCTCCTCCCAACTCTCGAATCCGTCCTTTACGGCGCAAACATAAGCGACATCCTCACCCACTTTACACATCCCGTCCTCGACATCATCGCCTGGCTCCCATATGGTGTTATCCACTACACATTCCCCCTCGTCCTCGCTGCCCTCCTCTGGCTCTTCCGCCCTCCTACTCTCCCCGTATTCGCCAAAGCATTTGGCTATCAAAACTGCATAGGCGTATTTGCCCAAATCGTTCTTCCCTGCGCAGCGCCCTGGTACGAAATCATATACGGCCTCACACCCGCGGCATACGGTACCCCCGGATCCGCAGGCGGCCTAGGCCGCATTGACGATTTATTCGGTGGAGATGGCTACAAACGCACTTTTGCGAGCTCACCCCTCGTATTCGGTGCTTTCCCCAGCTTGCACGCTGCATGGGCTACCCTCGAAGCACTCTTCATCACAGCCTTGTGGCCCCAGTACGCGAAATGGGCTTGGGCGTATGCGGCGGTCCTCTATTGGAGCACCATGTACCTGAGCCATCATTATCTTATTGATGTTGTGGGTGGTGCGTGTCTTGCCACCGCCTGTTTCTACTTTTTCGTGCCCGAGGAGCTGCGCAATGGGAATGTCAATGCTTCTGGAGACAAGTACGAGAGATATGATCTCGAATCGAGGAGAGGTGGAGTGACTGCGGACGAGTTTGCGAGTGATTGGACGGTCAGTGATGAGGAAGAGACGCCTATTGCCTACCGATCGCCGAATCCAGGAATGGGGAGGGGGAGAGGGCATAGGCACACAGCTAGTATAGCAAGTCTCATCAGGGCTGATGAAAGAGCTGGAGAAGAGGGTTGGAGTCCCATCGCCGGTGTTGGGTTTGTGTTCCCGCCTGAAACCAGGAGGTAGTGTGTCAGATAGTTGGCTTTCTTGTGTATACCCGGGTTTTGGTTGCTAGATTCTTCTGCGGCTCTACATTTGTGCTTACATGGTTCATTGCACACCATCTCAATTTCATAAACACCGTCCCACTGCTCAGCATGAATCGCGAACACAGGTAAAGAATGTTTCCGACGGCACACGCTAGCTGCCGTTCGTTGAACTGGTTCTAAATCACGAACACCGTGCATCGACTTACACAGCGGGGGTTTCGACATTTTACCACATTTTGCCACTAGTGAAATTGCATTCGAAATGCAATCTAGAGCGCTCCAGAGCGTTCCAGGCTAGGTCTAGATCTGCTGTCGATTGAAGTTTTGCAAGAGGTAAAATGTCCAAACCTCCGATGTGTTATCATCACCTGTGACTCTCAGATAAGTACCGTAATCACCTTGTTCATACTACATAGGGGTCGGCCTTTGTCGAAACTTTTTTTACGGCATTTTAATCCATTAAAATGACCTAACGACTCGGACCCATTACAATCTATTGTTATCAAACAGTCAGCATTTTGATGAGCCTCGCGCCATTTTAATGCACATCGACATGGTGATGTAATGGGCATTTTAATGGTGTTAACCTAATATTAATGAACATTTTAATGGTATCCACCGAGTATTAGTGGGCATTTTAATGGGAATTTTAATGGTGGTCCTGTGGTCTGAATGCACATTTTAAGGTTATCAACAAGTCTTAATGCTGTGCTGATCATTCTAACAAGGTGGTGATGAACGTTCATCACATATCAATTTTTATTGTCAGATGTTAATACAAATATTAATCTACATTATGATATACATGGTGAAACAGAAATAAGGTCCCTTGCCCCCATCCTTCTTGGCTTCGTCTGTTGCTGATGAGGCAGTCGCAAACATTACAGTTATCTAGCATGTAGCACATTAATGAATACAATATGATAATGGATAGTCTTACTTAGGGATGGACAGGGGTAACCCCTGGGTATTTGAGGTCATACCCACACCCCTACCCACAAGGGGTATGTACCCCCCATGATGGGTATGTGTCATATACCATATTCCGGACCACGTCCGATGATATTCCCACACCTTCCGGACGCTCATCTGGACCTCCATAACCTTATCCATACCTCCATACTCCTAGTCCATGCCTCTAGACCTCTAGTCCACTATCGGTTTGGATCCATACACTATCGTACATCCATATCCATACCCCCAGACCTCTGCAGCTAAGCCTGCTTCATCTACCTTTGGTCCAGTCGGATCCGAGCTCATTCCATCCAGAATTTTACCTCGTCTAAGATACCGGACTATATCCTTGATTCATATCCTAGTCCACTTCACTTAGATCTCCGGATCCACTCATCTGATAGCCAGACGCCCAATCCGATATCCACACTTCTCCAGACCTCCGGATCTGTCCTATACTTCATATCCGAAGCCAAACCTTAAATCAGCGTCTATCCCCATATGGTAATTCACTTGACTCTGGACTTTGGTTATCCTTGTTTCCATCTTGCTTATTGATCCTTGTACTCTGTTTCATATCCGAGTTCATTTACTTATGTTCC